>JAOTOL010001555.1:592500-1080000 GCA_034440575.1 Imbricaverruca yamaguchii | reverse complement strand
TCCCCAGCCATAGGGTTGGCCTGTCTCATCGGGAATCCGCGATACAGCCATTTGGGGACGCGTACGTCTCTTAACTTTTTTATGGGACTCCTGTCTGGGTCCGGGTCCCCCTGGATCCTCCTGGGCCGTACTTTTCCTCCTGGGCTCTATTGGTTCCTACTAGGTCCGGTGTCCTCCAGTTGTGCCGGAGCTTTAAACACGTTACGATCCAGCGTGTCTTGACACGCCACAGCCGTCGGTGCGCCGTCAGCCGCCACAGCCGTCGCTGTTCCGTCCGTTTTGCCGTCGGTGCGCCGTCAGCCGCCACAGCCGTCGCTGTTCCGTTCGTTTTGCCGTCGGTGCGCCGTCAGCCGCCACAGCCGTCGCTGTTCCGTCCGTTTTGCCGTCGGTGCGCCGTCAGCCGCCACAGCCGTCGCTGTTCCGTCCGTTTTGCCGTCGGTGCGCCGTCAGCCGCCTCAAGCGTCGCTGTTCCGTCCGTTTTCAGTGCGCGTCGACCACATCAGCGACCCGTTCGTGCCGGACTTCAGTGGCGCCGCCTACCTGCAGCTGCGCACACTACGCGACATCAGCCGCCGGCTGGAGCTGGAGGTGTGGTTCCTGGCGCGCTCACCGGACGGCACCCTGCTCTACTCTGGCCAGTTTGACCGCAACGGTGACTTTGTCGGCCTCCGAATGAACGGCGGACGACTGGAATTCGGCTTTGACCTCGGCTCTGGCCCGGTCATCATCAGGTCAGCTGAACCCCATGGCGCCTCAGCCGGGCACTGGACCCTTTCCTGAGCTACGTTTTGTTGCGGGTGTTCAAGCACCTATGGAGCAAACCGACATACGGATACCGGGGTCATGGTGGCCCAGTCGGTAGCACGTTCGGCTCTTGATCGTAAGATCGTGGGTTCAAATCCCACAACCGGCGTGGTCACCGGGTCCGCCCGCAACCAACCGGCGTGGTCAACCGGCGTGAGCGGTTGACCACGCCATGTGGCCCAGTAGTTGGATGCGTGACAAATGAACAAAAGGTTTGCCTACTTTCGCATCCAAACGCAGATATCGAAGTAATCATCGTAGCACAATTAATGTACGGTTAATATTAGTATATCTAGTTGCCGTTGTGCCATCATGCCTCCCTGACCTGGTCCATCCCGCTAGCTACGGTATTCATACTTGTCCTCCGTTGTCCCGCCATGACGCTGTTCTGCGGTGGTGTCGGAGTGGTCAGAGCTAAGCAAGGTTAATTTCGGCGGCCATTGATGACGTGATCAGTTGACAAAGCCCATGTCAACATTTGTCCTTGCTGCGTCTGAGCTTGCGTCTTTTCTTCTCTGATGATACTAGGTCGTAGCAGCAGTCATATGTAGACAATAGCACCAATAGTTATATGGTGTCGGTCGTATACGGGTTCCTGTGCGACTTCCACACTGCCTTTGCATTGCAATGTATCATTGCGTGCTTAATAGGAACTCGGCACACATTTTCTATTTTGATTGCCAACGAAGATGACACTTGCCAGCCAAAATGTGTAAATCGATAGCAACCTGACCTGAAGGATGTCCTATGGACCTTAACCGATCATGTGCGTATGAGTATGTTGATATGGACCAGGGCTATACGGTAGCACTCGTCTTGATATGCTGTATCTAGTTATTTTGTCGCCTGACTTGCTTTGTGCAAAATATAGCGCAAATTTACCGATGTTCGTTAATTATTCCTCTTTCACGTGGACTGGACAATTATCAAGTAACCCGAAGCTACTTTTTATTTCTTGCCTTGCTTTACTTTTATATAATTTTAAAGAAATTACTTTGGATATTTTTAGCTCGAGCACATCTCAAAGAGCCCGTTGATGCTTGATTTTGAACTCTGTCTCAATCTGGGTTGGAATGGCAATGGCAGGTTCGTCACCTCCCTCCAGGTGCATTATGAAATGTAGAAATTGTGAGAGCGGGTGAGGATTAAGAATAGAAGCAATCCCAACGCGATGAAACATGCATGTAAGTGCCGATTTGTTATTAGCGCATCACCTTTGTCGCTTGCCAAGAATACGGCCAAGACGCCGTACAGAGCAACAATTATCTGCGGTGTGCGTATTTGTGGTTAGACTTGCAAGGGTGGTATTATTTTTAGAACGAAAAAACGTAGCGGATATGCTCGATATAACAATATCAGTGCATTCATCTTGGCACTCTCACCTGGCATAGTTAATGGCTGTATAGAAGTATATATTAAACGCCGTGCGTGTTCGATGTTTAATCACCATGTTTTATTTTAAACTTAAATCTAGATAATACATTTACAATTTCAACTTAGACGAACATATAGATTATCATTAAAACGTATCGTGGTTGAGCCTATTGCTTCATGCTGAAGCTAAGCTCATGTGCAGGTAGTTTGTCTGCTATCAGAGTTTCTACGACGAAAAGATCGTGTCCCTATTTCAATACCTGTGACGGGTAGATAATTCATTGATGTAACGATATCGAAGTTACTTACTTTACCTTGCAATACATTCCGTCGTCATGTGTTAGCTTCAGGAAATCGTTTGAAAATAGCTCTCCTTCGCCTAGTCCATAATTGTCTACAGACAATATGCATGTCGTGCAAGTTCCGCTCCCTGTTTTTCATTCTTCATTCACTCGGAAATTATTTTGCTGAACGCCCCACTGCGGAGTAGCTAGCAGTTGCACATGGCTGCAGGTCTGGGAGAGGGGCGCCTTCGCTGCAGCAGTGACTCTCAAACATTGCCCGCCAACATCACTTGGCGGGTCATCATTTGCCATGCTCCAGTAACCAGCCGCACTGCTGCTCAACGGTGTGTGTGTGGGCACAGAGTACGCTAGCACCCTGAGTGGAGCGTGCATAATGTATCCGGCATCGTCCATCACGAGCATCGTCGGTGGAGATGCAAATATTCCCCGCTACACCTGACCTGCAGAACCGGATATGGCTAGCTTTACGATGACTTGTTCCGGTACCTCGATTGCTCTGCGACAGACTCTGGTTTCCGCGTGTTGCTACAATCCGTCAACATATATTTTTTGCACTAACTTTGCACCTCATCAGGCGGAAACTTCAGGAGGTGTTATCCATTAGGCATGTTGTTACCAAAGCAATGATTGGCGGAGTTCTCTCGATGCGCATTGGCCGTTTTTGCATCGTGCCGCGGAAAAATATCGAAAGACCAAGTTTGGGAATGAACTGCAAACCTCAAATAGTTGCACGGAAAAATGTTATCATTTTGTTTGTTAGTGCACTCCGTTTCCCCCCAAAAAAAAACAGTGCAAAAAACACCATAAAGTAGCCGTAGGCTTGAACAGCTGGCCTGTCGCGGCCACCTGGTGAAGCCAAATAGCGGTTGGTTTATGCAGCCCGAGCAACTACTTTACGCTAGTGTGTCAAACATCGTGTTTGGATCGTGCTGTGTCCAGAAATCGGTGAAAATTTGGGTGCATTTATTCATTTGCCATCATTGATTTACAATTTTACCTGCACACTCAACGCAGCTTTGCTGTTGCTGGCTACAACATAAAGGTAGGCAAATGAAAATTAGCATTACGGAGTTTTGTCGTACTGTGCACTCTCCTCACTTTGCCACATCTTCATCTTCCAAGAACAGAGAATGTCGCAATCGGTTACAACCAGCTGTGGAAGATATGCGTGTTTGAGTGTTGCAATTCCAGACACTTGCGCACTGGCACCACACGCAGGGACAGACCAGACATGTCGGGGCCGGAAAGAGGTGAACTTGGACACGAAAGAGTGACTTAGTCAAGGGAGCCACGGTCCAAAAATCCTATCGATCACTTGACATTGTCAGCATACTTTCAGATTCCTTTACGACATATTTCGGTCAAAGCGTATTCATAGAGCGTTATTGAAGAAAGGTTCGTTGCTTAGAATATATGAGGCATTTGCCCGTCTATCCGGTCAAACCCTTACACTCCGTCTTGGAGTGGGGGGGGGGAAGGGTGGTCACTATATATCCCCTCTAATCACCAAACTAAGCATCGCACGAAAATAGCAGAGGTGTCATCGGGAAGCGCTCGATGCGTAGGGTCAGCAACCATACCCAAGGTTTTCCCCTTAAAAAATGACGTCGCTAGGAGGAGTCACGAGGTCACGATTGACGTAATGGTCTGGCTCTGGGAGATAATTTTGGGGAAGATTTTCAAAATAACTTACTTGGAATCATAAAAGGAATTCGAAATGGACCATGGATTCAAAACGTTTGTCCGTCCAAAAATAAAAGGAACTTATGTTTTGAACTGTGCAAAGTTTGGAGCTTTCGATTTTATGTTCATTTTTTTTTTTTGGTAGAGCACACTGAGAAACGTTGCTTTAAGTAAAATGCCCTCATAAATAGTGCTTACCTTGGTCAGAATATTCAACTTCAGGCGTAACAGGCAAATATACAAAATAAGTGAAACATGAAATTCGCGAAAATTGACACTTGCTGGTGGGTTTTGCTTCGTCTCTGGAGATAAGTAAACGCCGAATGTGTCATTAAATTATCTGTACCCATTAAACCGTGACGACTGATTGAACGTTTTTGAAAGTGACCTTCACTTAGCTAACCCGGTGACCATCGGTGACCTGACCTCAAACGTTTCACACAGCATGTCAAATCTATGTTTAAAAAATTCAAATGTCGGTGCGTTGCCGGGTACCGTATTTTCAATATGCGCGGAAAACCTTAGTGGAGTGGAAAAGTCCCCCGAGACAGCGCGGGTTATAATAATTCCATACTAGAGGGTGGACTGGCTTTCATAAGTTTGAATGTGGAAGCTGCCTCTCATTTTGGGGCACCCCGATGTGCCCAGGGTTGAAAATGCATATAATTATAATGATATATTGACCGGAAATCCGATTCACTAGCTACACATTGAACATCAAATATAATAGCACCACGTAGCAAAGAAAACAAACAAACAAACAAAAACAGTGAACCACTGGAACCTACAGCAGAGTTACCATCTATATTAAAAGTTTTAGCTATATTCGTGCCACCGACTGTGCATAGCCACATGTATAGTGTATGGGCCAGGGTAGGGGCCAGCCGGGGAAACTCGTGGTGAGTATAGAGGGCCGCGAGACTGGCGTAGTTGTGAGGACGGCGTCAGCAGACGTAGTCTGGAGGACGGTGTCAGCAGACGTAGTTGGAAGGACAGCGTCAGCAGACGTAGTCGGGAGGACGGCGTCAGCAGACGTAGTTGGAAGGACAGCGTCAGCAGACGTAGTTGGAAGGACAGCGTCAGCAGACGTAGTTGGGAGGACGGCGTCAGCAGACGTAGTCTGGAGGACGGCGTCAGCAGACGTAGTTGTGAGGACAGCGTCAGCAGACGTAGTTGGGAGGACAGCGTCAGCAGACGTAGTTGGAAGGACAGCGTCAGCAGACGTAGTTGGGAGGACGGCGTCAGCAGACGTAGTTGGGAGGACGGCGTAAACAGACGTAGTCGGGAGGACGGCGTCAGCAGACGTAGTTGGAAGGACAGCGTCAGCAGACGTAGTTAGAAGGACAGCGTCAGCAGACGTAGTTGGGAGGACAGCGTCAGCAGACGTAGTTGGAAGGACAGCGTCAGCAGACGTAGTTGGAAGGACAGCGTCAGCAGACGTAGTTGGGAGGACGGCGTAAACAGACGTAGTCGGGAGGACGGCGTCAGCAGACGTAGTTGGAAGGACAGCGTCAGCAGACGTAGTTGGAAGGACGGCGTCAGCAGACGTAGTTGGAAGGACAGCGTCAGCAGACGTAGTTGGGAGGACGGCGTCAGCAGGCGTGCTGCTGGACGGCTGACCGCAGCGGTGCTCGAAAGGAGCTGGTGGTCCGAGTGGTGAGAGGCGTGGGTCGGTGTCGGTGTGAGCTGGTGGTCCGAGTGGTGAGAGGCGTGGGTCGGTGTCGGTGTGAGCTGGTGGTCCGAGTGGTGAGAGGCGTGGTTCGGTGTCGGTGTGAGCTGGTGGTCCGAGTGGTGAGAGGCGTGGGTCGGTGTCGGCGTGAGCTGGTGGTCCGAGTGGTGAGAGGCGTGGGTCGGTGTCGGTGTGAGCTGGTGGTCCGAGTGGTGAGAGGCGTGGGTCGGTGTCGGTGTGAGCTGGTGGTCCGAGTGGTGAGAGGCGTGGGTCGGTGTCGGCGTGAGCTGGTGGTCCGAGTGGTGAGAGGCGTTGGTGGGTGTCGGTGTGAGCTGGTGGTCCGAGTGGTGAGAGGCGTGGGTCGGTGTCGGTGTGAGCTGGTGGTCCGAGTGGTGAGAGGCGTGGTTCGGTGTCGGTGTGAGCTGGTGGTCCGAGTGGTGAGAGGCGTGGGTCGGTGTCGGCGTGAGCTGGTGGTCCGAGTGGTGAGAGGCGTGGGTCGGTGTCGGCGTGAGCTGGTGGTCCGAATGGTGAGAGGCGTTGGTCGGTGTCGGTGTGAGCTGGTGGTCCGAGTGGTGAGAGGCGTGGGTCGGTGTCGGTGTGAACTGACGCAGCTGTGGCCGTCACATGTCAAACAGTCGCTGTCCTGCTCGTGTGAAATCCTCGGAAATACAAACGGTAGTCTTGTTCTCTGGGACGTTGTGGCGAAATAGACGAGATCTGAACTGGACATGTCACATGTCTACGGGAAGAACTTCTACACACAGGTACTGCGGGTCGGTTTGTGGTTTATTCGCGCTAGTCGTCAACACCGGCTACCGCACGGTGGTGTGTATCCACCGAAAACAGTCATAACACACGGATTCGAATTCGCGTCGCATGCTCTCGTCAGACACAACCAGCATTTCGTTCCCGCTCGAGGACAGACTGGTTCGTTGTACCACTCTTGTCACGCACACCACGTCCGCTCCCACACCACACACGTCGATGGGCAGACGTGCTGGGTGTGCTCTTTAGCTAATTATTTTTGTACTGCAGTCCTATCATTCTCGCTGCGGTTGCAAATCCATCAGTACGGATGAGTACAATACTTCAGTAGCTTGTTTTCGGCAGCATGTTGGCAGACTCAGTTCCGTTTCGCATGAGCAAATGCATCCAAACATTGGCGAACCTTCTTGCTTTAGCAGCCGATCGCACTGCTGGGATGCGCCCTCAGATGCTGGCCAATGTGATATACAAGGGTGTAGTAGTGGCTGATGCTCATCAGGTTTAAGTTTTGATGCTTGGTTCTGAGTCTCCACAGACAGCTATTAGAGTTGACTGTAGGGAAGAGATTAGCGGAAAGATAGCTCAAAAAGGCTCATCAGCTGCGTGGCGTGCTATCAAGCTTATTATCGATACAAAAAAAAGGATCTCACAGAGTACAACCTCAGGTTCTACCTGACCAGCTAAATCATTATTTTGTTAGTGTCGGACCAAAAATATCAGCAGAGGTCAAACTCCAGGCAAACATGCCTGAACACACATCTCCCAGTTGCTGGCTATCGCGCGTCTCTACCAGCTCCTATAAAGTATCACCCATATCTCTTGAACAGCTAGCCAATATCGTCATAAACATGAGAAGCACAAGTGCGTGCGGACCCGACGGGATCTGTATTAAGGTCATCAAATTTCTGTTCTTTTTTATCGGCGAAGTGCTGCTTGACATTATAAACACATACCTGACTACAGCTGATATCCCCTCCACTTGGAAACAGTCAATAGTAACTGCCATTTGCAAATCAGGAGATCCTTCGGATCCCTCTAATTTTAGACCCATCTCACTGGTTCCGGTTATCGCCAAGATCACTGAGAGAGTAGTGCAGAAACAACTCTATCACTACCTAAACTCAAACCACCTACTGGCCCAAACTCAGCACGGCTTCAGACCACGCCACTCTACGGAAACCGCCCTTATCTCAGTCACGGACGAAATACTAGCAGCAATGGACCGTTCGGAAGTAGCTCTCCCTTGCATTCTGGATCTCAGTAAATGCTTCGATGTAATAGACCACACCAAACTGCTCACTAAACTTCAACTCCATGGAATCGATACCGACTGGTTTAAAGCATATCTGGGAGGTCACACGCAGGCTGTTAGGATCTCAGATCAACACGGAAACAGGCATCTCTCCTCCTTTCTCCCAAACAACATAGGTGTCTTTCAAGGCTCATCATTAGGTCCACTTCTCTATTGCATCTTTTCGAACGACCTCAGTCTGCACGTCCCGGTAGCACATATCACCCAGTTCGCAGACGACACACAGGTCCTCATCTCCGGTCGGAAATCTGATCTCCCAAATCTGATAAGTCAGATGGAGACATGCCTGAGCCAACTCTACGACTACTTCCTGGATAACAGCTTGAAGGTGAACCCGACCAAAACTCAGCTTCTTACTCTCGGATCGCGTCAAAATCTGCGCAATATTACCCCGATACGAGTGTGCTTTAGGGACGCCGTGATAGATGAGAAACATTCGTGTAAGAATCTTGGGGTAACATTTGATCGACACATGTCGTGGGATTCCCATGTAGCTGTTGTTGTCGGGAAGTGTACTGGGTTCCTTCTGGCCCTGAACCATCTGCGTCACCATCTGCGGACCAGCACCCTCTTCACTATAGTCAATAGCCTAGTTATATCCAATATCCGATACTGCATATCTGTTTACGGGAACGGGTCGTCAGCAAATATCCACAGACTAGACAAGATCATTAACTTCGCCACTAGAGTCGTGTCAGGTCTCCGAAAATTTGATCATATTACTGATGTCCGAAACGAGTTGGGTCTCCTCACTGCAGCTGATCTGTACCTATTTCACAGTCTCACTTTGCTCCACAAGATCATTCTGACGGGTAAGCCTACGCACATTGCCGGTCAAATCACTGCAAACTCTACCCTGCGAAGCCGTCACACACGTGCAGACGACCATCTGCGCCTGCCAGCCATACACAGAGAGGCTGGCCGCAGGAGATTTCTCTACTCGTCTGTCTTCCACTACAACAAACTTCCTACTGAAACAAAAACATCGAGGCTGTCTAACTCCAAGAAACATGCACTAGCGTATCTCCACGAACAACACTAGTCCCACAAAAAAAACTTACACCATGGATATGTGTACACTACGAAGTCACCTTTAAGCCATCGGTTTCCTATCACTTATACAAGCCACTCGTGTATAGCTCGTGTTGCAAGTACGGTGTTTGCAGTGCGGAAAGTGATATGGATATTGTATTATGTTGGCGTACGAATGTTTGTTGCGCATCTGCTCCCACTATTGACCACACATCTATCCTTTCTTTGTAAATATCTGTGAGTTCAACCCAGACTGTCCGTAACAGCCACTGCACGTGGAGGACATGTATTGTTAAATAAATAAATAAATAAATAAATACTGTCCACCAATACTGGTGAGGCGATACGCACTAGCAGGGTGACACTTGTCGGTCGCCTGCCAATCTCGTCTGCCAGTGTAGGTCCAAGCGGGTCTATGCGTGTCTGCATTGAGATTCGTGGGTGTGCTTGAAATATTCGTTTTACTTTGTTCCATGAATTTCTCACCAAGCACAACGGTTATATCCATGTATATAAACAAATGTAGTCAGTAATCTACTCCTGATACTAACATCACCACACATTCATACAGTCACAAAGTCATGAAGTATTAAAAACCACATGGGCCATCTGAGTTGAGGCGACGAAGAGAAGATACTATACGACCAATAAATAGCCAATTGTCAGTAGGAGTACATTGAACATCTATAAAAATAGCATAGACAATCATTATAAGAATAGAAGGCTTACTTTTCAGTATTCCAGGGAGGGCTGATCGACGTATTTGGTGGGCAACTGGTTGAATGTACAGAGTGCAACCAAGAAAGGCCCTTGTGGCTCGTAGTTGCACTAATCTTTTATGTTTTTACGTCTCTATGTGTTTATGACCAGACAGAATAGGTCGTGAAACACTCCAATAAATGCTGAGATTTATAGGCACTATCTACCAAAGCATATCTACCCTGTTCACTCCATCTCATGTTATTGATGAATGCAGATGATGCGAGTATACGCAAAGATGCACTGCTGCTTTTTCGACGCAGTTGATGTGCCCATAAACTCCAAGCAACGATGCACTGGCTGTGGTACAACGAAGCAACCGACCCAGTGTGGGTTGACTGGGCGCGCCCCTGCACCCGACCCGTCTCTATTGTATCGCTGGCGGCTGAGGTGACCTGGGTTGGCTGGGAGTGGCCGCTAATATAGACTCGGCCCACCTCATCGTGCGTATGGACGTGCGGGTGGTGTGAGTCGAACACCAACAGCCGGGTGTACAGCACTAACATCCGAATAGCTCTTCAAATTCCATAAGCTGAATTGTTTTATCAATAGTAGTGGTTGGAAAACAAAATGACGTAAAGCGATATATAAGACTTGAAAAGTTGTTTTTCGCAAAAACAAAAGTCAATCCTCTGCCGATCAAGTTGTTCTGTTTCCGTTTGCTGGTGAAGTATTCCCTCGACACAAGGTCCCCATCCTGCAGCACCAGCGACGGGCCGAGCTCGCCGTCGCGAATGTCGCTCCTCCATTCCACTGCATGTCAAGTAATGGATTATCTGCTTTACGTCTCTCTGGCTAATTGAGAGTGTGGCGCTCTCGCTAACTCCGTATGTATTCAGTGCTGCTAAGCGCGCGTCCGACTGGGAGGCACGTGAGTGTATTCATCGTGCACATCGAGCGTCCAAGGAGCACCAGCACACGCCGCATGCACGCGCCCCGTGCTGGGCTGACGCGCGGCTGCATCTCGATCTCAAGTCACCGGGGAAAATGTCGCATCTCAACTCACCGATACCAGGACCACTCACTCTACCGCTGGAACCACTATTCGACACACGGCGTCGTATCACCACTAGACCACCACTTATCCCACGCAGTTCGCCGCCACTGGGATGGCGGTAGGTTTGCTTTCACCAGGTGACATTTCATGTCCGGTTTTGTTCAGCTGGGTGTCAGGATGTGAATGAATGTACGATGTCCATGATAATTTAGATCCACATTGGAAATACATCCGGTCTCGACTGATTCCTAGCCTCGAAATAGGCCGAAATTCTGATTTTGATGCATGTGTCCTTCAGAGTTTGGAACCTGTCTGAATTAACCATTATATTTGCATCCTTGTCTCGACGTCTAACATTGTGGTTTTGAACTCGGTCCCAATTAGTTCTTGTGGGGCTGGCAGAAGCAAGTTCATCAGCGTTGTGATTAGGAGGCATCCATATCAATTGTTTTATTTCCAACTAATTCGCAGCGAATTACTCATACATTCTGTTTTTAGAAGGATTAAACAAGCAAAAAGAAGATTCTTTTGTGTTCGCTTTCCATCTGCACGTGATTTTAGATGCCAATCCAAATGGATATTGATTGCATGGCCTGCTGCGTATCAATATGCATGAAATATTGTTCATCCGGAATCCACATGAATTATAGTCGACCGAGGCGGCAATCTGTCACGTTTAGTGTCGGATTCAGCAAACGGTTTGATGTCCTTACAGAGAACAGGAAGCCCAGCCTGCCGATGCTTGCCGGGCGGCGCCGGCCCCAGCTTAGTTTGTCATTGTGTGAGATGCATCAATTAAGCGCAGTGGTCTGCTATTTATATCGAACAACAATCCTGACATTGTCCATTGGTCCAGATTTCGCCGTATGTGGGAGCAGCAAAATGACCCAATTCATCACGCTTAGGACAAATACACAGAACTAGCATGTGCATGACGCTGTTCTGATTAATGCTGTCATTTAGCGAGCCGGAAAATAGCTTCCTCGAGTTTGAAAGTTAGGTTTTCGTCAAAATGTATGATCTAGGCGGTGTGCGAAAGACGATTACTGAGAAGAGTCGGAAGATAATAGGCTTCAGATAGCCATACACATGATGCATGCATATATATATATATATATATATATATATATATATATATACATGCCATAAAGCTATCGACACTGATTAGGCACCAGCGAGGCAATGCAATTAAGAACAGTTTGCAACACCTGGAAAGTGTGAGTGGGAACGAGCGCATGGTGTGCCATTTCGTGTAATAGCCATCGGAAGCGACCGCCCATGACGGGCCGGCTGCCATGGGCAAGATTACACTTTGCTGTGGCAGATTAGGATTATGTTGCCACAAAATAACTTTTTTTTCGCAAAGTGAAATGCTACCCACATCGTCTTTCGAGCACAATTGCCAAACAGAATGACCTGACAATCGTCTACCTACCTACCTACTACCAACCTATTACCTATTATGTGCTTGCCGAGGTCATGTAGCTAACTGTCAAATAGATTCGAAATGCAAACTAAAAATGGAATAATTTTATTTCAGGTACTTTTAACCAAACTTGGATGGAAACTTGCTGTGAACCAAATTAAAAGGCACAAGAAGTTTTTTTTTTTTTTTTTTTTTTTTTTTTTTTTTTTTTTTTTTTTTTTTTTTTAAATTTTTTTTTTTTTGGTTTTTTTTTTTTTTAAAAAATTTTTTTTTTAAAAAAAAGTTTTTTGGAAATTTTTTTTAAACAAAATAAAAGCAAAGGTATATCCTGTGGATATATTAAGTTTCAGACTAACCTAGACTATGACGATGGTATGTAATTTTCCGATCTTAGGCTCAATTTGTTTCTGACTTTTCAGTGATTTCATAATACTCGATGCCTTCAAGAAAGAGCATGGGCGTCGGTGACAGATGCACTTCTTCAATGCACCTTTTCGATGTATGTGTAAAATATTGGCGGTCTCGCCCAGAATAAATAAAGCGGTCGTGAAGTGCGCAAGGGTCCCAGGTCATGTCTGGACTGCAACGAAGAGCGGGTGGGCCCTGTGCCATGTCTCGACTGCAACGAAGAGCGCGTGGGCCCCGTGCCATGTCTCGACTGCAACGAAGAGCGCGTGGGCCCCGTGCCGTGTCTCGACTGCAACGAAGAGCGCGTGGGCCCCGTGCCGTGTCTCGACTGCAACGAAGAGCGCGTGGGCCCTGTGCCATGTCTCGACTGCAACGAAGAGCGCGTGGGCCCCGTGCCGTGTTTCGGTTGCAACGAAGAGCGCGTGGGCCCCGTGCCGTGTTTCGGTTGCAACGAAGAGCGCGTGGGCCCCGTGCCGTGTTTCGGTTGCAACGAAGAGCGCGTGGGCCCCGTGCCGTGTTTCGGTTGCAACGAAGAGCGCGTGGGCCCCCGTGTTTCTTCAACAAAGCCGTGGGCCCCGTGCCGTGTCTCGACTGCAACGAAGAGCGCGTGGGCCCTGTCCATTCCGCTGCAACGAAGAGCGCGTGGGCCCCGTGCCGTGTTTCGGTTGCAACGAAGAGCGCGTGGGCCCCTGTTCACTGCAACGAAGAGCGCGTGGGCCCCGTGCCGTGTTTCGGTTGCAACGAAGAGCGCGTGGGCCCCGTGCCGTGTTTCGGTTGCAACGTATCCCACAAGTCCCGACTGCTGTCGTGGTCGGGCCTCGGGTCGACTTCTGTTCGATTTCGGGTCAGCTACAGTTCGGTCCTGGATCAGCCGTAGTGATGTTCTCGATTCAGCTACTACTGCTGTCTTGGGTTATTTGCCGAAAGACGGCTAGTGCCGCCTGATGACAATAAATGCCACCTAATGACAAGTGCCACCTCATGACAAATGGGGACGAGTAGTCTAGGGGTAAGTTGCTCGTCTCACAGGTTGTGGTTCGAGTCTCACCTGTCGCTACTTTTCGCCCGCGACCAATCTGCGTGAGATTGGCGACGCTACATGACTTAACGGTCGCTGTGTCGTAAAACCAATAACCAACCACCTCGTGACAAGTGCCACCTGATGATCAGTGTCTTCCAGTGAGGATCAGTGTCACCTAATGACAAGTGCCAGTTAGTGACGGCAAGTGCCACTTAGTGACGGCAAGTGCCACCTAATGGCAAGTGACACCTAATGGCAAGTATCACCTTATGGTAAGTATCACCTAATACCAAGTGCCACTTAATGACAAGTGCCACTTAGTGACGATAAGCACCACCTAATGGCAAGTGCCACCTAATGACAAGTTCCACCCAATGATCTGATGACAAGAATCTGCGGACTTGCTGGCTTATCAAGTTCATATATTACCCACTACAGCAACATTACATCAAACAGCAACGTTTTGTTGAATTCCTGACATGTTTTGTAAAAATTATATGTGAACTAGCCTTGCTGGACTATTGAGAGTTGGAGAGTTCTTCGAATGGAGAGTTTTCCTAATCGTCGCTCGCACCGCACCTGCAATCCTGCATCGACGCTCCACACAATGCACATACGATCAAACCCAAGTCAAACTGAATTTTATAGTGTACACAGAAGTAAATCAACAGAGCAGTAGGTCACGGAACTTAACTAGTCATCAGCGGATCAGGCCATTTGTCTATGGCATTTCCTAATGCGCATACTATATTGCAATGCGCAAACATAAGGACACGTCCACTGCACTCTCCTCGTTATATTTTTGGGTTCTTGTTTATGTGAATGCGAATGTGTTAGAATTCGTTATTCTAATTCGGTTCTGTGGTCTCGGATCTCAAGGTAGTTTGGGGTAGGTGAAGGTATTTCAAGATGTACATTGTGCGGCGTATTAAGCAGTGGAGGCATTCCATGGTAACTCAACCGGTGGGTGCCGTCCGACCATTTTTTATTTTCTTGAAGAGTTGTGTATCGGGGCTTCCAAGGGCGAACAATTAATTTATGATGAAAAAGAAATCCCCAAAAATATTTCCCAAGATACAGTCTTGGCAAATTTCCCAAGGTCATTGAGAAGGCTTAAATTTGACGACACATAACTCCGAGGCTAAGAGTGCTATTTCATTGAACTTTTTTTGTTGTTGAATTGGTATGAATCAAGGAATAAGTTGGCTATCTCGGATTTTCGATTTTCAATTTATTAGGTCTCGTGACCTCGTGACCTATCTTTTGCGTCGTGACTTTGACCTTTTGGCTGTTGAAATTATAACTGTGTGCGTGCTTGCGTGCGTGTGTGCGTGCGTGCGTGCGTGCGTGCGTGCGTGCGTGCGTGCGTGCGTGCGTGCGTGCGTGCGTGCGTGCGTGCGTGCGTGCGTGCGTGCGTGCGTGCGTGCGTGCGTGCGTGCGTGCGTGCGTGCGTGCGTGCGTGCGTGCGTGCGTGCGTGCGTGCGTGCGTGCGTGCGTGCGTGCGTGCGTGTGTGCGTGCGTGCGTGCGTGCGTGCGTGCGTGCGTGCGTGCGTGCGTGCGTGCGTGCGTGCGTGCGTGCGTGCGTGCGTGCGTGCGTGCGTGCGTGCGTGCGTGCGTGCGTGCGTGCGTGCGTGCGTGCGTGCGTGCGTGCGTGTGTCCGTGCGTGTGTGTGTCGACGGCAGCAGGCGATGACGTGTAACAGTTGGCGCCGACCGGTCGGCTGGCCTGAGTCGGCCTGAGTCGGCCAGCGCGGCCGGCCGGCCGCCCTGGCGCGTCACCACTCAGCCGAATTACCTCGTGAGATGATCGCCGGCGGCGGCGCGCAAGACGGCTTCCGGCCGGCCGTCCTGCGCATTGTCCGGTCCCCGCCGTCCGGCCCCGGCCGTCCTGCGCATTGTCCGGTCCCCGCCGTCCGGCCCCGGCCGTCCTGCGCATTGTCCGGTCCCCGCCGTCCGGCCCCGGCCGTCCTGAGCGTCGTCCGGTCTCCGCCGTCCGGCCCCGGCCGTCCTGAGCGTCGTCCAGTCCCCGCCGTCCGGCCCCGGCCGTCCGCGCATTGTCCGGTCCCCGCAGTCCGGCCCCCGCCGTCCTGAGCGTCGTCCGCCGTCCGGCCCCGGCCGTCCTGCGCATCGTCCGGTCCCCGCCGTCCGGCCCCGGCCGTCCTGCGCATTGTCCGGTCCCCGCAGTCCGGCCCCGGCCGTCCTGAGCGTCGTCCGGTCCCCGCCGTCCGGCCCCGGCCGTCCTGCGCATTGTCCGGTCCCCGCCGTCCGGCCCCGGCCGTCCTGAGCGTCGTCCGGTCCCCGCCGTCCGGCCCCGGCCGTCCTGAGCGTCGTCCGGTCCCCGCCGCTCGGCCCCGGCCGTCCTGCGCATTGTCCGGTCCCCGCCGTCCGGCCCCGGCCGTCCTGAGCGTCGTCCGGTCCCCGCCGTCCGGCCCCGGCCGTCCTGCGCATTGTCCGGTCCCCGCCGTCCGGCCCCGGCCGTCCTGAGCGTCGTCCGGTCCCCGCCGTCCGGCCCCGGCCGTTCTGAGCGTCGTCCAGTCCCCGCCGCCCGGCCCCGGCCGTCCTGCGCATTGTCCGGTCCCCGCCGTCCGGCCCCAGTCCGTCCTGAGCGTCGTCCGGTCCCCGCCACTCGGCCCCGGCCGTCCTGAGCGTCGTCCGGTCCCCGCCACTCGGCCCAGTCCGTCCTGAGTGTCGTCCGGCCCCCGCCACTCGGCCCCGTCCGTCCTGAGTGTCGTCCGGCCCCCGCCACTCGGCCCCGTCCGTCCTGAGTGTCGTCCGGCCCCCGCCACTCGGCCCCGTCCGTCCTGAGTGTCGTCCGGCGCCCGCCGCCCGGTGGGCGGCACTCGCCGGGCAGCGGCCGACTCCGGCCGCCATGATTTGTCGCCGTGTTTGGGCGGTTCCGGGCAAAAACCGAGCCGCCGACGCGCAGCACCCTCCCAGATGCTCGAGCGAGCTGGTCGTTCGGGTAATAAAGATGATTTTCCAGGAATAGGTTGTCGAGCGGCGTTTTTTCGCCCAGAGCGTTGCAGTCATGCGATGTTTTATCGCTCATCTCGCTGGTGCTGGACGATATCCTCATACGGACGCATATACAGGAGACTGATCCCTGATCCTGATTCCTGATCAGTGAAGACCTCACTGGACGCCATATCTTCATAAGTCGGCGCCTGGTGATTTGTTTCGATTTGGCTCCGCCATGACGGCTATGAAATTCGAATTTCATAGCCGTTATGGCGTCTAACATAGCCGTCTAATATATTCATAACCGCCTAACTTTCCTTCTGAGGCAAATTAGATGAAGATATCGATATCGCATGGAAACTACACCAAATATTCTTAGTTCTTGCAAGGCATTTGGGGAGCGTGCTCACATTTCGCGAACAATGGAGAAAGCGCCCTTTCAGCCTCACTCGTCCTCCAGAGAAACTGGCTCGCTATATCGCATGGTACTCCAGAGAATATCGTACTATGTGGTGTGTGGTACGCACGAACCACACTCCACTCCATGAACCACACTTTGAACACTCACACCACTCGTGACATTTCCCAATCCCGCGGCACACCGGCGAAGCAGTGTGGGCGGTGTCATTAGCAGTGACCGCGTATATAGTGCGTCGTAAACCACCATGAATGAACCCAGCGCTGGAAGTAATGAGCCATTCTGGCTTTCAGTTCTGAAATGACAAGTGGATATATAATTCTGCCTGGTGCATTGTGCAAGGAAGGATTATCGGCTACCTTTGTCCCTCACACCGTGCATCCAGTGATACATGGACTTTAGATATCATGGTGAACCAGATCATGGTTATTTTGGCTTCAGCAAGTTTACGTATCTGATAGTTATACGCATGTTTCCATACTACAATGCACATTGACTGATATTTATGAAAGATGCATCGAACGTCTCCAAAACGCACATCGTAAAATGAGATTTTGCGGATTACAAATCTTGGAGTGTACTAGGTACTGCTGTCGGGGTTGCTTTTATTGACAAATACATATAACAACATCATGCACACTAAGTATAATTGCCTGGTTATCACATGTTTCGGAGGTATATCGTTATACCAGGGGCAAGAATTACCAAAAGTGGAATCTTGTCGGCAAAAAATGATGCCTCCAATGAGTCACAAAAGCCATCCTATGGGAATTTGTTAGTATATGTGCTGGTAGCTGTACTGGTTATTAGCCAGAACGGTTGTATTGTATGCTTTTTACTTCTATACTCAATATGCAACAATCTATATAGCAATCTTGAACACACAACTGGAATCGTTTTTAAGATTATTCTGCTCGGTTATCCCAGTGTTCTATTCCAAATCTTCTGCTTGGAGGTCATTTTCTTTGATGGTCTTTCCACCAAGATTGACATGCACTTGCTGAAAACCACCATCAGTTACAGGTGTGTACATAGCTTTGGCTGCCTCTCCTCCAAGAGAAAGTCTTGCCTTTAGGTGTTCCGGTTGGGTGCTGCTCAGCTTCCCGGATGGTCCCTTGGATGCACCTTGCCCTGATACCTGTGGAGCTCCACCACCGGATGGTTTCTGTCCTTCATTGTCTTTTTTCGAGCCAAAAAGTTTCTTCATATTTCCCGTTCGTGTTTCTCTTCTTCGCACTCGTCTTCTGCAGCGCAGCTAAAGTAGGAACACTTGTTAGCACGTACAGTGGGAATTAAAGCATGTATACTTTGATCTAAGGTTTAAGTTCACAATTTTGGCGTCTGATCTAATTAGCGATTCTGTGTACTAAAAATTTATAGCAGAGCTACTTGGTTCGTGGGACGAAATACCAAAGTGGTATAGCTTTGCCGATATTGCATTAAAATAGCTTTCACGTGACTAGTTGTCAGGTGCGCTGCCTTTATCTCACCTGGTTTTTGCCATTTTTTACACACATGAAATGCATGCATTAACACAACCACTGATGAACTCATGTCAGTACAATTATGGCTTGGTTGGTTGGTTGGTTATTGGTTGTACGATACATCGACCATTGAGCCATGTAGCGTCGCCAATCTCTTACGCCGATTGGTCGCGGGCGAAGAGCAGCGACAGGTAAGATTCGAACCCCCAACCTTTCGACAATTATGGCTTAAAAATATGCAAAGGGCGTGGCATTTATAAGATGAATCCAAGAACAAAACAATGCTGAAATGTTGACTGAAATGAACGGATGCAAAAATTGAACCTGGATGTTTGTAATCGTATGTTTCTAGGATTAGGTTCCGTCCACAGCACCAGTTCCAGTGTGTGTGTGTGTGTGTGTGTGTGTGTGTGTGTGTGTGTGTGTGTGTGTGTGTGTGTGTGTGTGTGTGTGCGTGTGCGTGTGCGTGTGCGTGTGCGTGTGCGTGTGCGTGTGCGTGTGCGTGTGCGTGTGCGTGTGCGTGTGCGTGTGCGTGTGCGTGTGCGTGTGCGTGTGCGTGTGCGTGTGCGTGTGCGTGTGCGTGTGCGTGTGCGTGTGCGTGTGCGTGTGCGTGTGCGTGTGCGTGTGCGTGTGCGTGTGCGTGTGCGTGTGCGTGTGCGTGTGCGTGTGCGTGTGCGTGTGCGTGTGCGTGTGCGTGTGCGTGTGCGTGTGCGTGTGCGTGTGCGTGTGCGTGTGCGTGTGCGTGTGCGTGTGTGTGTGTGTGTGTGTGTGTGTGTGTGTGTGTGTGTGCGCGCGTGTGTGCGCGTGTGTGTTTGTATGTGTGTGTGTGTGTGTGTATGTGTGTGTGTGCGTGTGTGTGTGTGTGTGTGCGCGAGAGAGAGGAATAGATAGAGAGTGAGAGAACGCGTGTGTGCGTGTGTGTAAGCGTGCGTGCCTGTGTGCGTGTGTATATGTAATTATCCTAAATCACGGTATCACCATCCGTTCGCGCAATTAACATTGTTCGCATATTCTTAGCCAACAACATAACGATCGTTGTATCTTCGAATTTGCCCAGGAATGTAGGAATGCAGTCTTGTGCCTATTCACCATTCTGGCTTTCGAGTGGAGCCATATTAAGCACTCATCCCTTGTCCGGCCACCATAGGTAAGTCTTCATGCCTGTTTGGATAGGCCAGATTTTCTGCAATGTTAAGTTCAGCTAATTTCGCTACTGGAGATCTCTCACGAAGCCAGGATGGTTCGAGTCTTTATTGTTAATAAATTAGGGGGAGAGACGACAGAGTCCTTAGGTGGATTTTCTTCCATGTAGCGCCATATCCATAGGATTAATGTTAAGTTTCAAGAAGTTTGAAGTGTTCCCTGTTCACCTGCTCACCTGTTCCCCATCGTGGGGATGTTCATGTACAAAGGCCGACGGAATCCCGGTTGGCTAGGAGAGGAAGGCAAAGCTCATCCTAGTCCATACTTATGCAACGTCACGCGGTTAATGCTAACATTAAACAAACTTCGGAGCCAACTGCCCCTTCCCTCTGCCCCCTCCCCCAATCCGACGCCCCTGCCTATGCACATGACATTCAAGCATTGCAATACTCATACGCCTCCTATGATATGTTAAGAGTGCTGACTCATGTGGGTAAGCTGATTGATTATCCGGGCAAGTTCAAATAAGCACTTTTGCATCCATTTACTATTCATCGTGCAAGATGTAAAACGGGCGACAAGAAAATGGCTTCCGGGCGCCCAATACCCTCCCATCTCGGGCCGGTTGCACCTGGGTCGGGCCCAGCAGTTTTACAATGTGCGTCGTAGAATACACAATACTAACAGAACATATGATACCCAAGGCTTGCATCAATGAGCTACACCCTGCGGAGTATATGCATTTATGATGTGTAGCAATAGGCATCCTTGGATATACTTACTCTTTAGCATCGACCATCACTGAGCTAGCAATCGGCATTGACAGTTCAACGCCTTCTGTCTTCGTGTCCGACCTCTTTGCACACACTGCCACGATGACAACCAAGCATATCACGCACCATGCGAATGATGCAACCAATATGACCGGGTACATGTTAAACATGGCTTAGTTTTACTGACTATGTTTGTCCGCAGGAGTAAGTTCTGCTAGCCATGCATCTAATCGTAAATACTTGGATGGATATGAGAAGATGGCTCAGTCCCACACCAGGTTATCGGTGTCGTTTCCTCTTCACTTCCTTTTATGTATGATGCAGACTGCAAACTGACGCGGGCGTTTGCTCCTGAAATGTTTGATTTTTAATCCTATGCTCACAATCTATTAAAAATATGCACATAAACAATTTATGACCGGAACGTGAACCTTAACATCCAAGCACCTCCCCGGTGGAAGGTTCAGCTTTCCATAGAGTTCGGTATTAACGTCATGCAATGCAATTTGTGAACCTCATCGTTAACAGTACGGCTCTCTCGTTACAGAACTGAACGTCCTATCTCTCTGAACAAGTGGCATTCAGCCAAGATGACTCGCTTCGACAGGGACGGATCCTTGCAAGTCGACAACGATACCATTGTTCGTGGATCAGCGCCAGGACACCTGAACGAACTCAATCTTGATCTACCTCTATACGTTGGCGGTGTTGAGTAAGTGTTGGCTACATGCTTGCTTGCGCTTAATATCTGTTATATGGAAGCGCCATCTGGCTCGTAGGCCGTCACTGAACTACACTGAACGTAACGTATGGAAAGTAAACACATTAAATTGGGCTGTTTTTAGTTTTATGTGGAACGATGCATACATGCAATGATGAGTGGAGAATACAAAGTAGGGTAGACGTACAATGCAATGTAATTGCGTTCTTCCCGATGCTTCCATTGGAGATAAATGAAGACAGTTAGGAACTTGCATTGGTTTCGGGTTCTGCGTGAATGTCCTTTTTAAGAGTTTGGAGTCCCAGGGATGCGGAGCCGGAGCCGGAGCCGGAGCCGCCGGACATTTTACTCGGAGCCAGAGTCGGAGCCGGAGCCGTCAAAAGCTTGGCGGCTCCGACTCCGAAAGAGGTGTAAATTAAACAAAATTAGCAAATGTATAATGAACACATTATACCTAGTATAAAGATAATTATACCTAGTATAAAGATAGATACAATGTTTATATGGGAAAGTTGCTTATAATTGTCTGAAGTTTGCGCCCCTGAGTGGTCGCGACTAACTTTTTTTTACATCCCCCTAGCTCTTACTTAAGGGATCGATCACGTTTGGGATATACGGAGCCGGAGCCGGAGCCGCCGGGACATTTTACTCAGAGCCGGAGCCGTGATACTTCCCCGGAGCCGGAGTCGGAGCCGGAGTCGGAGCCGGAGCCGTCCAAAAAATTTCCCGGCTCCGCATCCTTGGTTTGGACGTAATCTAAGATTTTTACATGACTGACAGGCGGCATCCGGTTGGTGGTAGAGGGTGGGCCAGACACAAATGAAACCATTTATCAGTTTGGGCTGAATACTCCGCACTGTTTTCAACCAAAGGCATCAAATTCCTTGCTATGCTTGACCAATTGCGGCATTTCAAGTTCGTCGAACTAAAATCACCGAGGCTGCATTACAATATTGTTTGTTCTGGTCACGCTACTTACTATAATTGACTCAGCTTGTAATCAGTTTTTTATCCGCATTTCTGTCCACTCGTCTCGTAAGATTACGCTTCTGGACTGTTTGCTCGTGTAATTGCTATTAAAACTGGGTTCTTCATCCGAATTCCACTACTGACCACCTCATTTTTAGGACTAAATGCTGGTGTGGACGTACTTAATGACACTATTCCCACATGGCATGGTTGCTCCTTTCCACATTTGTTCTCAATTGGAGGGCTGCTTTGGAAGTTTTTTTGCTTGTATGTCCATGCCCGTCTGATATGTGTATGCGCGATAGTATATTTAGGTAACTTTTCGTCAAATTTGCCTACATGATAGCACAACTACGAATGTGTGCTGTTCTCTTTGTATGTATATTGACTTCGTCAGTGATTGCAGTTTCTCCGTTTGCGGTTATTGAAATTGCACCTTTTGAATTATCATTCTGATAAACCTACACTTATTTTTTTGAATATTTTCAATTCTTATGGATTTTTCCCAACCATCTCAAAAGAAACCCGGATTTGTAATAATTCAGATGCCCTTTTGGATAATATATTTTTCAATGATGTTGATGTCCGTAGCAATTCAGGATACAATTATTTTTCATGATTTGTCAGATCATTTCCCAGCGTTTCTTAATCTGTCATTAATTGAAAGCTCAATTATATCAAGATATTCAGTTGCAGTTTTCGATAAGAATAAAATATGTGAAATAAATGATCACCTTATCAACTTAGAAGCCTTTCAAGTTGAAACTGATGCAAAGCACGCATGCAACAAACTTATTAAGGCATATGAAACAGGTATTACAAAGTTATCTAAAACGTTTACGCCAAGTGGAAGGAATCAAATTAAACCATGGGTAACTCCTGCACTTCTTTGCTCAATGAATACCAAAAAAAAGTTAACTGTATGCAAAATATATTAGGAACATAACTTTACTGAATGTAAATACATACAAAATGCATAGGAGCATACTTTGTAATGTGCTTAGGGATGCAAAGCGATTATATTACAAGAGGACATTCCAGGATAACAAACGTGATTGAAAAAACATGGAAGTATTTGAATGAAAGTTTACACAAGAATGAATTACAAACAGTTCCTTTAATGTAGTTTGTTGATAACTCTGGGGTTACCTGTATAAAACAGTAAATACCTGATTCAACATTTTTTTCAACGATAAGTAGTGAATTAGAAAATAATATACCTCCACCAGACAACAGCGCATTATATTACCTTACACAGCCTACTTATGACATCATTAATAATGTTCCTTCTGTTAATGAAGCACCGTGGATGTTGGTATAAGGCCAGCTATTAACTAGCTGGCCGGATACATCAGTGGATAGAGCGATGGCCTGCACACGTCTCCTCATCTTGGCATATCGGGTGGAGTCGCCTCACGTGCTCGCCATGTAACCCTCCGGCTGGGATGGCCAGTTGGCAACTGGCCAGGCAAGGTTGGAGGTGCAGATCGCGTCCGTCCGTGGCCGTTATGTGGATGCGTCGCACCCTCGGTCAGAATTGTATCATAGAGTGGTATTGTCCGATCGTGAGATGGACTCGGGGTTAGTGTGGCAAGCATGCACTTAGCACGTACTCCGATTCTAAAAGTTTCCAACAACAATTGAACTATTTTTAAAATACTATTATACGTTGTGTTCATACATGGTGGTACGTAGTACATACAATAGTACATGGTATCATACATACTGACTGCCACTACATGTATTGCAGCTCTCCATTCGTGGCCAGCACGTCTTTCGAGCTTCCTCGAGGTCTGGACGGAGCAGTGCAGGCCATCGCCATCAACGGAGTGTTTATGCGGGACTTGATGGACCAGGCTGCGTTCTCCAGCAAGATCACCAGGTCAGGACTCTGTCTAACACTTTCGATGCGTGAGGTGTGCCAGTGCTTGACAAGCAAGCTTAGACCGAGAAGTGAATGTACGAACAGACAGACAGACAGACAGACAGACACATGCAGACAGACAGACAGACAGACAGACAGACAGACAGACAGACAGACAGACAGACAGACAGACAGACAGACAGACAGACAGACAGACAGACAGACAGACAGACAGACAGACAGACAGACAGACAGACAGGCAGGCAGGCTGGCAGG
This sequence comes from Imbricaverruca yamaguchii, assembly GCA_034440575.1. NCBI lineage: Eukaryota > Metazoa > Arthropoda > Thecostraca > Neoverrucidae > Imbricaverruca > Imbricaverruca yamaguchii. Next base: position 1,055,840 of record JAOTOL010001555.1, on the reverse strand, counting down.
CTGGCAGGCTGGCAGGCTGGCAGGCTGGCAGGCTGGCAGGCTGGCAGGCTGGCAGGCTGGCAGGCTGGCAGGCTGGCAGGCTGGCAGGCTGGCAGGCTGGCAGGCTGGCAGACTGGCAGGCTGTCAGGCTGGCAGGCTGGCAGGCAGACAGGTATTCGACGAGCGACGGCAAGAAGTGGACTATGGTTCTCTCGTGTTCCAGGCACAGGGCCCGGCGCCAAACTTACGAGCCAACCTCCACTGTGCCCTCACTACAACCCTGGAATGCCTTATTCATACCTTAGGAGAACTTATTGCCTTCAATTTTCGTGAAAATATGGGTATTTCAGAAAACAACAAATGATCTTCAATATTTCGCAGTGTACGTTCCAATTTCGGTAAAGGTGCGTTTGAATTCCAATGCATGCTCCATATTCGACACAGGAAAAATACTGTGGAAACAGTGCCTGTAATTTGGCATATGGACATTGAACATATTCAATCGAGCCAAAATTGGCTGCAACCTAGCTGAAATCGGGACCACAGGCAAAGTTGTTTTGCCTATCTGTCTCTGAAATGTATGGTGCCGAATTGTCGAATTAGCATACGTGTCACGCTCATTCACCTGTTTTGTCTCACTGCGCTTCCCGCTCACTTCACGCTTCATGCATACACTCAGTGCAACCCCCATCGAGCTGAAACTACCCCACACTCCCGTTAAAGGCTCGATCGAGCTGTCAGATCTACTACTCCCACGATGGTGTTACATTTACCACCACCCTCGCCCTTGCCCCATCTACCTCCGTCCCGGCTCTTTCCCCAACTACTATCGCCTCCGCCCTTTCCCTATCTGCCGTCGCCACTGGCCTTTCCTCATCTACCGCTACCTTCCCCCATCTACCGCCGCCTCTACCTTGTCTCATTTACCTCTTCCTATCCCCATCATATGTATTGTTCGCGACCTTATTGCGCTCAGCGAATGCACGACCTTCCTGAGTTAGCTGTCAGCTGGTGGTTCAATAAGACCTGACCCGATGAAATGGGGAATTTACTATGGCAGATGAGCGCATGGCTATTGTAGAGCGATTAGAACATCGTCTTTTCCGGTCAGACGAGACCAGTGCTGGCGAGTGTTCCACCAAGCGAGCTATGCGGACAGACTTCACAAGTGTGGATCTCACAAAAGTATTAGCGAAGCCTATTCGTGTCTGCGACTATCTTACAATGCGGATCTCTGCATCTTGAAAGACTCCTGGTATCCATGATGCATTGGTTTCTATTTCGATGAGGAATGGTGGCGCATTTCTTGGAAATGAAAACGCATAGTTTCTTTAACTCTTGTTATGTTTCGCTAACCACCCTGTATTTGCGATAACGGCCGTAGTTGACCATTATTAATGAGTAATGGGTGCGAGAAGAATGGCTTTGATCAATGGTCTAAAACACGCCAATCGCCGGAGCAGTAAATGTGAGTGACGTGAAACCAGCAACACCCATCCAAAAATACGAGTCGTTGCACTTTGTGTCAAAGTTATCAATTCATTTCGATCACGGTCACAGCATCCAAATGTACTGGAAGCCCCAAGTTGTGGGAAAACTTGTAGCGGCGCGATATTCGTACCCTGCAGTGACATATGGGGCGACTCCGTTTCAGATATGATTCAGATGTTTTCAGAATGTGCCAGCGTGTCGTTGCAGATCAGTGCACCGTTAGCTGGTACGTGACGGCGGCACCAAGTTAGGATGCCCCCTAGCCGGACCAGAGGGTCGGCCGCATTGGCCACAATCCGGCCAATGTGGAGACTGAAGACTGATTTAGCTACGAGTCCAGCTTGTATTCAGAAAATCCAGCGCAACAAGCGCGATGTTTGTTCAAGGGTAGGATTGGTTATCAACAGAAAGCCCGAATCGCTTGGTGATATTCATTTGTACCATATGTTCGCCAACTAGAAGCATACGGACATACACTGGCGGATCCAAGGGGGGGCATTCCGGCCATGCCTCCCCCGAAGCGCCTCAAAGGGAGCCATCATGTCTTTTGCCCCCCCTCGAAACCAACAGAAGTAAACTAAATTAAAACACAGTAACTTTGAAAATAGCCCTCCGCGTGAAGAAATCCCCAGTTTTAAATGTATCTTAATAATCGTTTGGAAGCCTAATATGGTAGTATATTAGATTCTGCCGCACATCGAGGGTTCTATGCTGTTTTGCTTACAGCAAGAGTTGACAAAATCAGCAGTTCCATTATTTCTTAGTCAGATAGCTTCATTAATTTAGTGTAGCCAATAGCGGACAAGCAAACCCAGTGAGCCAGATTTCGAAAGCAATGTTTAAAAAATAAAATAAAATGCAACAAAACGTAACATGAGCCCTGGAGGCCATCTGAAAATTCCGTGCACTGGAGGGGGGGATTCTGCCCCCCCCTTAAGATTTCGGCTCCTATTAAAGCTGGATCAACGAAATTCGCAGGGTGGATGGGTACGGTAGTAAACTCTATTCCATGACTTTAGGTCAATATCTTCAAGGTCAAATAAGGGCAAAATGTCACAATTTTCTGGTTTTGCGTGGATTGGCCTGCTATTGTTATGGATCGCTGTGATTGTGTTTAAATGCTCCGAAATGGGCATCAATGATGTTTGGACATTACTAATGATGCAATACAGATGCAAGACGAGGCATTTAGCATCAAGTCACCTATATAGCAGCACTTTATCAGGTCATTACTTGCTCCAGTTACCAGAACCGGGCCGACCGTCCGACTGCTCCGTTGGGCGGCTCGGCGCAATCGGCTTCGCAAAGAAAGGAGTGAAATACGCGAATACAGTATTGAAACGCTTAGGTACACAATGACAAGCAGTAGTTTTTGACAGGCGTTGCGAAAGTTTTTGACACTAACTGGAAAGAAATCGGCCCATTCCCATTTGTCTTGCTTTGAACAATGTGCCGGTCATTTATAAGTAGGTACGCAAAGAATGACGTAAATCGGCCGGTAAAATCTGGAGTTATGTGCGATAAAACGGATGGGAGGGCGGATTTCGCCCCCCCTCCAGGGCGCGTGCTAACCTAGCCTAACCTCCCATTGAAGATATGATCATGGATTGATAATCAAATGGGTATTTTTATTGAGTGAAAACTTTGTTGTTCTTGTGGTGGCAAAATAATTGTCTAAACTAAGATGTCTAGGAATAAACTGCTGTGAACTCCATGGTGCATATTGAAGTATATGTCTGTCCTTATTTTCAGTCTGGATTCTCCATCTCAACCTTCTCCTCAAGGGGTAGCTTCTGCCTCCAACCTCTCCTGTCTCGATTTTCTGCCTGCACCAGAAGTCGGCCCCAGCCCAGCCTCTGCCTGCTGAGATCCAGAGTTCACCACCCTCATGAGACTGAGATCAGCTTGCTTGCTGTTACTCCAAGTAAAAATTCACATTAACAATTTTCTCAGTAATAATTATCTTGGAGACAGCTGGTAATGTGGTCAGGTAAACAGCAGGTCAAGGTTTTTGCACCGTGGAAAGAGTGAGAATACAACAAATATTTGCAACCCGTTTAGTGGTTCCAGCCTACCATGAACAAGATTGACAACTTTTAGATTCTTTTTTCAATTTTTTCCTTGAATAAAGGTAAGCCTGTTGCTCATGCCAACATAATTTTGTATCAGCCATGGTGAGTGTATACTGCAGTGCATTTTCCAGCATTGCTCTGAAACCAAAAATGATGGCAGGATGGGCACCCTCCAAATCCATCCCAACTCTCTCATGCAAATCCTAGGCACGCCATTGGTGGGGGAGGGCGAGGGCTGACGCCAAAATCCGAAAGTCGCCCTCCCAACTGGTGGGCTAAATCCGCCAGTGCGGACATAAACATCAGATATCAGAAATGTGCTCATGTCGCATTTGGACTACGGAAACACGTCTCTCATGTTACCTACCATGTTCTGTTAAGGCTGTTTAATGCCAACGGTTTTCGACAGTGAATCGTTGTAAATCCTGTTTATCAAAATGCACTCCATATTATAATTTTGTTTACAAAAAAATTTTCGTGACGAAAAAGGAATATGACAAACGAAATGCACTCACCGTTATACGCTACTGCGAACTAGTACAGGGTTTAAAAAAAAAGTTATTTGAAACCCATATTGTTCTGATGCAGCTGTCAAACACCATATGCCTATTGGTACTTCCCACGCCACTCAAGTTATCGACTGCCTCCACAAGGATCCTTGCTTTTTATCATCCAGTTTGTATTTCCAGAAGCGTCATGTATGCCGATCTTGGATTCTGATAGTGGTTTTGGATTTATAATGGTCGAATCCATAGGGTGCTGATATAAAGGAGCGCTCTGGGTCTTTTGCTTTAAACAAAAACGGTGCCCAATGCATTTGTTGTTGAGTGGATCTGGAAAACGACAAAATTGCTTATTTAGAATGTACTGTCCTTACAATGCCACCATATGCATGGCTATCGTAGTACCACGCATACTTGATGCAAACCTGCTGAAATACCAAATGGGATACTGGTCTTTGCATTGATGCACTAGCTTAGCAGTGAACCGTGTAACAATGAGCAATTTTACCACTGCTTTTTATCAAAGCTCGTGACGACGAACAACAAACAGAAGAAACTGACTGTTTACGTGGGCTTTTTCATTTAGAAGCTTTTTTTCAACGTCCAGTATGACAACTGATCCCCGAGCAAGCCTTACTGACAGTGAGCTGGGAACAATATCTGCATCACAAGCATACACAGATGGTGCCTCGGCACTGGGCTGGAGCAACGGCGCGCAACACTTGCTGGCAGTGAGTTGTTATACGCAATATTTAACACAAACACTACGAACACGACGCTCCTATGGCGGCGCCAGTGCACCGACGCGCCGCCGGATAACATAGTCGCGAGCGGAGAAACAAGCCTTTCCAGTTCACTGACCGACATGTTTTGCCGTACAACTCGCGCTGCTTTGGTCGGCGCATGTCCATCATTAACGATGCCCGCCACCAGGCGCTGAATGTGCATGAAAAGGGTGCGTGCGTGGCGGGCGAATTCCGAGCTGAGAAGGCAGTGCGCCGGCACGGCTGCAGGGCTTCTCGACAGGGCTTCCTGGCCGCCGTGTCCGCTCGATACAAGTGTGCTTGTTTGTCGACGCATCGGTGTCGTTAATGCAACACGCAGTGTCACGGTACTCAGGAGGCGTCGCGCCGGCGCGCAACAGTCAGCTGACTTGTCGCAGTGTCGTGCCGGCGCGCAACAGTCAGCTGACTTGTCGCAGTGTCGCGCCGGTGCGCAACAGTCAGCTGACTTGTCGCAGTGTCGTGCCGGCGCGCAACAGTCAGCTGACTTGTCGCAGTGTCGTGCCGGTGCGCAACAGTCAGCTGACTTGTCGCAGTGTCGCGCCGGTGCGCAACAGTCGGCTGAGTTGTCGCAGTGTCGCGCCGGCGCGCAGCAGTCGGCTGACTTGTCGCAGTGTCGCGCCGGTGCGCAACAGTCGGCTGAGTTGTCGCAGTGTCGCGCCGGTGCGCAACAGTCGACTGACTTGTCGCAGTTCTGGCGCTGGACGATGCGTGAGCGCCTGTGGGGCACTACGGTCTCTGGTTCTTGGTCTAATTTCGCCCTTGTGGCAGTTTCGCCCTTGTGCTTATTTCGTCTTTGTGTTAATTTTGCCCTTGTGCTAATTTTGCTGTCCAAACCGCGGGAACCGTGGGGTGATTCCCGCCGCTTCCTAGGAGAACAATTGTTTTGCTTCGAAGGAATTGGAGCAGGGACGAGCTGTGTGTTCATATTTTACCAAAGCAATCGAAGCCTGAATGTTGGCTGGATTACCCTCTCGTTCTTGAGCATAACCACCTTCACTGTTGTCGGAATGTAATTATGCTCTCCGACTTATAATCCTTTTCCGGATTATTACCTCAAGCATGTTTGATTTGGGACAACACAGTTTATTACACAGTCAATATTGCCGATACAGGTTGTTACAGTTCCGCCGTATAATGGACCATTTTCAAGTTTAGCACGAAATTTGCAAATGATGTATAATATTGAGTATTGACGCATCTGTAAACACATGCATTATGCGTCTTACTTGTGGATTTGTGCACCAGTGTACACAGAGTCTTCCCCATAGCGCAACGCCTATTTAATTTTCTTTAATTCTCATTTAGTGTCCAATTCCATGCTGCGTTTTCAGATGTGCGTTGTTGTTCATCTTTTCGAATCTCCGGTTTAAATCCAGTTCATTAGTGATGCACCCATTCAGCTTATTTGTGATGCACACATTCAGCTCATTTGTGATACACACATTCAGCTCATTAGTGATGCACACATTCAGGTCATTGGTGATGAGAACATTCACCACATTTGCGATGCACACATTTATTTCATTTATAATGCACACATTCAGCTCATTAATGATGCACAAACCCTAGCCATGCTAGCTGTATAGCCGCAGCAGTCGATTCTGTCTCCAGCCTAGGCCACAAACTAAAGCGTAGACATTCGGGGGCACCGGTCTGTTTGCTACGTTATCCGAGAGAAGCTTCGAGTTTGCATTGCTAGGTTACGCTCGGCAAATGTACGTAGTACTTATGAACAACTTATTATGCACCGATGTTTAAGAGGTCACCACCTTTAGTTTCCAGTTGTGGTTCAATTCCAGAGGGGCAGGGACGATTTTTCATTTAGAGAAGTAAAGCGATTACGGTGTGTGTGAGCCTAGTGTTTTAAATGCTGAGAACAATAATGTTTTCACTGTGCATCTTGAATGCATCCAAAAAGCATTGCAAGCGCTTGGGTGATCATAGGTTTAGATCAGTTATTTTTTTCGTCAACTCATTCCTGAGACCGCTGAAGGGTGTGAGTTGCTAGCACACATTATGACTGATGTCTGTGTAAATTTATGAAAATGAGGACTGCGGTGATGTATCTTCTTAGCATTCGCCGAACCGATCAGTAAATCAACCCTCGCCGAGTTAGTGAGTAAGTCCACCTTCGCCGAGCCGGCCAGAAAATTAACCTTCGCCAGTTCAGTCAGCAAATTCACTTTCGTCGATCCGGTCAATAAATCCACCTTCAAGGAGCCGGTCAATAAATCTACCTTCGCCAAGCCGGTCAGTAAATTTGCCATTGCCGGGTCGGTCAGTAAATTTGCCTTTGCCGGGTCGATGTGAGCTATCGAAAGCCCAGCACTCACTCTAACTTCCGATCTACGTACGCTAGGATAAAATGCAAACCACCATTTGAAAGGTGTGGTCATGGAAAGCCCGATGCACAGCTTATATTTGCTTTTTGACTGAATGTGAGGCCGCCAGAGGCCCTATTAAGTAATTATACGGGTCATGACTGAAATCCTTGGAAAACGCTATGAAAATCCGTGAAAGTAAGTCAAACGAAAGATAAAATTGAAGTCACATAGATCAAATCGCCCCACATCAGGTCATCTCAGATCATTCGTTGGCCGTCTGCCATGTCGCACGACTTAAGCGGCACTGAAATATAATTCGGATATTCTTGTCGAGGACTAGCAATATTAGGTATAAAATAGCATTGTACATAACATGTATAAGTGACCTGACCATAGTGCATTGACATTTGACAAAAAATTTAATCGAGAATGCTTATTGCATGCTCCTTATCATTTTTGACAGGAAAATCAGCTTCAAATTAAAACTTTCCCACACAATGCAGCTAGCAAACACGTAAATTGATCTGACCTCTGTTCAGTATGGACAAATTAGACTCATGTTCACAATTGACATCCAATGTCACAAAAAACAAATTTATTTCGACCATGAGGCATCTTCAGTCCAAATCTCAATGGTTTTAGGATATAAGTTTAATCCTATGAGACTAATGTTTCCCACACCTGTCAGAATGGTGTTCATACATTTATCAACATTAACCACCGTCTGATTTCTGGTCGGGAACCTCGACCTTAATTCGTATTTTCAGATAGGTGTTCGGCTTGATGAAGGACAGCAGCATCTGAGTTGAGTGCCTGTTTGTTGTACTTACTCCGAATGACGGCACTTTGAAGGTTTCGGAACATCCTCATTTTCAACTGTTCCGGGTCAATGACCTTTGATTATCTGAACCTAAAATTATTACGAGATGTACAGAATCGGTGCCTAAAAAGCTGTCAGAAATCCCTCGTCTACGGCTACTCATTCGGACACTATCACGCCAAAACCCGAGGGTGGCCCTACAGAGCCCTCCCACCGGCCCAGCGAAGGTTAAAGTTGGTCAGTATCACAGGTGGGGTCACACTCCACCAGTGAAAGTCTAGGCTGGTCCTGACCCAGGGACCGCGATAGTGATGGCTATTTCGTTAGGCCATGGTTAGCCTTGTCTATTTCGTCAGGCCATGGTTCCTCATTCGGCATCAGCGGCATTTGTAGCCCGCCCTATTAACATCCTGTAATCAGTTCGCTGTTGCTTTGCGAGCCTCGTGACAAGCTTGGGGGACACTTTCCTCTCCTGGCGGTATCGATACTCCTGAGAGTGGGGCCAATGTTCCGGCTTCCCTGTGCGTGGAATCTCTTTGTCATATTATCGCGTTCATTATCGACACGATGTGGTACAGCACACGTGGTGTGATGTGCACCGGAGATATGCAGCGCAGCATTTGTGTTGTGCGGTGCAGCATCAGTGATGCGGGTCCCATCAGGGTGAGTCGTGAGCACAGGGCAGATCAGCGTCAGAGGTTCGTGGCAAAGCATCAGGGTTATGCGGTACAGCATCAGGAATGTGCCGCACAGCATGAGTGTTGTGAGGAACAGCATGAATGACTGACATGAATGGTCCTATGACGTGCCGTCCAATCTGTCATTGCAACCGCAGACGAGGAGTTGTGTTACTGAATGACAAATGCACATGAGGCTACAATCCTAGAGAAAATGAACATGCAACTCAACGAATACCGCGATGTTGTTCGATTTAATCGCTATCTTGCCTAGATAAGGTGATAAGGTGATAAGGTGATAAGGTGATAAGGTGATAAGGTGATAAGGTGATAAGGTGATAAGGTGATAAGGTGATAAGGTGATAAGGTGATAAGGTGATAAGGTGATAAGGTGATAAGGTGATAAGGTGATCCGGTGACTTCGTCGTCAGATGTCAGCAGTTAGTTTCATTTTCAGTTGGTAAGTTGCCGTTGGTTTCATAAGCAGTCGGTTTCATTTATCGCGGCGTGGTTGTGGGAGGTGAAGTATCTGCTTCATTCATCCAATCTGGCTAACTGGATTGGATTCTATCTTTTGAGCCCGCACTTCGTTCAGTGTCCGACCGTCAGGCACGTGTTTCCGTGACGCTCGAGTCGCTCGCGCTGCTTCCGAATGTTCGGCGACCAGCGGTCACGCTTTCCGACCCAGCCCCGTCACCCGCCGTGCTTGGCGTCGATTCAACAGTCACTTTCGGCCACTTCCGGTCTCCGGAAAGGCGCCCCCGCCCGCCCGCCCCAGTGTCTCATCGATCTTGCCTGAGGGAGAGATCGCGCCGGAACATGACCTCCAGACGACTGGCTGAGGTCGGGTCGGCCGGACCTCCGGCCATCCATTCGTTGCCATGGGAACAGCCTTATTTTGGCAACGACCCCACCGTGTTCGACTGCCCGTGCCGTTCAATGCCGACAGGTAGCAGTTGCACTGTATCAACTCACAGTGTGCATCGATTGCGCTGGCCGACGGCGTTTAAAAAAGTCCGAAATTTTTATCGGGTGGCTTTATGAATCAGGATTCCATTGCTAAGCAGAGCCTGTTGCGTGAACTCTGACCCCATCACCCATTCAATGAATTCCAGTTCAACGGAAAATTTTGACCGGAAGCTTAACGTACCGTCAATGCACGGCACCTATCGGGCCAGCTGACCCTCCCAGTCGGGGGCTAAATGCGAGCGCCCGAAGCGACTCGAACCCCGTCTTGCCAGGACAGGGAAGACCAACGAAGACCGGCGCTCCAACCAACTGAGCTATCAGGGCGGCTGTGACCGTTGATTGCTTGCGAGAGAGTAAAAGCCGCATTATTTCCTCAAAGTGAGCGCTGCTAACTTCTAGCTAGTTAGATACCGCGGTAAATGGTGCGCCGTCATTCTAATGTCGTGCAAGAAATGCGCGCCGTGTCGGCATTTGCGCCACAACTCAGGCAGATTTGCCTAATTTATGCTCGCCGGTCCGGCAAATGAACTCAAATGGATCACTCCCGGGGTGTGCGGCGTGTGATTATGTGATTACTTCATCCACAGTAATTAATTCATAACGAAAGTAATCTTGTAAGAGGGATAGTGTCCGCATGTATGTGGTATTGTTGACGGCACCCCACGAGGCCAACCACCACCGCTGTGAAGGGTCAGATGTCAGGTACGGCTCTCCCTCTCGAAGATCTGCCTGTTCCCAGTACCTCCCGGCGGTGGTGAGTAAATGCTGAGATTTGTCGTTCATGAAAATCAGGGCACAAATCTCGTCGCTTAAACGAATGGTGGAAGCAGTTATAATGTAGCCTCCTCTTAAGCGGAAAGTGGTTGGATTTCGGATATGTCATAGAATACCTTTGGCCTTGCAAGAAAAGATCGACCTGAACCTTGCTGCCCTCCGATTCCAAATCTGTGACGTCATTTCGCCTCGGGCATCACATTTCTAGATAACCAATTCGTCGCGAAAGCTCAGTTTGTCGCCCGAGTGACAGCAAATTGTGACCAGTCAGTTGCTACGTCACCAAAAATAGCTCTCTGCCTACCAGGCCTGCCCCATGGCTGTATTGTCATCGCCGAAGTTGTGGGCGCGTTTGTGACATGGACTGGGAGTGGAACACTGGGCCGCGCTGTCTGAGTGAACGTGTCACGCCGTGGTGTGGTGTCATGACGCATTCGCCGCCTCGGAGGTGTAGTGTCAGTATCGCTGACACCGTGTCCGCTGGCTCTGACACATCGGCCGCCGGTGTGTCGGGTGCACTGGCGCTCCTCGCTTCGGTGCGATGGTTGAGTGGTGCGTGGGTGATCCAGATCTTCAGATCGAGATCATCCAGTCTGCTTCTTCTAATGCATCGGCTCGCCGGCTTTTCAACACGTTGGTCTGCTCGTTTCGAATGTACGGCGATCATTGTTGCGGATGATTGATGTGCCATTGTCCTGTACATCGATGTCAACGTTTTGTTCTCTCAGCCGATTTCTTTCCGCATCGCCTTCAATCGTCAAGGACCGACGCTTCGTCATGTGGGTATCCATTCTCTATTTGGGTATATCGAAATGAGCGTTGGGTGGTCTAACTGTTGGTAACGAGTTGGTAGTGCATGCGATGTCAATAGTAATATTGGGACCGCTCTTTTCGTCCAGTGTGCTAGGTGGGACATCGCGTTCTATCTCACACACCGGGCTTGAGCGATGGTCAGAATGCTATTAATATCGCGAGTACTTTGCCTTACGAGTCCTAAGAACATTAGCATTCGTGGGTTTTAGAGATATTGACGCTCGGTGCCACGGGGACATTGGCGTCTAGTGTCCCAGGGTCATAGACGCTCGGTATCACGGGGACATTGGCGTCTAGTGTCCCAGGGTCATAGACGCTCGGTATCACGGGAACATTGGCGTCTAGTGTCCCAGGGTCATAGACGCTCGGTATCACGGGGACATTGGCGTCTAGTGTCCCAGGGTCATAGACGCTCGGTATCACGGGGACATTGGCGTCTAGTGTCCCAGGGTCATAGACGCTCGGTATCACGGGGACATTGGCGTCTAGTGTCCCAGGGTCATAGACGCTCGGTATCACGGGGACATTGGCGTCTAGTGTCCCAGGGTCATAGACGCTCGGTATCACGGGGACATTGGCGCTCAGTGTTCCAGAGATATTATCGCTCGGTCTCCCAGGAATATTGACGCTCAGTGTTCCAGAGATATTATCGCTCGGTCTCCCAGGAATATTGACGCTCAGTGTTTCAGAGATATTATCGCTCGGTCTCCCAGGAATATTGACGCTCAGTGTTCCAGAGATATTATCGCTCGGTCTCCCAGGAATATTGATGCTCAGTGTTCGAGAGATATTATCGCTCGGTCTCCCAGGAATATTGACGCACAGTGTTCCAGAGATATTATCGCTCGGTCTCCCAGGAATATTGACGCTCAGTGTTCCAGATATATTATCGCTCGGTCTCCCAGGAATATTGACGCTCAGTGTTCAGAGATATTATCGTTCGGTCTCCCAGAGGTATCGGCAATCAGTGTTCCAGGGATTTTAGCGCTTTGTGTCCCAGGAATGTTGATGCTCAGTGTCAACGGGATATTTACGCTTAGTATCTATTGATGATACCGTGACGCTCAATGTTCCCGTGGTATTGGAGCCTATTGTTCCAGGGAGATTATCGCTCAGTGCCCCAGGGATATGAACGTTCAATGTCCAGGGAGATTAACGCCACGTGAGCTAGGAACGCTATCGCTCAATGCTCCATTCAGTGACATTAGAGCTCGATGTCCAGCGTGCTCAGTGTCCGGCGTGATCAGTGTCTAGCGTGTTCAGTGTCCGGCGTGATCAGTGTCTAGCGTGCTCAGTATACAGCGTGCTCAGTGTCCAGCGTGCTCAGTGTCTAGCGTGCTCAGTATACAGCGTGCTCAGTGTCCAGCGTGCTCAGTGTCCGGCGTGCTCAGTATACGGCGTGCTCAGTATACAGCGTGCTCAGTGTCCAGCGTGCTCAGTATACAGCGTGCCCAGTGTCCAGCGTGCTCAGTGTCCAGCGTGCTCAGTGTCCAGCGTGCTCAGTGTCCAGCGTGCTCAGTGTCCAGCGTGCTCAGTGTCCAGCGTGCTCAGTGTCCAGCGTGCTCAGTGTCCAGCGTGCTCAGTATACAGCGTGCTCAGTGTCCAGCGTGCTCAGTATACAGCGTGCTCAGTGTCCAGCGTGCTCAGTGTCCAGCGTGCTCAGTGTCCAGCGTGCTCAGTGTCCAGCGTGCTCAGTGTCCAGCGTGCTCAGTGTCCAGCGTGCTCAGTGTCCAGCGTGCTCAGTATACAGCGTGCTCAGTGTCCAGCGTGCTCAGTGTACCAGCGTGCTCAGTGTCCAGCGTGCTCAGTGTCCAGCGTGCTCAGTATACAGCGTGCTCAGTGTCCAGCGTGCTCAGTGTCCAGCGTGCTCAGTATACAGCGTGCTCAGTGTCCAGCGTGCTCAGTGTCCAGCGTGCTCAGTGTCCAGCGTGCTCAGTGTCCAGCGTGCTCAGTGTCCAGCGTGCTCAGTGTCCAGCGTGCTCAGTGTCCAGCGTGCTCAGTGTCCAGCGTGCTCAGTGTCCAGCGTGCTCAGTGTCCAGCGTGCTCAGTGTCCAGCGTGCTCAGTGTCCAGCGTGCTCAGTATACAGCGTGCTCAGTGTCCAGCGTGCTCAGTGTCCAGCGTGCTCAGTGTCCAGCGTGCTCAGTGTCCAGCGTGCTCAGTGTCCAGCGTGCTCAGTGTCCAGCGTGCTCAGTGTCCAGCGTGCTCAGTGTCCAGCGTGCTCAGTGTCCAGCGTGCTCAGTGTCCACGTGCTCAGTTCGGCTTGTAGTGTCAGCGTGCTCAGCAGCGTGCGGCGTCTCAGTTACAGCGTGCTCAGTAGCGCAGTGTCCAGCGTGCTCAGTGTCCGGCGTGCTCAGTATACAGCGTGCTCAGTGTCAGCGTGCTCAGTGTAGGTGCTAGTTACAGCGTGCAGCGTGCTCAGTGTCCAGCGTGCTCAGTGTCCAGCGTGCTCAGTGTCCAGCGTGCTCAGTGTCCAGCGTGCTCAGTGTCCAGCGTGCTCAGTGTCCAGCGTGCTCAGTGTCCAGCGTGCTCAGTGTCCAGCGTGCTCAGTGTCCAGCGTGCTCAGTATACAGCGTGCTCAGTATACAGCGTGCTCAGTGTCAAGCGTGCTCAGTGTCCAGCGTGCTCAGTGTCCAACGTGCTCAGTGTCCAGCGTGCTCAGTATACAGCGTGCTCAGTGTCCAGCATGCTCAGTATACAGCGTGCTCAGTGTCCAGCGTGCTCAGTATACAGCGTGCTCAGTATACAGCGTGCTCAGTGTCCAGCGTACTCAGTGTCCAGCGTGCTCAGTATACAGCGTGCTCAGTGTCCAGCGTGCTCAGTATACAGCGTGCTCAGTGTCCAGCGTACTCAGTGTCCAGCGTGCTCAGTGTCCAGCGTACTCAGTGTCCAGCGTACTCAGTGTCCAGCGTGCTCAGTGTCCAGCGTGCTCAGTGTCCAGCGTGCTCAGTGTCCAGCGTGCTCAGTGTCCAGCGTGCTCAGTATACAGCGTGCTCAGTGTCCAGCGTGCTCAGTGTCCAGCGTGCTCAGTGTCCAGCATGCTCAGTATACAGCGTGCTCAGTGTCCAGCGTGCTCAGTGTCCAGCGTGCTCAGTATACAGCGTGCTCAGTGTCCAGCGTGCTCAGTATACAGCGTGCTCAGTGTCCAGCGTGCTCAGTGTCCAGCGTGCTCAGTATACAGCGTGCTCAGTAGGGTGTGTCGCCTGAACGGTTTTTCTTATGCTTAGTGAAATTATCGTGCAGATCACCTAAAAAAAACCTGTGGTCGAAACCAAATCGAAATCAAACAATAAACAAAATATGCGACAGGCCGATAAAGAAACAAATTTGCCGGGCGCCCGGCGTTGAAGTCTCCAGTGATGGCGCTCCGTTGCGATTGGCATCTAACACCACGCGTCGGCCGCCGTCGGAGCGCCGCCGCGGTGCTGTGACGAAAAAGGCGGCAGTCGGTGCTGTGGATGACTTATGAATGGATTCTGGTAATTCAAAAACAGATCAGGGGAGCCGGGATCTATCTGATTGTAAAGATTAAACTTCACTGAAGGACTGATCGCTCCACTTTCCTTTGTCTGTGCTCCACCTTTCACAGTGCTATGAATCATCATTCGAATAAATTGCGTACGCACTAACGACACAAAATAGCTTCGCATGCCATACATCCATGTTTTATTATTCAATCCAAGTCTCCCGTTCCTTTTCGTTACTCAAGTTTCAAGGGAAACTGGGATTATCAGCAGTAGGGACAACCTATTAACGAGGGCGACACGAGCCGGCGGCGATCGTCGCATGGCGCGGGGGAGGGGCTGGGATGGGGCGGGAGACGGCCGGCGCACGGTGAGGGTAGAGAACACAAAGAGCGAGACAGGGCAGGGGAGGGGAGGGCCGCCGAGACAAGGTAGTCGGCGGCGGAGACCCGGCGGGACGGCCAAAAAAAGAGTGGTTTGGTGTCTGCAAGTTGTGCCCACTGCCTGTGAAGTGTGATATTACCTGCGTCGGTGTGATCGGGGTAAGAGTTCGAACATGAAGACCCGCGCTTCCACCAAAGGGCTTTTGGTTCCTTCTGAACTAAAAACAAACCGACTGCCCACGAGAATTGACGTTCTGAATTACTTGAGTAAAGTGAATAGAGACCCATGCGTTGCGAACAAAAGGTTGAAAGAGAGGCTAGCACCCCATATAAAGTTTGTCGCGGAAAGTGTGATGAAAATGTGGTGCTGCGAAGGAATACCAATTGTTGGGAGGGCCCGAGTCGAACATATGGTTCGAGAATGCCGCGATCGCTACTTGCGATACATGAAAACTGCTGGAAAGAAGTCGGCATCACCAGGTGTACGTCCGTCCGGTGATAAGTGGTTTGGAAAATTGTTTGATATTGCCCGCTGCAAATGTGCTGATATCGATAGCTGCAAATGTGCGATGGCCGACAAAGTGCCACGAATGGAATTTCCCTTTGTCCAAGACCAGAGAGGACCTCGCCAAATGCAAATCGGCGCCGCAGATATCCGTGAAGCCACTCGTCGACGCGCCATGGACGAAAGGAGGCGTCTGACCGCCGAGAGAGTCACATTACCACAACCGGGACTTTCTGGAATGGCCCAGCTAGATTCTAATTCAGACCAATATTCCGCCACAGATTCATCATCGCTCACATCTGTAGTCAATGAGTCAGAGTATATGGTGAACAGTAGCACAGACGAACTGCTAAATACGGCTCTAGCAGCAGATCGGTACGGAGTGTCTAATCGTGCGTGTGCTGCGATCATAAACGGTTTCCAAGTGGACATTGGTCGGATCACTTCTGACGATATGGACTGCATAGTGGATAGCAAAAAAGTATGGCGAGCAAGGGATCGGATTAGAAGAGAGGTAGTAGCCCAGAGCCATGAGGATCATGCAGGTCGTGTATCTGGTCTCTACTTCGACGGTAGAAAAGACGACACGCTTATGACAGCCAGTTCAAAGAAGACGGAAGAGCACATTGTGGTTGTATCCGAGCCAGACAATGCATATTTAGGACATTTTACCCCACAGACTGGGAAAGCGGAGGACATTTTTCAGGACCTGAACGCCGTGGCATATGAGTTTGGTGCGGATGTTTCTGTGCTTGGCTGTGACGGCACGAGAGTTAATACTGGCCAAAAAGGTGGTGTTATCCGTTTGTTTGAGCTGGGACAAAAACGCCCCGTCCACTGGTTTGTGTGCCAACTTCATGCAAATGAGCTTAATCTTCGTGCAGTATTTAGCCAGTTAGATGGAGTCACAACAGGACCTAAGTCGTTTAGTGGGCTGATTGGCCGGGCTGCTGCAGGCGCAGTAGAAACCTTGCCAGTGGTCGATTTTGAGCCAATCGATGGCGGAAATGTTTCAGAAATGACGCAGGAGATTCTTAGTGACCTAAGTTCAGATCAGGCTATTCTGTACAGTCTGGCGTCAACAGCATCATGGAGCTGATTGATTGGTGTAATGAGGCGATAACCGAGCCGCCCTTGACGCAACAACTGTCCGATGATGACTTACTAGACATCATCGCGAGTCCTCTCGAAGTACCGCCATACCCCGTGCACAGTCAGACGGTGGAACGGATGGTGAAAGTGGTGACCGAGGCGTCTTTGAAGGTAATTGGTGAAGAGGCCCGCCACGGTTACATTGTGGCGAAGTTGAAACACAGGTCAGCAATGCCAGTGCTCAGCAGCAAAAAGGATTTCATGTCGGGTTTTCTGTCGAGCATGTAGATAAGTAGTACAGTTATAAAATGATAGTTCGTACAAAAAATGTGGCCGCTCGTACAAAAGGTGACGTCGCTGTATGCCCGTCTCCTTCGGTTGTAGTGGAACGGAGCATGATGCCGATTTCGCCTGGTCTATTTGTCATAACAATAAGATATCAAGTGTCTCAGAATTATTTAATTGGTCTTCGATGTAAACAGACGAGGAATTTTGAAGATGTTCAAGCTTTCAAGAGTGAAAATATTAGCATTATACGCCGATAGATCTACTGATTGAAAATGGAACGAACAAGCGACGTAAAGTGAACCTTTCTTTCATGCGTCAGATATCCAGGCAACTTATTAAGCGATTGGTGCTTATCAAAAGCCTTTTACCCCACTAAACACTTTCATTGAGTTTTATTAATGAGCTTCATCACCAGAATCCATTCAACAGTCATCCACAGCACCGACTGCCGCCTTTTTCGTCATAGCGCTGCGGCGGCGCTCCGACGGTGGCCGGACGCGTGGTGTTAGATGCCAATCGCAACGGAGCGCCATCACTGGAGACTTCAACGCCGGGCGCCCGGCAAATTTGTTTCTTTATCGGCCTGTCGCATATTTTGTTTATTGTTTGATTTCGATTTGGTTTCGACCACAGGTTTTTTTAAGGTGATCTGCACGATAATTTCACTAAGCAAAGTACAATTTCCAAAAAAAAGGTCTTTCGTGACACACCCTAGTGCTCAGTGTCCAGCGTGCTCAGTATACAGCGTGCTCAGTATACAGCGTGCTCAGTGTCCAGCGTGCTCAGTGTCCAGCGTGCTCAGTGTCCAGCGTGCTCTTCCAGCGTGCTCAGTGTCCAGCGTGCTCAGTGTCCAGCGTGCTCAGTGTCCAGCGTGCTCAGTGTCAGCGTGCTCAGTGTCCAGCTACTCAGTGTCCAGCGTGCTCAGTGTCCAGCGTGCTCAGTTATCAGCGTGCTCAGTGTCCAGCGTGCTCAGTATACAGCGTGCTCAGTATACAGCGTGCTCAGTGTCCAGCGTCCTCAGTGTCCAGCGTGCTCAGTGTCCAGCGTGCTCTGTGTCCAGCGTGCTCAGTGTCCAGCGTGCTCAGTGTCCAGCGTACTCAGTGTCCAGCGTGCTCAGTGTACAGCGTGCTCAGTGTCCAGCGTGCTCAGGGTCCAGCGTACTCAGTGTCCAGCGTGCTCAGTGTCCAGCGTACTCAGTGTCCAGCGTGCTCAGTGTCCAGCGTGCTCAGTATACAGCGTGCTCAGTGTCCAGCGTGCTCAGTGTCCAGCGTGCTCAGTGTCCAGCGTGCTCAGTGTCCAGCGTGCTCAGTGTCCAGCGTGCTCAGTATACAGCGCGCTCAGTGTCCAGCGTGCTCAGTGTCCAGCGTGCTCAGTATACAGCGTGCTCAGTGTCCAGCGTGCTCAGTATACAGCGTGCTCAGTGTCCAGCGTGCTCAGTGTCCAGCGTGCTCAGTATACAGCGTGCTCAGTGTCCAGCGTACTCAGTGTCCAGTGTGCTCAGTGTCCAGCGTACTCAGTGTCCAGCGTGCTCAGTATACAGCGTACTCAGTGTCCGGCGTGCTCAGTGTCTGGTGTACTTATAATCCAGCAGCTGTCAGTGTGGGGTTGCGCTGACTGGCTGTGTCCATCGTCGCCTGTGTCGGTATGCGCTGGCACAGTTGTGCACCCTAAGGGGCGCAAAATGGCCCGAGTAGTCGGCGCATCCTGAAGCACCACGACCGTCACCAGTGGTGCGCGTCGTCCCGTCACCACGGCGCCGCACGTGTTGCAGGTACATCGGCGCTCCGTGTGGCGGCAGTCCGTGCAAGAACGGCGGCCGCTGTGTGCCGCAGCTGGAGCGGTACACCTGTCAGTGCACCAGCGACTTCGCCGGACTACACTGCCACAAAAGTGAGCCCAGCCTGAACGTTGTAGTCCGACGACACTGCTACAAAACTGAGCCCCGTCTGAACGTCATTGCCACAAAAGTGCGCTCCGCCTGAGCTCTGTCATCAGACGACACTACCATAAAAGTGAGCCTAGTTTGAACGTTGTCCGACGACATTGCCACAAAAGTGCGCCCTGTCTGAACGTTGTTGCCCGATGACATTGCCACAAAAGTGAGCCTCGTCCGAGTTCTGTCATCAAACGTCATTGCCACAAAAGTGAGCTCCGCCTGAGCTGTGTCATCAGCTGACACTGCCACAAGAGTGAGCCTCCTGCGAGCTCTGTTACCGGACTGGTGTGACAAGGATCCACGGGAGTCGGACCCTGATGTGGATGACACAGGAGTGCGCCAACCGGACCTAACGTGGGCGCAGCAGCCGTGCGCTGGTGTGCATTACAACAACACATTGTTTGCACACGAATACAAAAATTCCGTTCTCATTCCGTTTTCAAGCATTTCTCTGGACTCGTGAGTATCGTTTGTTGCGAGCTGTGTCCTTGTCTTTCTGATCAAATCCAGACCCGTGCTTTGCGTATTACACATTTCACCTTGTCTTTCTGGTTCAATATCTTCATTGATGTGTTCTTTATCACGCATTCCTCAATCTATGCTTCCTTCTGCCATTTCATTAAGCCATTTTTGCATGTCCATACCGTACATGTTGTCTCCTGTCTCTCGTCTCAATGACACGATTATAGTTCCATCACGGACGGCGCGAGTCCTTCATGTCATGTCTTCTCCGAGCGTCTTACCCCGGAGCTTACACATCGCTTAACCAACGCCGCCCCCCCCCCCGTCTCACTCGTCGCTCTTCCCCTCTTCATTTCACGCACTACCCTCCCGTCCCCCATATCACTCATCGCTCTTCCTCTCTTCATCTCACGCACTATCCTTCCGTCCCCCATATCACGCATCGCTCTCCCGTCCCCCATATCACTCATCACTCTCCCGTCCCCCGTATCACCCACTACTCTCCCGTACACCGTATCACTCATCACTCTCCCGTCCCCCGTATCACCCACTACTCTCCCGTACACCGTATCACTCATCACTCTCCCGTCCCCCATCTCACGCACTACTCTCCCGTCCCCCGTATCACCCACTACTCTCCCGTACACCGTATCACTCATCACTCTCCCGTCCCCCATCTCACGCACTACTCTCCCGTCCCCCGTATCACCCACTACTCTCCCGTCCCCCGTATCACTCATCACTCTCCCGTCCCCCGTATCACCCACTACTCTCCCGTCCCCCGTATCACCCACTACTCTCCCGTCCCCCGTATCACCCACTACTCTCCCGTCCCCGTATCACCCACTACACACTCCCGTCCCCCATCTCACCCACTACTCTCCCGTCCCCCGTATCACCCACTACTCTCCCGTCCCCCGTATCACTCATCACACTCCCGTCCCCCGTATCACTCATCACTCTCCCGTCCCCCGTATCACTCATCACTCTCCCGTCCCCCATCTTATCTACTACTCTCCCGTCCCCCATCTCACCCACTACTCTCCCGTCCCCCGTATCACCCACTACTCTCCCGTCCCCCGTATCACTCATCACTTTCCCGTCCCCTGTATCACTCATCACTCTCCCGTCCCCTGTATCACCCATTACCCTCCCGTCCCCCGTATCACCCACTACTCTCCCGTCCCCCGTCTCACTCATCGCTCTGCCGCTCCCCACCTCACGCATCACGTCCCGTCTCTTGTCTGGCACACTATGCTCCCGACATACTACGTCTGTTGTTCCGTATCCGACTCCCTTTCAGCCCCACGCTACTGGCGTCCTCATCGTGGCGCGTATTTCAGAGTCACGCCGCACGCGCATGGATCGCGTTTCCGCGCAGCAGCACGGCGACGCCGTGCATTTCAACGGCAGGGTCTACCTGCTGATGCCCAACCTCGTGTACAGAGCGTGAGTGGTGCTCTACGCAGGCCTAGAGAGCTCTGGCGGAGAACTAATTCGTGCAGACCTGGTCTAATGTGCGCTCTCTCCACCTCTCTCCCTCTCTCTCCCTCTCTCTCTCCCTCTCTCTCCCTCTCTCTCTCCCTCTCCCTCTCCCTGTGTGTGTGTGTATGTGTGTGTGTATGTACGTCATCGACGATCGTCCACTTTCTGTACCCTCTTATGCACTGAATCCCTTCCCTCCCCTCCTCCGTGCCGAAGATGCGTTGAGGATTGTCGGATTGCATGTTGGTTTCGGCGAGTTGTTCCAAGTGAAATGTTTAGCAACATCGGTTTCAACGATAGTTTTCCGACCGCCCGATTCGCCGCTGACCTTAAGCTACTCCATAGGTCCAGGGCTATCCATTGTTAAGGTATCTACTCGTTGCTAAAGCCACCCATGTCCATGCACCCTCAAACCTGACCAATTTATTTCTTCCATTCATTCGGAATATGCACCCCATAAATATAACCGTTGACGTGTTCGGTTCACGATGTCTTCCCGCCCCAGTGGTACGTGAGCATTGAACGAAGCTGTCATATTCAGATCGCTACTTGGAGCTTAACAGGCTGGAGTTAATTGCCAATTGTCCATGCCTGAACTCCAACTGGCACCGGCTGGTGCCACACTAATGCTTGCACATGACTCATGGCTGTTTTCTTCGCTGCCTTCAACGCCCGGGGAATCTGGTCTGCCACATCCCGTTAGATTCTGCTGGGTCGTATGTCTGGGCTTGGGTATTAATGCCTTGGCTATCTAATCTTGAGCCCGCTTTATGCCTACACTGAAAAGGATCGGAGCGCCAACCTAACGCTCAGTTAGAGCCGGTCCTGACGGTTCAAAATCCCTTCTCTGGTTGACCGGACCCCGCACGACCTGTGTGTCCGAGGTGTGGTGGCTAGCGCGAAATGTGAAGTTGTGAATTGGACGGATTGGAAACACAATGGGAAGTCGCTCCTGACCACGGGGACATTCATATTTAAGAAGTTTGATTCCAGTTAACTTATTCTCAGATGGTGAATTGAACGTGATGCACAAATCAGCTGTTGGAAGATGGACATTAACGAAATGTGCTTGTTTCATTCTGTGATGACGACAAAGTTGATTCACCTAACTTAATCAATTGTTTGTGATAGTGAAAGTAAAGCAATGATAATAGTATATTTCCGTGAGGGCAATGATTATTAGCATTGTTGCGAGCCGCCAGGTGGTGACCGCTCAGCCAGCCCGTAGGGCGCAACGAGCATCTCGGCGGGCATTTTCCGCCACCCTTAGCGACACCGAACTACTACTATCTGTAATTGGTGCCGGTAGGTGTCGCGCCCGGCGGGCCAGGCACGGAATTGCCCGTTTTATAACAGAAATATGCAAGCCTTACCTGGTAAGTGCGGCCGTATGCATTCGTAACTCAATAAGCATAATAAATAGACGGATGAGAACAAGCAGTAGTACTAAGTCGCGCACATAAATTACTTCAGAGCTAAAATATGTTGTAATATACGACAACGCCCAGTCACCCGCTATAGCCGCTTCCGTCGGCACGGACAATCGATTGAGCGGGGTCGATGGTCTAACCCACCTCAACCCCATCAATCACACCTAGTTGCTGAGCACATGGTTGAGACTGAAGATTTTGCTTTTGTGATATAAAAAGTAAAGATCACGCTATAATGATTGTAAAAGTAACCTACGATGGGGCGCTTAATGTATCATGTGTAATTTAATTTAACTAGGTGGTTGCGACTTCAGAAATGTTGCCTGTAACCTGAGTCAAGGCCCATTAGAACATCAGTATGCTAAGTTTGCGTTGAAAATTGAGATGATTGATGTGTGTGACATTAAATGCAAAATCACTCGTGTTGATTGACACCCGGGAAATTAATCACATCTGTGCACATTGTTCTCCCTGCTGTACAGGTTGTAGACAACAATAATTCTGCTGTGTAGGATTCTGCGACATTCAAATGTGGTCATCTTCCAAGCTTCGCAGTTCGACGTAAATCGCGGTTTACGCCCAAGTCCCTCCGTTGCTAGCAGATTTCCTGCTGTAGTCAGATTTATGGCGATGCTGATAGGTGTGTGTTTGAGCTTTTCACGGTCCCTCTCTTGTGGCGCTCCGTTTGCGTTGCGATCGCCGGCAATGCTACGTGTGAAGAGGGCCTAACTCAGTCGACGCCACGTCTGGGCTTTCACGCTGAAACTTGGGGCCGGGAGCCACTCCAAAGGCAGCTTCGAGCCATACGTCAGTCGGCGTGGTTTCCCGATCGCCCGAACCTACCCCGACCTCGAGTCTTATGGGAAGACCAGCTCAATCCACTTTCTATTCCCAGGTTTTGTGGGGAAACCGACTCAATCCCCTATCTGTTCCTGGGTCTAACGAGGAAACGAGTGGCTGTTCCTTATCCTTGATTCTTACGGCACGCGAAAGTCATGTTCCCAGCTTCCGATGCAAGTATGTGGTCAAGGTCTGCTGGAACAACCGATAATTGTAACCCTATGCCTGCCCTTGGCTTTGCCCGTACCTAGCTTTGGTTTAGCCTGGATCTATGTTGCGTGCTAGACTTCCGTCATACAAATATATTCCATGTTTATATGGTTGTATTCGAACTAGGCTCCGTCGGGCTTTTCTCGCCCATCGTCTGAAAGATCACTCGCCGGCCCATCCCGCAGGGACTGGCGGATTTTGCGACCGATTTGTTGTTGGAAGAAATGGGTGGTACATTATATTTAATTATTTTTAACACATTTTATTGAAATGCTGAATAGTATTTTTTAATGGGTTGCCCGTCATTATCGATTATTGAAGGGTCCTGCTGCCTTTGTGAATGTGCAGCCCTTCGGTACACTTTCCCGAGGAGTACAGCCAATAGAGTTTGCTCATTTCCCTGTCTTTATTCAACCATCCCTCGCCTTCCTCTGGAATCCAGGTCATGACTACATCTCAATTCACGGCTGGCACCCAGGAACGTATCGCCCATGGAAGGGCGGCCGGCAAGCCGTTTCTCCACTTAAATACGCATCAATCGCTTAGTGCTATCGGCTCCAGTTAGTAAGCTCGCCCGCCCTGTCCCAATCTCGAGGCATAGCTTTCAATCTGTTTCATTGGTGATAGTCGGCTACCCGAAGATGGTCTTCGGCCAATGTGCTGTTTCGGCCTTAACTTCTTATGTAGCGGAGTTGTACAGAGCGCTGACGGCCCATCGCTCGTCGGGTCGAGCGAGCAGTCGGCTCGTGCCGCCGCTAACCTGACGTACTTGATTCCTTTTCGGCCGACTTGGCGGGCGTAACAGGTTGGTAACGGCCGGGTCGGGCCGACCGCGTCGGGGTAATCGCGTTAGCCGGCCCGCGCTGGGGCCACTCTGATCACCGCCGACAGTCACGTGACCGCGCCACCGGTCGTCACGTGACCATGCGGTGGCGGCACTCGCCTCTTGATAGCGACACTCGAGGGCCGACAGGACGGCGGTGCGTCGACAGCCGCCCGGCACCGTTCCGCCACTGGGCCGATTCATTGTCGTGCAGTTCGACAACAGCCGACCGTAAATTGCGACGTCACTTGACACCCCGCCCGGGCCGTGTAGGTTGGAAGTGACTTGGGCCGCCCTAACTGAATTCCGGCGCGCTAGCGTGTATTTGCGTTCCACACAATGACAGGGCTGGGTGCATTGGGCGATTGGCTGTCAGTGCGGTTTACGCAATGACTATTCAGGTACTAGCCCATGGCTTGCGCAGTTAAAATTAATTGTGACATGGTTGTGACTGTTTGAAAATGTTTCGTGCACATGGTTGCAAGTTGTTATGTTAGCACATATGTTAATTCAAAATCTGCAATGGATTGTATTGTCATTCAGTGCTCTGCACATCATGAAAACCACGGCGAGATTCCGCATTCCCCGGAATTTAAGCCATCCATGCCACGAATTGAAAATGTGTTATCCTGCTGCGAGGCGTGTAGCTTCTTTATCTGATACCGCTAGCGTTACTGCTACCGTTACCGCTAGTGTGGTGTTTGAAATGAAGCAGTACGATGCCCTGGTCAAGCTTGTTAGTATAAATTTGCAGGATAAATATATGTTGATTGAAAACTAAGTATGGACCCAGGACAGATAGCATTAACTGTACGTCGCTAGAGTTATTATAAGGCACACAGTGTCGGCGAGCTCCAATTACGCCCCACACAGTGAAGCGACAGTCCTTGGCTCCTCCATCTTCACCCCGCCCCACACAGTGAAGTGACAGTCCTTGGCTCCTTCATCTTCACGCATCATTGAATAGAAGATCGGGCGATAGACCGTGTCGGCATGAATGGGAGTGAAACCGTGAGTCTGACCCACTAGCCAAATGTGAATAAGCTTATACTGGTCAGGCCACCTTCGGTGGACTTACACAACATCGAAATTCAGTTTGTTTTCACACTTAGCAACATGATGTCGTTTCAGATCACTGCAGCTTGGCTCAGAGTTACTGGAAACAAAACAAAAAAAATTGTGTGCCATTCGCAATAAGCTGCAGAGTGGACATTTTGATTGTTCGTCTGTTTCATCAATATCCTATGATGACCTTTCCTCGATGATTATAAAAAACAGTCGAAAGTTATTTGTTCTTAGGGCATATTCGGTTACATCGCCTCGACAAACCGCAAAAAAAATCATTTTTTGCAATGCGTTTTTTTTGTTTGTTTTGTTTTGTGGTTTGACGAATTGTTGTACCCCAATATTCACCAAGAACAAGTAACTTTCGACCGTTTTTTTCTAGTGATCGAGGAACGGTCAGCATAGGATATCGATGAAATAATCTGTTCCTCGCCAGAGCGCTAAATGATTTACATGGTTGTCTGTTTGCTGAACAATTTGCCGTTCCGTTCGCGCTTTATTCGACCCAATTGGTGTTTATGTTGCGTTGCATAGCAACTACACAGTGTTTACCGGCGTAATCGATTCCTATCTGCTAAAAATCAAATAAGGAGATCAGGTCTTGCTTCCAGCTATTGAAGCGCATCCCCGATCAAAAGTAGGTGTTTTGGAAAGCGCTGACACATGAGGGAATTTATTGGTATTGAAAAAGGGGAAGAAAAACTCGCGAGAAAGCACAACTTTATCATATGGTCGTCGTTAGTTGCTATACAAGAGAGGTGGAATTGAGATCCTTCATCTCACTGTACACTATGCTCGCAATTCAAACAGAGCCGTGTTTTCACGTGATTGTTAAGTGCTACTTGTCTGACGGAGGCTAAAGATGGAGAAATAATGGCTTTTTACGGCTCATTCAGCTGCAATGATTTTGCGTCGCCGCGCGCAACACACACACTGGTATTGGCGGGTAGCGAAATGACTCTGTTCTTGCTTACTAGCACCTCGGGTGTGTTGGTATCACAGCGATTACCTTCGACCATTGGCAGATCCGGGTAGGCCATTCGAGCGCTCAAGTGCACCAAGGAGCCATTTTCTGGAGAGCCGAACATACCTTATGAGGATGCACTGTAGCCTCATGCATTTGAAATTCGTGATGTTTTTTTTTCGTCGGTAGCTCAAAGGAATAGTTAGATTCAGCCGCTAGAGCTGTCTATCCCTCCCAGGGGTATAGCTTTGAATGTTTTTGGGATGGCACCTCTCCCCCCCATGTTGACATGTTGGCCCTATGTGGTATACCCCCCCCATCCACCCAATCCATTCAGACTCATTCGTTGTCTTCATGTATTCCCGTCCTAATACTTGTCGGAAACCTACACCTCGGACTCCGTTTCTTCCAAAATAGGCCGTTCCCTATCCAAACCATACGACCGAATTGACGTGCAGACTATCCGGCTCCCGAAACATTATTCCAATGTCTTCTTTCCTCGTGATCAACTACAGACTTACACCCTTTCAACAGGACAGTAGAAATACAGAAAGTATCGAGTAGATAGCAGAGACCAGTTGGTGTGGTAGAGGTGAAGGATATGTATTTTCGGAGGCTACGAACGTGCAGAGTTAATAGTGAAGCATAAACCGCCGGCTTAACGGTGATAAGGCAGCTGATTTGCGAGCATGAATAAAAACGGCTAAAGAGTACAGTGTATGAATAAACAATGTAATAGTAAAGCGAAGTTGTGTATGCTCTTTTACTGACCTGTAAAACATTTTTTTAACTTGTACAAAATGTATGCCTTCAGCCATAAAAAATGTACTCAGACCTTGTGAATTAAAACAACCGGATGGCAGTGCCTTCGTTTTGCGATGTCAGCTTGACGATGGTTGATTAGGAATGTGAGCTTGACGATGATGGATCGGGTACTACCGAACGGTGGTCACTCACAGCTTAATTATACCCTTAGGTGATGTCCTGATCTTATGAGAAGGGTAGTGCTTTTCAAGCGCCCATGCGCTTTTGCAGCAATTATAGCATTGCAGTTTTGCAACCCTGCGATTGATGACGGATGATGGCTACTGGCCAAAACATTGTTAATATTGCCGCTGCTATTGTTGCTGCTCTCGCTTAAGACGTACCCATCACCTCCCCTCCCCTCTATCCCCTCCACCTCCCCTCCCCTCCCCTCAGTCCCCTCCGCTTCCCCTCCCCTCTATTCCCTCCACCTCCCCTCCCCTCTATCCCCTTCCATCCCCTACCCCTATCCTATCCTGCTATCACCCTACCCTACCACTCCTCCTCTCCCTACCCTATCCCTACTCCTACACTTCCCCTCCCCTCCAGTTCCCTACCCTCCCCTCCAATTCCCTCCCCTCCCTCCAGTCCCTCCCCTCCCTCCAGTCCCTCCCCTCCCTCCAGTCCCTCCCCTCCCTCCAGTCCATCCCCTCCCGCCACTCACTCCCCTCCCACCCCTCCACTCACTCTCCTCCCCTCCCTCCACTCCCTCCCCTCCTCTCCCCCTTCTCTCCCTCCCCCTCCTCCCCTTCTCTCCCCTCCACGTTCCCTCCTCTCCATCCCCTCCCTCCCCCTTCTCTCCATCCCCTCCTCTCCCCTCCTCTCTCCCCTCCCCTATTCCCTCCCCTCCCGAGCGCCTCCGAGCTTCACATAGTCGGCGGTGTGTGACGTGCATGGGGGGGGGGTGACGTACATGGAGGGGACGGTGTGTGACGTACATAGCGGGGCGGTGTGTGACGTGCATGGCGGGGTGTGTGACGTGCATGGCGGGGTGTGTGACGTGCATGGCGGGGTATGTGACGTACATGGCGGAGCGGTGTGTGACGTACATAGCGGGGCGGTGTGTGACATGCATGGCGGGGTGTGTGACGTGCATGGCCGGGTGTGTGACGTACATGGCGGAGCGGTGTGTGACGTACATAGCGGAGGCGGTGTGTGACGTACATGGCGGGGTGTGTGACGTGCATGGCGGGGTGTGTGACGTGCATGGCGGGGTGTGTGACGTAAGCGGAGCGGTGTGTGACGTACATAGCGGAGCGGTGTGTGACGTACATGGCGGGGTGTGTGACGTGCATGGCGGGGTGTGTGACGTGCATATTGGGGTGTGTGACGTACATAGCGGAGCGGTGTGTGACGTACATGGCGGGGTGTATGACGTGCATGGCGGGGTGTGTGACGTGCATGGCGGGGTGTGTGACGTATATGGCGGAGCGGTGTGTGACGTACATAGCGGGGCAGTGTGTGACGTGCATGGCGGGGTGTGTGACGTGCATGGCGGGGTGTGTGACGTGCATGGCGGGGTGTGTGACGTGCATGGCGGGGTGTGTGACGTGCATGGCGGGGTGTGTGACGTGCATGGCGGGGTGTGTGACGTACATGGCGGGGTGTATGACGTGCATGGCGGGGTGCGTGACGTGCATGGCGGGGTGTATGACGTACATGGCGGGGTGTGTGACGTGCATGACGGGGTGTGTGACGTACATGGCGGGGTGTATGACGTGCATGGCGGGGTGTATGACGTGCATGGCGGGGTGTGTGACGTGCATGGTGGGGTGTGTGACGTGCATGGTGGGGTGTGTGACGTGTATGGTGGGATGTGTGACGTGCATGCGGGGTGTGTGACGTACATGGCGGGGTGTATGACGTGCATGGCGGGGTGTATGACGTGCATGGCGGGGTGTATGACGTACATGGCGGGGTGTGTGACGTGCATGGCGGGGTGTATGACGTACATGGCGGGGTGTATGACGTGCATGGCGGGGTGTGTGACGTGCATGGTGGGGTGTGTGACGTGCATGGCGGGGTGTGTGACGTGCATGGCGGGGTGTGTGACGTGCATGGCGGGGTGTGTGACGTGCATGGTGGGGTGTGTGACGTGCATGGTGGGGTGTGTGACGTGCATGGTGGGGTGTGTGACGTACATGACGGGGTGTGTGACGCATGGTGGGGTGTGTGACGTGCATGGTGGGGTGTGTGACGTGCATGGCGGGGTGTGTGACGTACATGGCGGAGCGGTGTGTGACGTACATAGCGGGGCGGTGTGTGACGTGCATGGCGGGGTGTGTGACGTGCATGGCGGGGTGTGTGACGTACATGGCGGAGCGGTGTGTGACGTACATAGCGGGGCGGTGTGTGACGTCATGGCGGGGTGTGTGACTTGCATGGTGGGGTGTGTGACCATGGCGGGGTGGCGCCATGGCGGGGTGTGTGACGTGCATGGCGGGGTGTGTGACGTGCATGGCGGGGTGTGTGACGTGCATGGCGGGGTGTGTGACGTGCATGGCGGGGTGTGTGACGTGCATGGCCGGGTGTGTGACGCCACTCGTCAACTGCCGCCGCGCTCATTACGTCTGCTGACGGTCGGCCGCCAGTCGCCGTCTCACGCCCCATTAGCGGCCGGCCAGTGGCCGTCACCTACCCCCTGTCCGACCAACCGTCCATCACCCCGCCGCTGTCACCCGGCAGGCGCAAACGGCAGCGCCACAACAAGCTGAGCTTCCAGCTGCGCACCACCGACAGCGAGGCGCTGATCCTGTGGACGGCACGGGACGCCACCATCGACAGCCACTTCCTCACCGTCGGCCTTAACAACGGCAGCGTCGAGCTGACGTACAACCTGGCGCGCTCGCGGCGCGGCGTTGTCTCGCTCTCGTCTCGGGTGAGAGTCTGCAAGTGTTGATTCCGCTTCTCAGAAGTGCACTATCCAAACTCCGACCAGCGACACCGGGGCCATGCCCACTCGTCCTCGCCATCACTCCCCATCGCCACACCAGCACCTTTGTAATGTCCTCCCGTCCTCGCCAGCACTCCCATCGCCACGCCAGCACCCACGTAATGCCCACCCGTCCTCGCATTTTACTGGGCTTTGCCTGTGATGAGTTGAACAAGGTGCCTTATAGGCATGCATGGTTGTATATTTCGTGAATGTGCAAATTCCCCTTCCTTTACTGCCAGCACACACACACACACCACACACACACACACACACACACACACACACACACGTACCCACCAACGCACACGCGCACGCGCACGCGCAGCGCACGCGCACACACACACACGCACACGCACACGCACACGCACACGCACACGCACACGCACACCACACACACACACACACGCACACACACACACACACACACACACACACACACACACACACACACACACACACACACACACACACACACACACACACACACACACACACACACACACACACACACACAATGTGCACCTCGTAGAATACAGTGCACTTCTGGAGACAGAAAAATCGTGCGCTCTTTACAGTCACCGCAGCTGTGCTTGTGTAGCACCTTCGGCGTAATTAGCTCACAAGTGGGGCGAGGGTCGCCATGCTTCCATCCGTCCATCAAGTGGGGGCACTAGAGCCGGTGAAAAATGAGGCCGTCCCACAAGGGCCGACCTCGGACGACTGTAATGGCCCCCGTCCGCGCCATTGCACGGAGCCGCTGCTTTCACGCGCGCTGGGGGGCAGTGTCGAGGGCATCATTATGCAGATGCGACGGCGACCCTGGCGAGGTTCGGACGGGACACGGTGGACCGTCAGCGCCGCTCGACTCCGCTGTGTTGAGGTGAGAACATGTGGCACCGTCGGACGCTGTGGCGACCAGCGGCACTGTGGCGACCAGCGGCACTGTGGCGACCTGCGGCACTGTGGCGACCAGCGGCGCCTGTGGCGACCTGCGGCACTGTGGCGACCAGCGGCACTGTGGCGACCTGCGGCACTGTGGCGACCAGCGGCACTGTGGCGACCAGCGGCACTGTGGCGACCAGCGGCACTGTGGCGACCAGCGGCACTGTGGCGACCAGCGGCACTGTGGCGACCAGCGGCACTGTGGCGACCAGCGGCACTGTGGCGACCAGCGGCACTGTGGCGACCTGCGGCACTGTGGCGACCAGCGGCGCCTGTGGCGACCAGCGGCGCCTGTGGTGACCAGCGTCGCCTGTGGCGACCAGCGGCGCTGTGGTGGCCGTCAGACGCTGTTGCGACCAGCGGCAGCTCTGGCGAATAACGGCGCTGTGGCGACCAGCGGCGCTGTGGTGGCTGTCAGACGCTGTTGCGACCAGCGGCAGCTCTGGCGAATAACGGCGCTGTGGTGGCTGTCAGACGCTGTGGCGATCAGCGGCGCTGTGGCGATCCGTGGGCGCTGTGGCGACCATCGAGCACTGTGGTGACCCGTAGACGCTGTAGCGATCCGCTGCGCGTGGTAGCTTTGGGTTATTTGTAAGCCAATCGGCGTGCTGTTATCGACTCTGGCTTCGTTCAGTTCGATGCATTGAAGATATTGTGCTACCCTTTAGCATCAATTACGGCACAGACTTGTTGAGCTACCTTGGCTCGTTGAACAGTTAGATTTCATGTTCGGATATAATTATAGTATCACATTTCAGAAGTATTTTTAACCTCGGTAGTGCGGAGATCATTTTCCATCTCCTCCACTGCGGGGATTATTTGGCCATTCTCCATCTTCAATTGGCTGACATGGCCACATACAGGGGTGTTAGTTTTTATACTTTTGAGGGAGCAAATGCCCCCTCAGTGTTGTCTTTGCGCCCCCCCCCCCTCCAATAACTTAAATTCTGAAATAGGATACTATGATCGCCTTGGGTGTTCCCCTCCTCCTGAGTCATTTTCAGAAATCAGCACCTGCGGTCACATGTAATTGTTTCCTTTTTAATCAAGCTGCATATATAGATACGCTATGTAATATATACACAGGTAGATATGCTAAGATAAATGCATATATAAACTGCGAGTTTATCTGTTGATAGACAAAGGTACATGTCCCTGGTATCCTGCCACCCCCAAGATAACAATAAACGCGAGTTTATCTGTTGATAGACAAAGGTACATGTCCCTGGTATCCTGCCACCCTCATCAATGTTGTGTTAAATTGCTTCCTGGGATACATGCATTCTGTTTATTTGAGTCTCAAATCATTGGCAGTCTGGATAAATTGGCTTTCATGAGTTGCCTTCGCCTGCCAAGCTCAGTGGACGAGCTTGCGAGAACCAGAGAACAGAGAGTGTAGAGTTCTAACCTTAGTCGTATATGACATTCACGTCATGGATGTTGCATATAAATAATCAACTTTAAAATGGTCAGTCCAGAGTAAATACTGTCATGAACCATCAGCCATGTGCCTGCAGAATCCGTCAACGACAGACTCTGGCACGAAGTCTGCATTACAAAGTGCGTGCACCTGTGCTTAACACGTTGTCGCTGACCGAGTCTGTCACAAAGCGCTCGTTGCAAATCACGGTGTGAGCTCGTAAAACTTTGCCAGAAACGGTCTGTTACTGGCACAGCGCTGCATTGCATACCCCTATGTATCTGTCCTCAGCACATGTTCAACAATGGTCTCTGCCACAGCGCTGTATTACACACTGTTGTGCCTTTGTCTTCAGAGGCAGGCCAACGACAGTTTGTGACACAGCGCCGCTTTACACGTTGTTATGTCTCTGTTCTCAGCACATGGTCAACGACGGTCTCTGGCACAGAGTCCGTGTCAGGCGGAAGCGTCGTTGGGCGTCCATTCAGATCGACCGCCATCCTGCCGAGAGGACAAAAGGGCGCGTGCGGGGCAGCTCACGACTGCGTACAGACGGAAAACTGTATATAGGTAAGAGCGGCACGTTGAAGTGCGATAGATACGTCCAGGCGAGACTGATGACGCGGCGAGTTGCTATCATGTCCAAAGACATTGCATTGCAGCTGAATTTGAGTGGCTGTTTTCGCCCCCAAAGGTAGACATAACAAAAGGAACAGTAAGCGCCACCTCATGCCATAATGACGGCCTCTCAAGATACGTCATGTACCTGGCTCGCTATGAGATGCTTTTGCACGAGTTTGGTGAGCATGCTACCAGTGTGGCCATGTGGACTTATTTCGGCGAGAATGCCTGCAGCTATGCCTGCAATATGAAAATATTGCCGCATGTGTCTAGAGTTGAGTGGAAAGTGCAGCGCCAGCGCAAGGGCGCACCGGATTTGGTTCATACGAGAGCAAGCTCCTTAGTGCTTGTACATGGGCACTGTATGGCTAACGCAGTCGATCCGCCCCCAAACCGAAATGACCACTGTTGCTTGTTCGTCAGGCCTGTGTGTTCCAACAGGTAAATCTGGCTTCTGTTGCGAAAGCTCATGAGGGTCATGTCGAAGTTAATGACTTGCAACATTAATTTTATGAAGAGAGTTTCTGTTCGTCGGCACTTGTGGAATCCCGGCTGTTCCTTTGCACCGCAATTGATTAGAATATATCATGCGATGTAGCGTAGCAAACTGTGAGCTGACGGCAAAATTGAAAGCATCATTCTCTTTGTGCATCATTCTCACACTTTCCACTTAACTCGAGACACAGCATCATTCTCATCATGAGTCCGAAACCATCTGATAGCTTGGTGATTTCTGCTTAAATACCGTCTCACACTTTATGTGTGCATCATAAGGTGGGATATGAATAAGCCTGGTCTAGCTCGTTGCTGTCAGGCTTCCCAACTGGCAGGGTGTTAGTAGCTTGAGAATGCCCTGGCGAGCCGGAAAGCCGCTCTTCAAGCTGTGATGTCTTATCCGCGGTGGTTCTAGTTTCTAAGCGAACTTGCCACGAGATGATTCTGGCGACGTCATTTGAGTACCGATAGATTGATCTAAGATCACCGACTCGACATAATTTGATGTGTTGCATGTTATAAACGTCTATTTCGCAGTTATTGTCTCAATGGCAAGCGTGCCACAAGACGTGAAAGCTACGTACGGCTCGCAGATAAAAAGCAGATTCTAGAAGATGAATACCGAAGAAGAAAATGACCGAAGTGCATTCCAGTGTGTTAATGAGGCAAACAACTTGAATGAGAGGACCGGAAGTTGTGTATGGAGCAGGGATCCCAAAATAAAACCGCGTCCCTGTTAGCAG
Organism: Imbricaverruca yamaguchii; assembly: GCA_034440575.1. Lineage (NCBI taxonomy): Eukaryota > Metazoa > Arthropoda > Thecostraca > Neoverrucidae > Imbricaverruca > Imbricaverruca yamaguchii. The sequence continues at coordinate 1,021,728 of JAOTOL010001555.1, read as the reverse complement.
AAGTAAAATAGGCATGCCCTTTTTATGTCGGGAATGTCCTGTCCCAACCAGCGGACTGCTCCGCCTCACCCGCTGTCTGTTCACTTCGCGAAAGTACAGAAATCCAAATGCATCGTGGCCGAAGCCTTTTTCCTGCACTGTTTGAGCGTCGACAGTGGGCCGTCGCCGTTTCCGGTCCCACGACGCTCTGCGAGCAGACGCAGCCACCCGTCAAAGTGACGACTGCACAAACAGCCGTCAACCCGGCGAAGCAAACACTGCCGCCGCGCGACTGTCACTCACGCCTGGTGACGAGATCCGCCAGCTGGTGTCTGTCGGCGGACGTCACGGACGCTTTGTGTGTGTGTGTGTGTGTGTGTGTGTGTGTGTGTGTGTGTGTGTGTGTGTGTGTGTGTGTGTGTGTGTGTGTGTGTGTGTGCGTGTGCGTGTGCGTGTGCGTGTGCGTGTGCGTGTGCGTGTGCGTGTGCGTGTGCGTGTGCGTGTGCGTGTGCGTGTGCGTGTGCGTGTGCGTGTGCGTGTGCGTGTGCGTGTGCGTGTGCGTGTGCGTGTGCGTGCGCGTGTGCGTGTGCGTGTGCGTGTGCGTGCGTGCGTGCGTGCGTGCGTGCGTGCGTGCGTGCGTGCGTGCGTGCGTGCATGCGTGCGTGCATGCGCGCGCGCGCCTGAGAAGCCTGTCTAACTGAAAGGAGTTGAATCGGCTCACGAAAATCATCTTCGTAATGCGGCGAATTTGCGTTTCGCGTGATGGCTGTCGGTCGGCACGTTCCCCATCGAAATTCCATTAGTTTTCTGCCGCGATTTTGCACGTGGAGCCACGGCTGATATGTGGACATATTAGTTGGTCGACGCCTCGGTGAGCAGTCGGTTGATGCGCCTGCTTGAAGTGTAGGAGGTTCTTGGCTTCACATTCTACATTAGGCAGGATTTGCCTTCGCCGACTGTTATCCGGAAACTGACGGCGACTGGCGAGTGCTCGCCGTGCCACGGGATTAGCGCTGACCGACCAGCGCCCAGACATCCGGCTCGCGGATACGATCTGATCTTAAAGGGATCATTCGGCTCAATGTTACAGTTCTAGGGCACGGCCTTGCTTCTGGTCATCCCACTCACCCAACCCTTCAAATCGGCATAGTTCCGCCGTGTTCCAGACAAGCTAAGCCTGGGCACATGACAGCAAACGCCAGCACTCAGCGTTTTTTAGGAAGGGTGCCGAAATATAAATGCCTGCCGTGCTATGAGTCTGTGTAAACTTACGTAAGTGAGCACATCGCAAAAATCCCCGCGGAGGGGAACCGGAAATGTTAAACAGAACAGGACACCAGAGGTCGTCTCTGGACAGCAGAGGCCGTCTCTGGACGGCAGAGGCCGTCTCTGGACAGCAGAGGTCGTTTCTGGACAGCAGAGGCCGTCTCTGGACAGCAGAGGGCATCTCTGGACAGCAGAGGCCGTCTCTAGACAGCAATTGCCATCTCTAAGCAGCAGAAGCCGTCTGGGGAGCAGAGGCCGTCTCTGAACAGTAGAGGCCGTCTCTGGGCAGCAGAGGCTCTGAGCGCTCCCAATCGTTGGTGGCCGTGCGTTTCCCCGCACACCGGCTAGGCCGACACTGACACTGCGGCCGACACTGACGGCGACACTGCGGCCGACACTGACGGCGACACTGCGGCCGACACTGACGGCGGCCGCAGACACCAGTGGTCACGTGGCCGTGTCGTCCCGGGTGACGCTCTGGCACGTGACGGCGGCGCCCGTCAGCCGCCGCCCGTCTGCCGCCGAAAGAGACTTGTCGGGTGGTGTCGGCTCCGGCCTGGGTGTGTCACGCGTGGGCGGCTGTGTCACGCGTGGGCGGCTGTGTCACGCGGGGCGGCGGCTGTGTCACGCGTAGGTGGCTGTGGCACGCGTAGGTGGCTGTGTCACGCGGGGCGGCTGTGACAGAGCTCCAGCTGCAGCATTTCCTCTTGTGCCGATGAGCGCCAATGCGAGTTGCGACAGCTGTTCCGCCCGCTCCATTATTGTTCCGCCCGCTCCATTACTGTTCCGCCCGCTCCATTACTGTTCCGCCCGCTCCATTATTGTTCCGCCCGCTCCATTATTGTTCCGCCCGCTCCATTACTGTTCCGCCCGCTCCATTATTGTTCCGCCCGCTCCATTATTGTTCCGCCCGCTCCATTACTGTTCCGCCCGCTCCATTACTGTTCCGCCCGCTCCATTACTGTTCCACCCGCTCCATTACTGTTCCGCCCGCTCCATTATTGTTCCGCCCGCTCCCTTACTGTTCCGCCCGCTCCATTACTGTTCCGCCCGCTCCATTACTGTTCCGCCCGCTCCATTATTGTTCCGCCCGCTCCATTATTGTTCCGCCCGCTTCATTACTGTTCCGCGCGCGGCCACCGCGGCGCCGCAGTAATTGTGAGTCAGCAATGGTAATTGTGAGCCAGTGTCAGGCAGTGAAGGGGTGTCTGACAATGGCCAGTTTCTGGCCAGTCTCTGGCTGGACAGGAGGCGGCTGCGTGAGTGCCGCGAGCTGTTTGTCGGGCTGGGTAGCCGCGGCGTCCTGAGTGGCATGTGTTGACACACGACACGATTGAGTGCTGCGTCCCTTACGGCCGCGCTCACGCGCCTACTGCCCTATCTCCCGTCGGCGATCTTCACCCGTCGCTCAAACGCCGCCACATGACGCCCAAACAAGGACCTGCGCCTGTGTATTTTACTATCACCATCTCTCCGCTAAAGTTGCCACTGTCGGTTGATGCCATGCTCTTGGTGCTTTAGGCCGCACACAGGCTTCTTCGATGCATAATTTAGCTAATGACTTAATCAATTACGATTGTATCAGCAGTCCAATCATATTTTAAGCTTACCATTAGCATCCTGTTCCGGGATTATATCGTCAGAAGTGAAAAAAGTGTCCAGCCTGTCACCTACAGAATATCGAACACCACCAGGCTGTCACATGTTGATGGTTCACATTAAGACCCGTATGCATGTGTGAGCGCGAAATATCGACCATGCCGCTGAAATGGAACAAATAAGAACGCTTTAGTCCATATATGATCTCCAATGTGTTCAATTATATATGATCTTCAATTATTAATTAATAGGTAAAATTACAACACACACTATAGCTAATCTTGCTTCTATGGTGCGTATCCATCAATATCCATCTATGGTGCATATTATTGTGGTTTAACACGCGCACTGGAGGGGGGGTAAATCCGCCCACCCCTCCGGTTTTTCATAGATAACTCCAGATTTTACCGGCCGATATACGCCATTATTGGTGTACCTGCAAATAAATGATCGGTGCGTTGTTTGAAGTAAGAAAAATGAAAATCAACCGAAATTTTTTGGAGTTAGGGGTCGCTAAAGTCAACAAATTTTCCCAGCGCCAGATCACAAATATCGGCACTGATGCGCTTCCCGTATATTAGCAAAATGGAAGTGTTCTTGGCAAAACTAGCGACTTGTTTGATGCACATTGTCATGCTACATCGTTTCAGAGTCATGTCAAGTCACTGAGGTCAAGACAGGTCAAGTTCATAACAGGTTAACACACGCCATAGAGGGCGTATGGCGGAATCCGCCAATCCTTCCGATTTTTCGTACATAACTCCATATTGTACCGGCCGATATACGCTTAGAAATGACCGGCACATTGTTTAAAGTAAGAAAAATGAAAATCGGCCGAGAAGCTTTCAAGTTAAGGGCCGTTAAAGTAAAAACAATTCGCAGCGCCAGACCACAAAAATCGGCGCTGATGCGCTTCCCGTATATTGGCAATAGGGAATTGGTCTTGACAACACTAGCGACTTGTTTGATGCATATTGTTATGCTATATAATTTAAAAGTCATGTTAGGTCGCCGAGTTCAAGTCAGGTCAAGTTCATGATAGGCTAATTGAACCAAACTTGGTCAACTGGAATGTGTCATAAATGCAAATGACTGTCATGCGATTGATGTCACTTTACATGTTACTCCCTATACATCCCGAAATATACTGTTTGTCATTGTGTGCCTAAGCGTTTCCATACTTTAATCATGTATTTCACTCCTTTCTTTGCGAAGCCGATTGTGCCGAGCCGCCCAACGGAGCAGTCGGCATGGGAGCCCGGTTCCGGTAACTGGAGCAGGTAATGACCTAATAAAGTGTTCCTATATAGGTGACCTGAGGTCAAATGGCGGATCTTACATCTGTATTGCATCATTAGTAATGTCCAAAACATCATTAATGCCAATTTTGGAGCATTCAAACACAACCACAGCGATCCATAACAATGACAAGCCAAGCCACGCAAAACCAGAACATTTTGCTATTTTCACCTCATTTGACCTTGAAGATATTGATCTAAGGTCATAAACTTTGCACACAATAGAGTTCACTATCGTGCCTATATAAAGCCTCATATTGGAAGAACCAAAACGTTTTTTCATGATAAGGATTACAGAAGTCTGTAGTGTATCAAGATGGCTGAAATAATATGTTAGACTGAGAAACGATGGAAGTGTCAAACTGAGAAGATGAAAAAATGTCACTTCAGTTAGGTATGACCAGGGATGGGTTTATGTCTTTCAATTCTGGAATTGGAGAGGAAAATTATGTACCATTACAGGTTGGCATAGAGCAGAGGACTTTGAGGACTTTTCTTCGAATCTGAATCCAGGATTATGAGAGGAAAACTGTGTTGCATTCCAAGTTGGAGAATGATGTGATTTGTTTCTGCCATTAAAAAAAAAAACACAATTTTCGCACTTTTCACGGACATGCTCCGTGTTTAATGCCCCCATGATCACGACCAAACATCAAGGAGATCACAGTCATTGTCAAACTCAATTCCTCTTTTGTACAAATGGAGTGGAAGACTTCCTGGAGATAAAATGATATTTTTCGCGGCCAACATAAAAAAACAAGACCATGTTTGCAATACTTGTCATGACTCTCGTATCTCAGAGACGAAACACCACCTACGCAAACATACACAAGTTCAGCTTCAACAGCACCTTGGTACTTGTTAGGTAGACACGTGCACACTGAAACCAGCTTTGAAAACAAACTGCGCCGGAAAACGGAACTGTTGCGTCGGATTCAGTCTCTGGAAGGTGACAGGATACTGTTCCGCCCGTCCGCCGCTTGAGATTGCCGAAAGTGATGTCTGGTAACGGTTGCGGGCATCGACGATTGCAACAAAAGTATTGGTGATGGATAAAATCCGAAGGAATTGTGAGCATCACAAAGAGTGGGGCTATCTGCACGTACAACCTTCTCCACGAATTGTCCTTCCACAGTGGTGTAGAGACAGTGGAAAGCGGAACCTTTTTCATTGACTGAAACACGTGCAGCCCGTGTCACAATGACTGCGCCACCACACTCTGCAGCCACTGATCGTCAATTTGAAAATTATAGTCGGTGCATGGGGCCATGATGTGAAGGTGACGGCAAGTCGCTAAGTTTAGCCGTTTCCGATAACCAGACCAAATCGTGAAAAACGCCCAAAAACGTCGCTTCCGCTTTTCACACCCCCTTCGCGTGCGCGTGGCGCGTGACTCGGAAACGGTCGTCACGACGATGTTGACATTGTCGTGGAAATACTGAGGTGTTGGTTTGGTGTCAATCGGTCCATTGGTTGTCGTGATATTGCGGTTTGAATCTGGTCGATGGGGAGCGCTAAAATTGGTGATTTTCCGAACGCAAGATCTCAATTTTACATGCTATTCCTATGGGCGACCCGCCATTCACCGGACACCCGTTCTCTCAAGACCTCGGTGACGTGCACGCGCAACACGTTGATCCGACCGCAACGGAATTGTGCCAGACGGATAGCCAACCTTTGGAGCTTTCACGTGATGTCAGCCATATCTCGTTACCTGTGATGTGAGCCGTGCCACCACACACCACAAACTGCGCTGGAAATCGGAACTGTTGCGTCGGGCCCAATCTCTGGACGGCGACGGGACAGTTCGTAGGTGACAGGCTTACCACGGCAATGTTAAAACCTATGGACTTTACCACGAGTGGTATAGTTTTTTTTCAGCCCCCCCTCCTGGCTCCTCGATCACAGCTACTAAATTGTTTCTGTACGCTTCTGATGCATGCACTGAAACAAGACGAGTACGTATATGTCTGTATGATTAGAAAATACAAATTGATTGGGTATGTTAAGAGGAAAAGCGGCCTGATGATAAATACAATCCATACGCAATGCTAATACGGTACCGTAGGTTGTCACCACAACCGGATATATTTTTCACATATCTGTCACCCACGCTCGTGGCCAAGTAGCCGGTTTTTTTTCACCTCTGTATATCGCTGCCATTTTGCTGCACTTAGGTTGGTTTGCGCCGATTGCTCCACGTGATTGATCAGCGGCCAGAACTGCACCGTGCCAGCTCCAAGATACACCAAAGTATTCAATGTGCACACAGAGAGAAAATCTTGTCAATCACCAAACAGATGCCTTGCAAACCTAGCTGGAATACCAACAAAACAATATCCAATGTGCAGAAGTCGGTAACAGTAACCAACCAATGCTTAGCGCGTCAAATAGAATCGCACCTGCGATATATGGATTCGAAACGGCCTTATCAACATGGGATTTGAATGCGAGACACAGATGAAAGCATGAGCTATGTGCATAAAGCTATGATTTGATGTATCGGTGAGTGCGCAGGAAATTAGTGGATGGTCCCCGAGGTGTGGACCCCGGTGTGTGGTCCACGAGGTGCGGTCCCCGGGGTGCGGTCCCCAGGGTGTGGTCCGCGAGGCGTGGTCCGCGAGGCGTGGTCCCCGAGGTGTAGTCCCCGAGGTGTGGTCCCCGAGATGTAGCCCCGAGGTGTGGTCCCCGAGGTGTGGTCCCCGAGATGTGGTCCCCGAGGTGTGGTCCTCGAGGTGTGGTCCCCGAGGTGTGGTCCCCGAGGTGTGGTCCCCGAGGTGTGGTCCTCGAGGTGTGGTCCTCGAGGTGTGGTCCTCGAGGTGTGGTCCCCGAGGTGTGGTCCCCGAGGTGTGGTCCCCGAGGTGTGGTCTCCGAGATGTGGTCCTCCAGGTGTGGTCCTCCAGGTGTGGTCCCCGATGTATGGTCCCTGAGGTGTGGCCAAAATTATGGAACGTCGTTGGCACGAATTCGTCGACGACGAATATCACCGACTCTGACGTCATGTTGGTACACGTCGATGAAGGGCGCCATGTCGCAAATTAGAAAGAAACATCTGTTGTTAGTGTCGACCTTTGAACCGATGTAAGACGACGGTAGAAACCGTGTATATTGCTACACGTCAGACAATTAATGGTGTTCCTGGTAATTTCAAGGATGACAAGTGCTGTAGCGGAACTAATTGAGTAGCATGCTGTAAAAGGATAGGTCGAACATCACTGTTGTACTTATTTATTTATGAGTTCGTTTTCAATCGACTGATTCGCTATTTGGGTTATTCAGTGCAGGCAAGTACTGTATAATTTCAACCATGACACCTGAGTTGAGAACATGATAAGTGTCCCACGTCATTCATACATTAATAATTACTTCATTCACGCGAGGCACGTTCCGATAAAAATATAACCGGCAAGATTGAGCCTGCCTATGCTCTTTCTGTCAACTGCTTACCACTCTTCTGTGATGGAAGATCAATGCTAACAGTATGCACACCTGATGCTACTGGCTTTGGCTCGTGGTAAACAATACGTTTGTTTATTTTCGTGTAGCATGTAATTAAGGACGGAATGACAATGGGATGACACCTTTACATATGGATGTGATGACGAAGTGTTCTCTGATACTCCCGACACGCAGGCGTAAGGCAGCAGGTGTCCCTGCAGTTGTCTAGCAGAGGCCCATGATAAAAATGATTTCCTCACGCCGCCCGATTGGCTGCACCTGCTGGCCAAAATCGTGAGGCGGCTCGGCCGACATGGGAGCGCAGCGCGCGAAATCCACTCGCCGGGGGTGGGGAGGGGGCGTCACCGCGCCGTCACACCCGTCACAACGTGCGCCCATCTGCGAAACACGACCCGACCCCGACCCCGACCCCGCCCCTCGCGCTCCAAACACGAATGCAGCGCGCTCGCCGGCCGTGGCCGGCGTCACCTGGCGGCGCCTCAGGGCGTCCCGTCGAGCAGTGCTCGCCGCCAACGTGAGGCGCGTGTTGGCCGTCGTCGATGCTCTTCGACGACGGCTCGATCGAAGTCTGGCGAAAATTGTCGCCCCGACCTGGCGGCGATGGCGCGGTCGCGGTGCGGACGCTGCCCGACCGTGACGCCGTGACGCCGTGACGCCGTGACGCCGCGCCACGGTGTCGCCAGCCGACGGCTCGCTCCCACAACTTGGACTCCGCCCACTTCCGGTGGCGCGCAAGTTCACGGGGCACCGGTCGCATTGTCGTCGCCTGCTGGCTCACGCATGAGAGGAGTTCGGTCTTGTTGGCCGCCAGCGATGGTGGTGTGCGGTTGAGAAGCGGTTTTAGCACCTCCCCCTCCCGAATCCCACTCCCGCGTCGGCAAACTTAGGGTTTTGTCGTTGGGTGCCATCGACGGTGGTGCAGAGTTATGGCGGGGCTGTGATGCCCAGGATGGTGGTCAAGACTTTGTGTTTGCCCCCCAAGGCGTGGAAAATGCAGTCGTCCTTCACTTCGTCCAGATGTCTCACGAGATTTACTGTCCGCGTGGTCAACAGTTAAACCCTGGAATTAAACCCTGACCAGCCTGCATAGTTGGTGATGTGTGCGGTTCAAGAATTGCACTCTAAATTGAATGCGTGGTTGTCTGCTGAAGGCGTACAGGTTCCAATGAACCAGCAAGAATGTAAAGTGCTTGCTTCATAAACCATTCGCTCATGAGATGATGCCAAACGCCACGGAATGTTCTGGGAGAGGGATGTCCGAGATTGTCTAAATAAGTATAGGGAACATGAGCCATTTTTTGGCTTGATCAGCATCTTTAGATGTGTATCTATAGGCTAGGTTGCATATGAGATGACAACTGACCGGTATGGAGCTTTGTGGGCGCTCTTATGTTGTGTCTGATTCGTCTCCACTAACATGATTGCATTTAATTTTCTGATGAAACAGGACAATATCGGGGAATATGTGTAATGCCCCTCATGGAGCTATTCTGATAGATGGCATTAACCCTCCTCGTCTTTCCGGTCATATCCTCACACCCCGTCTCGTAGGGGTTGATAGGGACTCCTTCTTATCTCTAAACTGAGCGTCGCACGAAAGGCCCAAGTTTTCACGACTTACATAATGTTTTCGGCTCTGTCGAGTTCATTTTAGGGAGATCTGAAGGAAAGAAATATTTTCAATGGGAAGATGAAATCGAAATCGACCAGGGCCATACAATCTTTGCCACCCAAATTTTGTTATTTCAAAATTTTTAGTTTTTGCGTTTTATTTCATTTTCCTTGTTTATTGTGTAGAGCGAACCGAAAAACGTTGTTCGAAGTCACCTTGCTCCAATACAAAATGCTCACTTGAGCCAGAATCTTCGATTTTACCTCTAATGGGCAAATGTGAAAAACTAATAAGTAATCAAAAACGGAAAAATCCTCTGGTGCGTTTTGTTCCGTCCCTAAAGACAAGCAAACGCTGAAAGCTTCATTACAATATCTTTATCCGTTAAAGCGTGACGACTGGTATCCTTACTTGAGCTTGACTAACTCGTTGACCCTAGATGACCTGACTTGAAAATTTGTACCCAACATGCCAAATTGATGTGGGAAAGGGTATGCCTAATTTTGGCGCGCTACCTCGCGCCGTTCTTCCATTGTCCACGTAAAACCTTAGGGGGCCAATAGCGACCCCTCCCCGAGACGGCCCGGGATCTATGACTGGATTATGCTGCGGTGATCGCTCGTGACTGACTATATCGATTCTTCAAGAGAAAACTGAGAGGTGAGGTATTGATATGAATTTCAACCATCCTCGTTTTAACCAACCTTCAACTACTTGACGCATGTTGTGTTCGATCGCACAGATGGACACTGTCAACATAGACTGGTTGGGTCCGACATTGACTAGTACGGTAAGCGGCTGCATAGGAGCGAATGGCTGTGTTCCATATCCGAAGCACTGATACAAATTTCACTATAAGAAGACCGATACATATAGCTTGCGCGGTGATATTTCAGGCTCGTTTGGTCCGAAAGCCTCAGTGTATTTGTGTGTGAAGGACTCATAAACGGCAGTAAGTTCCTCACCGAGTTATGAGGCTGCCCCACCTACTTCGAACAGTGTACCGTGAACCTTCTAACGTTGCAACGAAGTTGACATTACCAAAGACACTCAAGGGCAGCTATTTCCAAAAACGCTTGGCATCGGCGGACAAGTGCCCATATCAGGTGACATTCTGCTGTGTGCAGTGAAGCTGCGGTATCTCTAAACACACGCCGTGATCAGAAAGTACCAGTTTTATAGCACTATTTTGAAAGAGAGTTTAACGTGCCACATCGCGGGCACGGCCGTCTGCTGCCTGCACCCTTGGCCAGTTGCTGCCCGGCCAGCCCAGATCCTTGCAGGCCAGCGCTCTGTCTACCGAGTTAGCCAGGTGGCAACATAACAATGGTAGGCAAATATTCTCCAGCATTGGATTACCAGAACAGGGTGTAGGTTATGCGAGCACACCGTTCAGCCACCACGACCGTGCCGCAGGTTAATTAGAGATTACCTACTGCAGTCACAGCCAGAGACTTCTCTCTTGGGGAGCGTCGGTAGCTCAGTGGTTAAGCTGAGCGTCTGACGAGCCAGAGGCGCAGAGTTCGATTTCCCGCGATGCCCGCCCTTCCTGCCAGGGTGAGAGGCAGGCGACACCATATGGCCTCAGCTGCTGGATGCGTCGTAAGCCCACAATCCAATCCAATTCAAGCCAACGCAAGACTATCTTGTGGCTGTTCGTAGAAAGCTGCTTGTTATTTGTAGTCTCAACAAACCCAAATATGTGCATCCCCCACCCGGCCACTGGCAGTGACAAATTGCATGCGATAAAGTGCTGACCCTATAAATTCGCATTGTCCGAAGCGGTGTCAGTCTTCAGATTCGATCAATTTATAGTGAGCTGTGCCTCTGTCGTCCCACCGCCGTCACTCAGAACTGTCGATGATTAATCCTGCCTATCCCCTTCTCGGCACGTCTCCACCCGGATGCCGATGACCTCCGCGAGCTGCCGAAGGGTGTGTCGGTACGTCAAGGAAGCCTGCACCTCTTGATATGTTTCATACTGTTTAACTTCCTTGAAGTACGTGTCTACTTGTGGAAGGCATGCATGCATATAGATGGCTCGCAAGGAAGTCTCTCCATGGGAGGAAATATAATTTCAAATGTTTCTCCGTATGATCAGTGGTGTCATCACGTCTCAGTTCACATAGTTTGGTTTCCTCTGCGTGCGTGTTTTTGTGCAGAAGCAGGCTTAAACTTCCTGCTGTAGTTTCTAATTAAGGCATGTATATCTGCAAGTGCTTCAGCTATGCACGTGGGGAGTAAAGTTCATCCTTTCCTCACGTACGGTACGGGGATTGGCTTTTGTTCACGCTGCAACAGCTTGAGTTAAGTGGCTGAAGTGAATGTAATGAAGACACCATCTATGTGGAAAATGAAATATTTAGGCCAATTTAGCTGGGCTGTCGGATGATCTTAGCTCACGGGCAGAGATGAAAAGAGCCATGGGAGATTTCAGTCAGACTATGTCCATGTTTTCATCGTACACTTGCAGAATAATTTCATTCGCGCTTCTCAATTAGATGCGTTCACGCCCAAACTTCTTTCGTTTACTGATGCCATCCCCGGCAGTGGCTCAGCCGTGGTGGACAGAAAGCCCCAAGTCACGCACACTGCTGCACCGCGGCTCAGCTGTGTTAAAAACCAACTAGATTGCCCACGAGTGCACGTTAGTAAACTTGTGTGCACTATTTTTCACATTCAGACGGCAATCGTATTGATTAGTTGGGAAGAGACTCCACTTTGCTAGTATAAATCCACAAATGACTGGATATTTACCAATGCCATAATTGATTATTCATCAGTGAAAATTATTTCCAGCTGAATTAGTATTGAGAGAGGGTGCCCTGCTAAGAATGCATTGCATGAGTGAAACGTATCTGTCGGATAGATATTTCTGTTCAACCTCCGTTTTTACTTATGAGCAAATGTTTCATCCAAGCCACAAACGTAGATGTACTCACTCTTGAATATACTGAAGTAGACATATTAAAACACATGATCATTTTTTTATCGATATAAAGACATAAAGACATAAAGACATAAAAGATTAGTGCAACTCTGAGCCACAAGGGCCCTTCTTGGTTGCACTCTGTACACTGAACCAGTTGCCCACCAAATCTGTCAATCAGCCCTCCCTGTAATACTGAAAAGCAAGCCCTCTATTCTTATAATGATTGTCTATGCTGTTTTTAAAGATGTTCAATGTGCTGCTACTGACGATGTTTTCTGGCAGCTGGTTCCAGTGTTCCACTACCCTGTTGGTGAAGAAAGTTTGCCTTAACCTTGTTCTGCTGTGGTTAATTTTAATTTTGGATTTATGACCTCTAATTGCATCATTTCTGTTAAATTCAAACATTTCCCCAAGGTATCCCCTCTCCAGACCATTGACAAATTTAAAGACCTCGATGAGATCTCCTCTCAGCCTTCTATATCTAAATGAAAACATATTCAATTTCTTCAATCTTTCCTCATATGCCAGGTTGCTTATGCCATTAACCATTTTTGTAGCCCTCTTTTGTACTCTCTCTAAAAGCCAACAATCTTTTTCATAGCTAGGAGACCAAGCTTGGATGCAGTATTCCAAATGTGGCCTGACGTATGCACAATAAAGCTTCTTGATCACTTCCTCACTTCTGTATGATACATTCCTATTTATTGCCCCGAGGATTCTCAGTGCCTTCTTCCTGGCTTCCTTGGTCTGTTCTGATGCCCCCAGTTTTGTGTTTAGAATAACACCTAAATCCTTCTCCTGTTGAGTCACTGATAGCACTTGGCCACCCATCAAGTATGGAGCCTTCATATGCTGCTTACCTACATGCATGATTTTGCACTTATCAAAGTTAAATTTCATTTGCCATTCTTCGGACCACTTCACAAGTTCGTCTAAGTCTTTTTGCAGCGAGATATGCTCATCCTGACCTGTTATTTCCCTAAAGACCTTCAAATCATCTGCAAATTTCAAAACTTTACTGCTTAGGCCACTTTCAATGTTATTTACAAATATAATGAACAGTAATGGCCCTAGTACTGACCCCTGGGGGACTTCACTAAGAACATTTTGCCATGATGACTTTGTACCATTTAGCATCACTCTTTGCTGTCTATCTGAAAGCCACAACTCTATCCATTTTAAGATGCTACCTGCAATACCATGGGACTGAAGCTGTATCATTAACCGTTTATGGGGTACCTTGTCAAAGGCCTTACTAAAGTCAAGATATGCTACATCAACCTGATTTCCCGATCAAATTGTTCTGTGGCGAAGTTCAAAAAGTATTAGCCAGTTTGCTCACTTGTCAATCCCGCAGGAGATAATCCATGTATGTGTGCTTGTTTGTTCGGTACTTGAACTGACGGGCGCTTCGACCAGCTTTATGAACATCAGCACCCATTTATATGCGTCATTTTGCAATTACTGGATATTACCAAAATATCATTATGAATTGTCAGAAATCCTTTGGCCGTGGCGGCGCAGCCCATGACAAAATGTTCCGGGAAGCATTGACTACCCCAGCACTCCCCATTTGCCGGCTGCCTTGGAGATGATGCACGAAGCTGAACCGTGAAACATCAGATGCTGACCCCTTTCACCTATGCCGACACGGCGAGCGAGTGGTGCTGATCTCTCGGGCTGGCCACTTTGATTGGGGCTCCCGACTACCACGGCCGCCTCGGCCTTACGAGGTGGCCCTCAGCTATACGAAGCAGCCTGTGGTCGTACTAGGTAGCCATCTTCCGTACCAGGCGGCTCCCGGCCGTACCAGGCGGCTCCCGGCCGTACCAAGCTGCTCCCGGCCGTACCAGGCTGCTCCCGGCCGTACCAGGCTGCTCCCGGCCGTACCAGGCTGCTCCCGGCCGTACCAGGCGGCTCCCGGCCGTACCAGGCGGCTCCCGGCCGTACCAGGCTGCTCCCGGCCGTACCAGGCGGCTCCCGGCCGTACCAGGCGGCTCCCGGCCGTACCAGGCTGCTCCCGGCCGTACCAGGCTGCTCCCGGCCGTACCAGGCGGCTCCCGGCCGTACCAGGCTGCTCCCGGCCGTACCAGGCGGCTCCCGGCCGTACCAGGCTGCGCCCGGCCGTACCAGGCTGCTCCCGGCCGTACCAGGCTGCTCCCGGCCGTACCAGGCTGCTCCCGGCCGTACCAGGCTGCTCCCGGACGTACCAGGCGGCTCCAGGCCGGACCAGGCTGCTCCCGGCCGTACCAGGCTGCTCCCGGCCGTACCAGGCTGCTCCCGGACGTACCAGGCTGCTCCCGGCCGTACCAGGCTGCTCCCGGCCGTACCAGGCTGCTCCCGGCCGTACCAGGCTGCTCCCGGCCGTACCAGGCTGCTCCCGGACGTACCAGGCGGCTCCAGGCCGGACCAGGCTGCTCCCGGCCGTACCAGACTGCTCTCGGCCGTACCAGGCGGCGCTCGGCCGTGTTATGTGGCCGTCTGTGTCAGACTGTGAACCAAAGGCAGACTGAATTAAGTCAACTTTTCAAGCTGGTTCAAGCCTGTCCGGATTCTTTATATTATCTCTATTAACTTTATCGTGGAAGCGGATTAGCGGGAGAGTGAAGCGGTTAGTAGTTACGATGGTGTGGCGGGACGGTCGTGAGAGTGAAGCGTTTGGTCGTCACGGTGGTGTAGCCGGACGGTCGGGAGAGTGAAGCGTTTGGTCGTCACGGTGGTGTAGCGGGACGGTTGGGAGAGTGAAGAAGTGCGCAAACGCGAGGCAACATGTCGCAAGCGCCCTCACCACCACCACCCTTCTCTTCCACGACTACCCCACTATACAAGAATGTCTTCCACTTCCCTTCGGCGACACCCCTCATTCATAAACCGCAATAAATATCGTGTCCCAGTCCAGCCTGGCTGGACGGGAGGTGGCCGGTCCTGGCGGCCCTAGTCGCCGTGACGGCCTGTTGCGCGCCGTCGTCGTGACACGATCGTGACGGCCTGTTGTGCGCCGTCGTCGTGATGCGATCGTGACGGCCTGTTGCGCGCCGTCGTCGTGACACGATCGTGACGGCCTGTTGCGCGCCGTCGTCGTGACACGATCGTGACGGCCTGTTGCGCGCCGTCGTCGTGACACGATCGTGACGGCCTGTTGCGCGCCGTCGTCGTGACACGATCGTGACGGCCTGTTGCGCGCCGTCTCGTGAGATCGTGACGGCCTGTTGTGCGCCGTCGTCGTGACACGATCATGACGGCCTGTTGCGCGCCGTCGTCGTGACACGATCATGACAGCCTGTTGCGCGCCGTCGTCGTGACACGATCGTGACGGCCTGTTGTGCGCCGTCGTCGTGACACGATCGTGACGGCCTGTTGTGCGCCGTCGTCGTGACACGATCGTGACAGCCTGTTGCGCGCCGTCGTCGTGACACGATCGTGACAGCCTGTTGCGCGCCGTCGTCGTGACACGATCGTGACGGCCTGTTGCGCGCCGTCGTCGTGACACGATCATGACAGCCTGTTGCGCGCCGTCGTCGTGACACGATCGTGACAGCCTGTTGTGCCCCGTCGTCGTGACACGATCGTGACGGCCTGTTGTGCGCCGTCGTCGTGACACGATCGTGACGGCCTGTTGTGCGCCGTCGTCGTGACACGATCGTGACGGCCTGTTGTGCGCCGTCGTCGTGACACGATCGTGACAGCCTGTTGCGCGCCGTCGTCGTGACACGATCGTGACAGCCTGTTGCGCGCCGTCGTCGTGACACGATCGTGACGGCCTGTTGTGCGCCGTCGTCGTGACACGATCATGACGGCCTGTTGTGCGCCGTCGTCGTGACACGATCGTGACAGCCTGTTGCGCGCCGTCGTCGTGACACGATCGTGACAGCCTGTTGCGCGCCGTCGTCGGACACGATCGTGACGGCCTGTTGTGCGCCGTCGTCGTGACACGATCGTGACAGCCTGTTGCGCGCCGTCGTCGTGACACGATCATGACAGCCTGTTGCGCGCCGTCGTCGTGACACGATCGTGACAGCCTGTTGCGCGCCGTCGTCGTGACACGATCGTGACGGCCTGTTGCGCGCCGTCGTCGTGATGCGATCGTGACGGCCTGTTGCGCGCCGTCGTCGTGACACGATCGTGACGGCCTGTTGCGCGCCGTCGTCGTGATGCGATCGTGACGGCCTGTTGCGCGCCGTCATCGTGACACGATCGTGACGGCCTGTTGCGCGCCGTTGTCGTGACACGATCGTGACGGCCTGTTGCGCGCCGTTGTCGTGACGCGATCGTGACGGCCGTCGCCGGCGGAGCGCGACGCGACAGTGGCCGTCATTTGCATGAGAGTGGCTGGCCAGAGCCGGCTACCGGGCCGTTCCGTTCTGGTCCGACCGGCAAAGTGCCGGTCGGCGATCAATTCATGGCCGCCGCTTGGCCGCCGGCCGAGCGCGTGTTGCCTGTCGTACCGCCCGCCGCTCGCATAAACACCGCCGTGTCGTCCGATGTGTCGTGTCTGCGGACGGCGGTAAATTTCGCAGCAGCCGACGCACGCGGACGGTCAGGGTGCAGCACATATCCTGTATGCTTCGGCGCGCGGATCGGAAGACAGTGTGGAGACACCAGTCGCGCGCGCCCAGAATGTTTCCACGTAACTGGCAAGTCGACGGTGACGGACGGCGTCTGATGGCCCTCTGCTGTCAATTGCGAAGGAGAAAGTGCCTTTTAATTGCGGGGAATTTTCCCTGTACTTTCGACACTTGATACTTTTCTGGCTATTCCGGTGACGATATGTACAATCTATTCAAATGTGCCATTTGATGAAGCAATTTTCCGGGAGACGAATACAAGTACACCAACCTCGCCATAAATGGCCATAATTTAGCATCCAAATTATATATATATATATATATATTGGTGCAATTTACTATTGTCTTCTAATGCTGCAAATTTGGTACAGTCCTAATAGTCACGCTTCCTCTCAACATGCTGTACCCCTTGAATTGTTTCCAGTACCGCTCGTCGTCTGCCCCTCCCACGCACCCTCTACGACCGATTCCTTTTCATCGGGTCGCAGGACCGGAGTGCCCCTGACGGCCGGTCAGCTTGCTCGCCACCGCTCATGACTGACGCCGCTGGCCTCGCCCCGTCGCAGGTGGCACGCCATCGCTGCCATCAGGCCTTCCGTTCCACTGCTACCGCCGCCTCCACGGCTGCCTGCGACGACTGACGGTGCGCCGGCGCGCCGTCAACCTGGCGGCACACGTGGACAACGTCAAACTCCGCCGCTGTCCCGCCGTCTGACCAGCTGCCTGGCGTCACGCGCCGCCACTCGCGCCAAATTGTGCACCCGCCGCACGCCAGACACCGTGTGGCAGGTGACACTATGACAGGTGGCACTGTGTTTTGTGGCCGGGTGGCACTGTGTTACAGGTGGCACTGTGTTACAGGTGGCACTGTGTTACAGGTGGCACTGTGTTACAGGTGGCACTGTGTTTTGTGGCCGGGTGGCACTGTGTTACAGGTGGCACTGTGTTACAGGTGGCACTGTGTTACAGGTGGCACTGTGTTACAGGTGGCACTGTGTTACAGGTGGCACTGTGTTACAGGTGGCACTGTGTTACAGGTGGCACTGTGTTACAGGTGGCACTGTGTTACAGGTGGCACTGTGTTTTGTGGCCGGGTGGCACTGTATTACAGGTGGCACTGTGTTACAGGTGGCACTGTGTTACAGGTGGCACTGTGCTACAAGTGGCACTGTGTTACAAGTGGCACTGCGTTGCAGGTGGCACTGTGTTACAGGTGACACTGTGTTGCAGGTGTCACTGTGTTACAGGTGGCACTGTGTTACAGGTGGCACTGTGTTACAGGTGGCACTGTGTTACAGGTGGCACTGTGTTACAGGTGGCACTGTGTTACAAGTGGCACTGTGTTACAGGTGGCATTGTGTTACAGGTGGCATTGTATTGCAGGTGGCACTGTGTGGCCGGGTGGCACCGTGTGGCAGGTGACAGGTGGCACTGTTGGCAGGTGACAGGTGGCACCGTGTGGCAGGTGACAGGTGGCACCGTGTGGCAGGTGACAGGTGGCACTGTGTTACAGGTGGCACTGTGTTACAGGTGGCACTGTGCTACAAGTGGCACTGTGTTACAAGTGGCACTGCGTTGCAGGTGGCACTGTGTTACAGGTGACACTGTGTTGCAGGTGTCACTGTGTTACAGGTGGCACTGTGTTACAGGTGGCACTGTGTTACAGGTGGCACTGTGCTACAGGTGGCACTGTGTTACAAGTGGCACTGTGTTACAGGTGGCATTGTGTTACAGGTGGCATTGTATTGCAGGTGGCACTGTGTGGCCGGGTGGCACCGTGTGGCAGGTGACAGGTGGCACTGTGTGGCAGGTGACAGGTGGCACTGTGTGGCAGGTGGCACTGTGTGGCAGGCGGCACTATGTGGCAGGGTGCGTGCACGTGCGGGCGTTAGGTGTGGCGCTGTCTGTGTTGAGCTGTTAGTTGGGAGCGCGCGGTGCGTGTGGTGCGCCGCCTCAGCTTCGGAGTTTGTTTGTTCGACACGCGTTGTTCGACCGTTGCCGGAGACACTACCATACCTGGTGCATGCGTGACACTCACCGTTAACAAATATAACGACCATGTTATATGTATGATGCATGATGTTTGTAAATAAACGTCACCGATAACGAGTCAAGTGCGAGTCAAGTGTTCTGTTTAATTTGAGCGCTGCCGGTATGAGGTGCCGCGCAACATGAAGAATGACGAGGCGGTGACCGGTGACCGGTGACCAGTGACCAGTGACCGGTGACCGACGACCGGATGACCGTTCACATGCGGTTGTTCGGCACGTGGTCGGTGCCAATGAGCGTTCCATTGTCTAATCAGATGTAGACTGTGAATTAGTAATGCTAGGGCACCACGCGGCATTTCATAGCTCGAAGCAAACTGTATGAATACACGGGGTAAGCTCTCAACGTATGCAATGCAGGCATTGTATCATCTTAGTCGCGGATCACAATCAACTGGTTTTCGCAATTATGAAGCCAGCATTGAGCCAAACATTTGAGGCCTGTCTTACCATGAACTCAAAACTTTCTTCTTTAACACTTTCTTCATGTAATTTTTTGGGGGAGGCGGGTTCTAAAATATCAGGATGACGGGAGTTCTCACATTTCGATATGCACACAGACTAAGATACGAACAAAAATTAGTTGGTTCCGCTTTTGACAGTGTTATTATATTACCATCATTTCGACAATGTTAAAACGTTGGCTCGAATATTCAGGCAGAGGTTGGATCTCATTTATTTACTTGAAGCCAAAGTTGTAAAACTGTGCCTAGCCACTTTTGGCTGTCCATGCAGCTACTGTTGGTGTAAAGTTGCTGTAAAATTTTCGACAACATCTCACGGAAATTGAAGTATAAGACGTACCAAGATGAGCTGACCGTACGAGATCGCCTGTCAAGCGAGCCCTACAATAAGTCACCAGGGGGCGCTCTTAACATAACCACACTCCGAAGTTATCTTCATTTCCCCATGTCCCATAGTCGTTTGCGTATCACTTTTCTTATAGAAATGCTCCTCTATGTTTATAATTGCATGAATATCGGCACCAAACATTTCGCTTCCTTTCTTACCCAATCTGGACGCGCATATGCTAAGAATGTCAGCTAAAATCTCGAGATCATAAAGCCAATATTCTTTCAACATTGTATAAACAGTTGGGTGAAGAAAGATGGCATGCTTTCGAAGATACGGACAGGGAAGGCCTAGCATGCCACCATGTGAAGAAAAAGCAACCATGTTCGGACCTTCGTCCCGGACTTACTCCTGGAGACGCCTCTAGATGGATATATGTGGATATATATGGACACAACATACTTTTACATCCGTGACTCCGCCCCTGGGCGGTTGTGTCAACACCGGTTGGTCATATGATGACTTATGTGGTGGTTGTTGACTTTAGGACACGTCGACCGTTGGATCATATAGCGTCGCCAATCTCTCACGCCGATTTTTCACGGGCGAAGAGTAGCGACAGGTGAAACCCACTATCTCTCGATTGTAGGATAAATAACTAACCCCTAGTCTACTTGCCCCCAAACAAGGACTCATAGTTCAAAACGTAATTAATTATGTGCAGGTAATTTATGACGTTTGTATGACTTGTAGATGCAAATTGTCTATTTCTTGTTTCATTTTTGGTAATTTCCGCGCTGGCGTTCAACCTCAGTTATCTCTGCCCATGCTCTTTCCTCCTTGCCATCGTGTTTTCGCCATGCTACTTGTTGTCAAACATTTGCAATGTCTTGCATGCGAGCCTTCTTTTCAAAAAACTCACATGTAGTCCGTCACAATTAGAATCAATGCGTCTTTCTCGGTTGCTTGTATGCTTATTTTCGTTTACCTTGGCCGCGTATTTTCCTTTACACCACGCCTCCATGACCACCACAAAGTCGGCGACATTTCGATGCAATGCGATGATGCAATGCGACGCGCAGATCGTGTACTTCACGGCGTTGGAGGCGGCGACACGCTGTCCATGAGCGACTATTCGAAAGCACTACAGATGCAGACCTGTAGCAAAGTTTTTTTTGGGGTAAATTGGACCATTTAGTTCCAAAATTGTAGAACGCTTAGTTGAATTGCCCTCCAAGAACGAGATCCGTCCAAATAATCCATTAGAACGAAGAAGTTCCAACTATAAATAGGACTTACGTCTGCTTGATGCCTCCAGCCTATGACCAAAGCAGTAGAATCGTTGTAAGATCAATGACCAACTACCCGATGGATTATGCTGGAATTGCGCTGAGGAGGATTGTGCTGGAATTTCGTTGGGGTTACTGCACAATAGTCATCAAAGCTTCATGCTCGACAGCCATGTATGTTTGAGACATGGAAGTCAAATCACATTGCATGATCAATGTTGTGCATGATAAGCACGAAATTATTATTCAAATTTGGTGCTCCACTTTCTGTGGGAGTGTTTTTAGTTGACGTAAGCGCTTTGATTCGTGTTAAGCTTTTGCTTCATTGACATACCGTGTCGATGTGCGGCCAACATTTTCGACGCCCATGATGGTTGCGTCTCTCGGAATCCTCGGTGAAGTTCTTCAGTTAAAGGTCAGACAGGCACATTCGCCTGTGGCGAATATTCGGTGAAGATTTTGTGTGTGTGCTTTGGCAAGAATGTACGAAGCTACCGAACTGAACTATGCTGGCAAAAATATTCAATACATGATTCAGACGATCGCGAGTGAGAGCTGCATTTTTGTTGTATATCCGGTTGTGAGTGAGCGACGTAAGTTTGTATATTCGGTTGTGAGTGAGCGCAGTAATTGTATATGTCCGGTTGTCAGTTAGCGCCGCAATTGTGTCCGTCCGGTTGTGAGTGAAAGCCGTAATATTGTCTGGTTGCTCGTTCTCTATGTCTGGAGGATAGAAAGACTTTGTTCTTCCACCATCCTTATGCTGGTCAGCCAATCGAAGTTCAGTGTCTACGGTTGGCCATCTTCGTTTGTGGCCTTCATCCATTCATAACTCATTGTCCTCCCTAATTTATTTTAAAATTGAAAACGGAAGTATCATAGCTTATCAATTGTAAGTTGTGAACTCTTTCACAGTGAACATGGGGACAAATAGGTCAGCTACCCCTCCCACTCTTAGGGTGAGATAAGCTGAATATACTGAATGCACAGAATACAATCAGCATATATTTTGCTCTTAAAATATAAAGGACATGTTCTACCTGTACCATCACCCCTCCCCTGATCAACACCATTTTCCTAGCAAATCCGCCAAGATTTTGCACCTTGTCGAAGTTCGGCAAAAACCTACCGACTGTCTGCCCTGTTTGTCCTAACATGAAACTTTAAATAGTCAGGACCCTGAATCCCTGAAGCAAGAGAAGTCCCTGAAACAATTTAAGGAATCAAGGTGGATATATCACAGTTACATTTAGTACAACTTTCTCCTTGAAATACTAAAGATATTTCCAAAAATGCTACATTTTAGATGATTATTTCCAAAATACTGTACTTTCCAAAATATATTTACAATTTCAAGGTCATATTAAATGTAACTGTAATAACCGTGCTTCTTGCAGCCGCAATGAAACATATGAAACAATGAAACAAGATCGAGTCTGAATTGGTGTCCTATGCAAGACTGCGTTCGCCTGCTCGCTTCGATCGCTCTCACTCCGACTGAACTACTGGATGAAATGTATAGCCATGTGCCTCAGCAAACTGTTGTATTTGGTGAAAACATCTTCAGCCTGTGGTAACTTGACATATGGATATTTATCTTAAACATGTGTAGTTGTGAAATGGTGTAGGGCAGCTTCAAGTTGGCTATTCAATTCTTGGTGATGCTATTTTTGGTGTGGACGAATGGAGCATGGAGTCAAAAATAACTAACATCCACCTCCCGCATCGCGAATTTTTTTCTGCACACCTGTTAAACGATGGCATGCCAATACCTGTTTGCTGTCGAGACAATGTCATACAGATTCAAGCTGGCGTCGGCCATGTCTGTGTGCACTGGCTGGTTCCACAAGCTAACAACAAATAGTCGCACCCTCCGCTCTGCCGCACGACCATTAGTGTCTCTTCCGCCGCACAACCAGTGTCCGCTCTTCCGCACAACCAGTGTCCGCTCTTCCGCACAACCAGTGTCCGCTCTTCCGCACGACCAGTGTCCGCTCTTCCGTATGGCCAGTGTCCGCTCTTCCGCACGACCAGTGTCCGCTCTTCCGCACGACCAGTGTCCGCTCTTCCGTATGGCCAGTGTCCGCTCTTCCGCACGACCAGTGTCCGCTCTTCCATATGGCCAGTGTCCGCTCTGCCGCATCAACAGCGGTTCGGGTTTGGCCTGGCGCCGACTGCTGCCTGCCGGTATTGGCACCGATTCGCAGTCGCTAACTCGCACGCACACACTCGCCGAGGCGCACTCGCCGAGTTATGCTCCAGGTGGGCTGGGATCATGTACGGTGACTGGGAACGTAGACTGCGCCGCTTGACAGTTATTGTTGACGAGGTATACTGTTCCGCTTCACACCTAACGCTTCCGTGTGAGTCTACCAACATGCTTGCGGGCGTGGTTATGAAGTTGACCAGGCTTGACCACACTTATGAAATAATTTGGCAATTCCATTGGCCTATAATTTAACTTTAATACTCCACTGTTGCAACTAGGGAAAGGGGCGGGGTAAGTCTTGTAAATCAACCCCTTCTGGTTTTGAAGGACACCATTTCTAAGCACTGTGCTGGTGCCGCTGACTCAGCAATCTGAGTTGTGTTTGTTTGTTGTGTGGTTCACGACACACTATGCACGATCACGGCTAATGGTGCCGCCCACACTTTTTCGCCGGTTGGACGCAGGATTGTTCCGAGTGGTGAGAGTGTTGAACCAGGGACCTTGGTATCCATAACCCAACATCTCAACTATTCGGCCACCCCACCCCAATCCGAGTTATGAGGCGTCTTAAGTTCATTGTTTAATGCTTATGATTACAGTATTGTGTCTATATAGTACACATTGCATGACCTGCGACGTGCTCATTGGTACAGTATTGAGTATATATAGTACACATTGCATGACCTGCGACGTGCTCATTGGTACAGTATTGAGTATATATAGTACACATTGACCTGCGACGTGCTCATTGGTACAGTATTGAGTATATATAGTACACATTACATGACCTGCGACGTGCTCATTGGTACAGTATTGAGTATATATAGTACACATTGCATGACCTGCGACGTGCTCATTGGTACAGTATTGTGTCTATATAGTACACATTGTATGACCTGCGACGTACTCAGTGTTATGCGCATCATAAAATATTTTTAATATATAATATATTCGAACTTGCTCTAACATATTAATGTGTTATCCATGTCGATTCCACTTCGAAATATATTTCGACCACTCATCAGGTTCTTTGTGAGACCACATTGAATCGTTTGCAGATGAGGTGTCATGTGCTTTGCGCTCCATATTTGAGAGTGCAGCTTGGCCGGCATAATGGACACGATCTCAACATGAGTGGGTCGCGAACAAAGTGAAGTGCATTTTCCAGGATCGATGTCCTGCGGTGATTGCTCGCCCCAGACGAAGTTGACTGTGTGAAGTTCAAGATCGGCCGAGGTCCTGAAAATTACTCCAGTGCAAAGCTAATGTGAGCTCTGCCACATGTCAAACCGTTGAGGGTTTTTGGACCAATGACCGACTAATTTGCGTGGATCGAGACCGTTGCACAAATAAAAAAGCATGGATGAATCAGTATAATTTTCTTCTCCTTATTCCTACAGCACCTTCGTGCACCACTGCGAGGCTTACAGCAGCTTCTCCAGATATGAACGTGCTGAAGTTAGGCATGCCTGTCCCTTGCATTGACCACACTTTTTAAGCAGCTGCCGAAATCATGTCAGACACGGAGATCATGAACTTTTAATGGAGGTATTTTATTCAAGTACATAGCATCGTTGAGAATTAAGCTGGGCGAACTTGATCTTTTTGGCACACGCGTATTCTCTGCGTACATACGGGACGGTGTTGAAGCCCTAACGTCAGATGTGTCATGTCACGGAGACATCGTCGGATGGATACGAAATACAGATGTGTGTCATGTCACGGAGATATTATATTGCACAATTTTCGTATGTTCCCATCTCCAAGCCACCATTCAATAATAATTTTGGTGCTGAAAAAGATAGGTTTTCACAAGACGTGAATACCTGTCTTTTTCAGCACCATTGATTATCATTCATTGCTTATGCATCACACCAACTGTTGTGAAATGCCGGGAAACATGAAAGCAACTTGCGCCCTAAAAAGATGTTTCAAGGTCGAATTATAATTGGTACAAGTGAAGATAAATCCGTTCGTTGCCACTAAAATATCATTCGAATTGTTTCTCAGTCATGAAATGTACAGAAGCATATGTGGAGCGATAGGCAACTAGTGCGGACATCGATGGCAGCGCCTCTAGTGGCTGCTATTGGAACTATTCATGCATGCTCCAATGTTTTTCACTTTGATGCTTATTTACGCAATCATTTAAGTGCATAACGAGTGGGAAAATTTCCTTAGATCCATTATCGTCCATTGCAATGAACTGCAAAATGAATATTGATAAATTAGACACTTTAAACAGCATATACAAGGGCCTGTGTAGTTTGCACAATTGGAACTACGGGTCTTTTTGCCAACCTATGTCAAAACCTTGACATGACTGATGAAATGTCCACCTCAGATCGTGTAGCTGAGACCCTAGCGGATAACTACAGAAAAGAAAATAAACGTTGGGAAAAAAATTGACTGGGGTTTTGACCATGTTAAAGTGTAGACATGCTGTCAAAATAAGTCAATTTTGTAAAACTACATTGTTTGTGAAAAATTGGTGGATGGTTTGAAATTTGTCCACCCCAGATAAAAATCTGCAATTCATTGTCAACATGTCTGAACTATTTTTTGTTAGATCCGGAGATTGTTTGGCTCGGGATTTTTTAGTTTAAGATCTGCCAATTCCCAATATTATGCACTGTTATCAGAGTTTCTGACACTGTCCTTGGCATGCGGACTAAGGTAGAAGTTCGAAGCATTTAGGTTCTACCAACGAATCGTCAATAATGTGCTCGGTACATAATTCTGCCTTCATGTAATCTCAGGCAAATTTCTTAATCCGCGCCGTCTTTCCGGTCAAATCCTACCACCCCTTCCGGGGGGGGGGGGGGCTGAAGACCCCCCTCTAAAATACAAACTAAGCATCGCACGAAGACGAAAGAGGTGTGATCGGAAAGCGCTCGACGAGTATGGTCCAGGTCCACCCTCAAAAACAATTTCCCCCAAAAGTGACGTAACCAGGGGGCTAGATTTTCACGACTTTTCACGTCCTACATTATGTTTTTGATCCTGGGAGATCATTCTGGGGATATATTTTTTTTTAAAGTGTATTTGGAATGAGAAAGGGACAGCGAAATCGACCAGGGCTATATTTTTTTGCCCCCCCCCAAACATATTTGTTTTCTTCAAAATTTTAGTTGTCAAGTTTTCTTTAATTTTCCTTTTCCAATGGGTAGAGCAGACCGAGAAAAGTAAGGCAATATCTACCACGGCCCTAAAATTTTCGCCCAAACAAAATTATATTTTTTGTTTCAAAATCTTCAGTTTTCAATTTTCTTTCATTTCTCTTCTTCTAATGTGCAGAGGGTAAACGACACGCTGTTTGAAGTCAACTTGCTTTCTTAAAATACTGCTTACTCCAGAATCAACCTCTTTACCATAATAGTCAAACGTGCAAAGATAATGCCATAAAAGAGAAGAAAAAAACTTTTAAAATCCTCTGATTTGTTTTGTTTCCTCAGTAAAGCTAAGGAAATGCTGAACGTTTCATAAAATTTTCATTAAAACATGTTAGTACAACAACGTGGTGTGAATTATTATGATTTGTTCAAAATGGTGTGTAAAGCTTGACTTGATTATTTGGGTTTAAGGGCGCGCCGACAACAGGGTCATTTGGCGCCCAGGTATTTAAAGCTTGCAAACATAGGTCACGTGAAGCCACCTATTCAAGACAGGCGACTGCAAATGAATTCACGGTTCTTATCTTTTTTAAATCCAATTGATTTCCCGGAATCCTGCAGGATTGCGTGTCTGCACGCTCCAGGCTAAAATAATTTGCATGTAAATAACCGACACGACCTGATCCGAGGTCAATGTGATTTGTGTTTCCCTATCTACGACCGAATCGCTTATAACGCAGATATGCAAATATCGGAGTGATTTCAATTTGTTTCAGGTATGGTCAATTTTCTCTCTAAAATTACCTGGACAAAGAACTGGTGGCTACCAGGTAATGCCAGACAAACACACTCGATGCGCCATTTCCTTCAACAATTTGACACTTGAAGTGTGATGATCTTGGGTGAGGCAACGTCGCTTATCTATGGCGGCATGCATCATTTTGATAAAGAAAAACAACTTCGGCCATAAATTTCGGGATGTATTGATGCAGCGTCTTGGCAATATCAATAACTATACATTGCACTATATATACAACACAATTAAATCGGAACTGCACATGGTGAAGAAAAAAACATACAAATGTGCATCTGCACATGTTGCTGAACCACTGTCATTAGTGAATAACGTCACGTTGTCGCGCTTCGCCGCGACCACCACTGCGGTAGTCTCTGTTCACTGGTCGCGTGCAGTCACTCAACAACGATCGCCGTGGCATCGCCGTCTATATCGGTCCGCAGGCTCTCTTTCGAACTGGACAGGATAAGAAGACGTCCATGCTGCTGTAGTACCTGCTTCATACCAGTTTTAAAATTTGAAGTATTGAAAAACGTTGATGTGACCAAATGATTTAACTTTTCCACCTGCTGTTGCGTGAATGTCTCTAAGCAGCCGACACGACTAACCAACTCATGGCAATGGTTGAGCAGCATGTGCAGATACGATACCATGCTGTACTGGAAAAGTTTCAAGAAAAGCCTGAAAAACGCGGAGCATTCCACTTTCACAGCATCGACGTCGTCGCTGGTACGCAGTACCTTCATGACATTTGCATACTTTACGAATAATAGCTTCATCAACGTGCCCCTTTCTTCCACCAAGAAGTTCACAAGGATCGTTGAGAATGAGAAGTATTTCAAAATGCGAGCACGGTCCTTGGCATCCAGGTTGGAAAATTCAATTTTTCCATCATGCACAGTGATTTTTGCGCGACAAGTAATTTGCTCACGCAGTCGGTCAACAAACTCGTGCAGCCGCTTACCAGGCACTTGGCGTCTGATGAGCAGGAACAGTTTGTCTGATGTTCGCAGAAAAAGATGAAGGGCGTCGATGACTACACGTTCCAAAGGGATAGCAGGAAGAAGTGGATCACGCACAACACCAACATCCTCTTTGTAAATCCGAGCTCGTCGGGTTTCTTTGTTTGTGTGATAGTTAGATTTGTGCGATTGGCATAGAATGCATGCATGTTGACTGTTAGCTTCTTTGAATCCAGAGACGAGAAGAAGAAATTTGTAATCAGTACAGAGATAGAAAGTAAACTGAACTGAAGTTCCGCCAATCATGATCCCCTGCTTCTGGATGGTGATTCTGGTTGATTTCATCGTTCACGTCCCGAAGTGTGATCCTAAGGGTGTCGTATGCCTCCTTCTCCGAAGTGATGCCGATTAGCTGTGGCGCCCGCGACGCTGCGTCCACTTCGTCAATGGCAGTGACAGAGAGGTTCAGGAAGGATCGAAACTAGCCCGCAGGAGCACCATCACCTATAAAGGATCAAGATTCATTCAGCATTCGATGACATACCAAAGTAGATGAGTTGTGGTATAAGTTAACAATTACCGGCTCTTTTAGGGCATCAGGAGGGCGGCGCACTAACATATTTGTCAAGTCAATTGTTAAGCAACTGGCGACAATAACACAATATCCCTCATAGTGTTCCTGGGACATATCTCTACCCTAATTTATGTCAACCATCGTAGTACGTCAGTAACGCTGTTGATATACCATGTTCTCAGCAGTTGCTTTCTATCTTAAGATATGAAGCATGCCACTGTAAGGTGAAAAGTGAGGAGGAATGTGCGACATGACAGACCACATCGTGCATACAGATGCTGATGCAGTTCAACCATCACCCAGCCCAATGAGGGTTGAGTTGTTTGATTGCACAATACTGCACATCCCACGTGCACAATACATAGTTTGAACATGGAGCACAACGCCATCAGTTCGCATACATACCTGTTTGTTAGTTATTTGGGTTTAAGGGCGCTTCGACCAGAGCGTGATCATTTAACGCCCATAACTTACAATTCAGCGGTTCAGTTAGTTATGCGGACAATGCACGTGTTACCGGGGTGAGTAGACGTATACATACCTGATAATTTCATTCGCACAGATTCGTTTGGCCCCTTCTTTACAGAGGGGCACATTGCCTTCAGCACATCAGCGATCCTTCTGGGGCAGCCTCCGTTCTCCTTCTCCTGGATGTCCAATTGAGCATTCAATCTGAAAAATATGTCATTGAAACTATTGCTGGACTCCCACAATTGTTGGATTTCCTATTCGAGTCTGCTTAATATTCGCACGCCCAAACCTGAACATCTGAAAACAGACACACACAAACATAAGCATATGCGCACTCACACATACAGTCAAACACACACACACACATAGCAATGGAAATCATATGGACGCTAATAATTTGGCAGAGCAGCCAAAACACAAATGTACCAATTTACGAAAATGAACTATGTAGGTATTGGAATATCCGTACGGTACGACAGCGAGGCGTGCATCAGTCGCAGCACGGGCATAATGAATGTTGCTGTATGCATACAGCACGAGCATGATAACGTGGAACATAATGTATGCTGCCATATGTATACAGTACCAGAGCAGTTGCACCTCATGGCACACACAAACACGTTTTTCACTAGGCAATTTCTCACCTTTTTCTCTCCTTCACGATACCATATCTGCTGGGAAGCGTTGGCGTCAATCTGGCCAACTTGGCATATTGTGCGAGCGATATTTTAGAATTATCCACTACTTTTAATACTTGAGTAATAGAAGGCCCTCGTGGCATAATCGGTTCACTGAGCTGCGTGCCGTATTTTGCTACGACATCGTTGATGAGCTTCCGCTGTCGGCGGATGTGACGGTCGGAATAAGTTATTGGGCTGGTAGTGGGCATTGCTACAGATACTCCTGCGCTGACGGTAACAGGCCTTGCTGCGAGACCGGTGGCAGGTCCTGCTGCGGGGCGATGGCGTGACTTGCTGGTGGGCCAGCAACAGCAGCTACAGGGCCGGCGTCAGTAGCTGCGGGGCCGGCAGCAAGCCATGCTGCGGGGCAGGCGGCAGCAGTCCTTGCTGCGCAGCCGGTGGCAGCAGTCCTTGCTGCGCAGCCGGTGGCAGGCCCTGTTGTTGGGCCGATGGCGTGTCTTTCTGTGGGGCCAGCAACAGCAGCTACAGGGCCGGCGTCAGTAGCTGCGGGGCCGGACGCTGTAGCTGCGGGGCCGGCAGCAAGCCATGATGCGGGGCAGGCGGCAGCAGTCCTTGCTGCGCGGCCGGCGGCAGCAGTCCTTGCTGCTGGAACGGCAACACGCCCGGTAGCCTCCAAGGCAGCCAAGGTGATGCTGCCATCATTGTCTGGTGAAAGCTGCCGTTCTGTGACGTCTATATACACTTTGGAATGGCTAGCTCCCGACAAAAGTTTTTTTTTCATGCTCTTTCCTCCTGCCTTGCTACTTTATTTGTACACACCCTTCAGCTTACACAGCTTCACTCACAAAGCCTCCAATTGGTTGTCATTGAAGGTCAGCTGTCTGTGACATCCAAGGTTCACAAGGCTTTCAGCAACCTTTATAGCATCAAAGCCAAGCGGAGCAGCCAAAGTGAACAAAAATGTCTTACACAAACAAAGAACATTGTTCTGAACTGAATAATGTACAATATCTTCTGGCATACACAGGTGTCACAAACAAGGTGATGGCTCACTCAATGTAAATCACCATGAAAAAAACACCATGCATGCACGCCTACATGACTACTCGGCTCGCGGCTGCAGTTCCTGTTACCGCGGCCCACCAACAGCTTTTGCTATGGAGCCAGCGTCAGCTCTTGCTGTGGGGCCGCCGCAATGTTGCTGCGGGGTAGGAAGCATCTGTTCCTGCAATCGGACTACCTTTGCTGATGGCTTCATTAGCAGGCCATCTCCCGAAACGCTTCGCTGACACGCCTCCCACGCACAATCTTCGCGACCAACTCGAGCCCATGATGCCGCTGAATCTGGACATACTGTCCATCAGATTCCCTCCTAAAATGGGTATCGGCACGACACTTTCTCACGTGCATTGAGCTGTCCTCCACCACATTCCTATCCCCGGTCGCACTCACACACCTCTCCTTCCACTTTGGATCATAAAGTGTGCTGTACTTCAAGAGGTCGTCGATAGTCTGCCCCTCATACAGCCTCCGATCTGTGCTGGGAATCTTTATACGCAAGATTCGTGTAGGCTTTTCTAACACGGGGAATCGGAGGGCCTTGAAGATCAAAGCCTGAAGTGTGTCTGCTACAAGTTGTATGCTGTGATTAGGGCACCTATCCTGTCTTGGCCTTCCATAAAACCGCAGTGCAGGTATGCCACTCATCTGAAGAAGTGAAATGCATGAATTAGTTAGAATGTCATCAGATAGTTTAGTGCTTGCACTAATAAGTTCCACGTATAAAGTCAGACGGCTAGTTTATCGCGCAAAAACAATTTGTGATAAAACAACTGAGAGGTAGAAAGTACACATGTGATGCTAGTTTAACTTATAAATCAAAAAGTGTGTCTTGTTGAGCAACTATACCAATGCTCCCAAGAACTCATTGCAAAACAAAACATCCACATAGATGTGGAGGTGTTCTTTGGCAACATCATATGCACATTACCAAGATTAACATTTCCCAACACAGATTTCACTATGACAGGTTTGCACAGCAATTCTTTATCTTCTTGCTGTGATGGAAGTTAGAGGAAGAGCTGGCTTGTTATTATCTAGCAGCTGGATTCCAGCTGCAATTTCAGTTTATGTTGCATTGATTAAGCAATACTGGTACATGTTATATGTATGTTAACAATCTGGGATACATGTCTGGTAAACATGTCTGGTAAAGTAAATACGATACAATAATTAAGCCCCCAATTTGTAAGGTTACCCAGGTTAATGATGCATTTTTAGTACAATGCAAGCAATATTGGGTAGAAAATCTACCAGACCTTCAAGAATTACATAGCCAGTTATCAATCCCATCATTATCGTGTACCACATACATGAAGCATTCTTACATGAAATCCAATAGCTTTATGACATATTTTGTAATCAAACCCTGAGTATTAGATGAGCAGGCATGACTTGTTTGCCTTAACCATCGCTTGCTCCCCAGTCTGCAAGCTATGTTACCTAAATATGTGTTGTAGTTGGCCACTGCATAATAATCACCACATCAAACAGGGCTGCACCACCAAAACGTAGAATCCAGGATGTTCACTGGAACACAGTGACGAATATAGCATGACTGCAAATATAGCAATTATTTGCAGATACACATTGTAAGGGTTTCTTTCTTCAGACAAGTTCCATCACATGAACCATACTGTTTCTGGCACCTTCATATTGCCCACTCTATCTTGGTATTGTTAGAGAAGCATCCAACATGTTGGGTATTTTGGGACAACCTGAAAGTTCGCCAACAATCATGGTCACATCACATACCACATACCCACAACTAACATGTTGTAATACTATTGCAGCTGAGATGATTCACAAGATAAGTTAATGGCATGCTTTGCCTCTGTAGAGCAATCTAGATTAGACTAGGCTAGTTTTTAAAGCTGAAATTTCAAAATTTCCTTATTAAATATTGAAGTTAATAAAAAGGAGGTTAGCCTGGGTTATGTTTGATTTCTTTGGAAAATATTACACTCACATCATTATATATAACCTGCCAAAGCGCATTCTTGTCTTATTTTGTTCATTAACAAGCATTTGCAATTTCCATTACAATGCAATTCCATTGTATGTCATGTCATTACATGCAAATGCATACATATTGATGATGCAGAGCAAACAGGGTCAACATAGGGTTGTGGTATCGTCCCTGCTCATTTTTACCAGCACCAGTCTAGTGGAGTTGTTAAAAAGGTTCGATGGCGCTGCTCCATGTTAAAAGAATAGCTCTCCACAAGCGCATTTAACTCCTGTCCTGCGTAATAACCGACGCTTTATCTCACCTTTCTCCCATCTCCAAGGCCCAGCACTCTGGTCCCAGCAGCCATCACTGGATGAAACGCGCATGAACACGCTACTTCAGTTCGCAATCGAAATAGAACTATCAAACATCCAAAAACCAATCGTGCAATCAATAGGACACTTTCGATTATATATAGCGAAACATTTTGATTTAGCACTTGTCTTCATCTTCGAAATAGACTAATAGGAAAAACTACTTTTCTATCCAACAAATACCATCGTGTATCGACGATCGCGGCAAATAATCGTCTTAAATGCGTCAGACAGACTGACAAGGAAAACAGGTCCTGGCATGATGCTTTCTTCTTATTGCGCCAATGTCCGCTCTAACATGAAGATGGGCTCCTAACGGGAACAGTTGATTGGGGAGGAAGGCGGCTGCTACGTGCCCTACCAAATGATTGAGGGCAGTTATACATATTTGTGTGGTCACATCTAGAAAACCGACTCTCTGAGAGGCCTTCAGATATTGTTGGAATGTCTCGTCAGACACAAAATAGCCGATGAGCTGGGCTTGCGCGATTGAGTCTGTTCGGATGCGGTCTAAGCAATAACCTCTGATTAGTGTCGACACCGATCACAAAATGTTTCCACGTCCAAAGTGTTGGACGGAATATGTGACTTGAAGTGTAATTTACGAATGTGCTATATTGGTTAACAGCGAACTACCTGCAATAATGATCAGTGTTTACAAAAAGGAAGTTTTATAATTCAAATCAAGGTCAAGGTCATCCGATGTCCCGGTTACGTTTCATCAAGATAATGTCATATGCAATGCATTACATGGGTGTTGAGGAAAAGGAATTGCGCCAGCGAAAACGACGGAGAAGTAAAGCTCTTCAGTCCGAAGCAACAAAAATATCAGCATTTCCCTCTATCGACCTTTGAGAATGATGCCCTAACTCTGTAGGCCAGCAATTAAAAAAGTCCGGACTAGGTCACATGATTTGTGCACAGTAACTTAGGGAGATTTTCATCGCCATCAATGACACCGTTCGTGAGATATAATTTATAACTCAAGGTCACCTGTTCAAGCGGAAGTCAACATGCGTTTGACAAGCCTCCACCCCGGGCATGCCCCGTGTAACTCCAGACCCATCCCACTCCCTAGTGCAGTTTATATTGTCGCACGCCATCGTCCCGGTCAGTTCCCGCGTAACTCCTGACCAGTTGCATAAACCAGTATAAGTCACACGTCAACATCATAGTCATGTCCCGTGTAATTCCCGACCCATCACACTAGTCCAGTATAAGTCACACGTCAACATCACAGTCATGTCCCGTGTAACTCCTGACCAATTGCCTAGTCCAGTATATATTGTCACACGTCAACATCCCGGTCTTGTCTCGTGTATCTCCTAACCAACTGCCTAGTCCAGTATACGTCACACGTCAACATCCCGGTCATGTCCCGTGTGACTCCTGACCC
The DNA here is from genome assembly GCA_034440575.1 of Imbricaverruca yamaguchii. Taxonomy (NCBI): domain Eukaryota; kingdom Metazoa; phylum Arthropoda; class Thecostraca; family Neoverrucidae; genus Imbricaverruca; species Imbricaverruca yamaguchii. The sequence goes on along the minus strand of JAOTOL010001555.1, from coordinate 987,343 downwards.
GTCACACAGCCTAGTCCAGTGTATATTGTCACACGTCAACATCCCGGTCATGTCCCGTGTGACTCCTGACCCGTCACACAGCCTAGTCCAGTGTATATTGTCACACGTCAACATCCCGGTCATGTCCCGTGTGACTCCTGACCCGTCGCACAGCCTAGTCCAGTGTATATTGTCACACGTCAACATCCCGGCTACACACCGTGTATCTCCAGTCCCATCACACAGCCTAGTCCAGGCGCAGGGTATCATCAATGATCCACGTAGTCAGAGGTTGCCGGGCAGAAATATAGGAAATCTGTCAATTCAAAAGACACGTAACCGATTACACATTATGGACATAGCCCCTTCTTCTTTGCGATTCAAATGATACATTGTTTCCAGGCCAGACTATGTTCTATACTGTGTTCTATAGGCTCCAGACTATGTAATGGTGCTTTGTTCCAGACGGCCATGTTCTAGACTGTGCAATAGTCAAATGGACAGGTAAATCAGGTCCACAACGTAATCCAAGAGATAAATCAGGAAAACCCTAAAGCTGTCACAAATCCGCAAGTTGAACACTCCGCCATATCGTGAAACTCACGGTTGGCCGTTGGGGCACGCACTAATAACGTAACGTCACAGCGCCGCTTTCAGCTGCCACGTGTCTGATTTTTATGTTTCATCACTAGGTTTGCAATTGTATTTAAATACAAGGCATTTATTATTCATAATTACCCTAAATTTACTAAAAACATAGCAGAGTATAGCTTCAAGAAGCATCTTTGCTGGTTCATGGTTGGCGCTTATCCCAAACTTCCACCTACCGAAACGTAAATTTGTGTTCACCTTTGCTAGTGCGTAAGCTTTGCTAATCGCACCGTATTCGGAAGTTTTGCTGCTCATGTATACGAGGTATGCTCATGCTGCTCATGTAAATGGTGGAATAGCAACCATTTTTGCATTTTTTAGTTCTGATTATAACGTCGTATTACGTTGGGCTACAACGTGCAACATTTTCGATTTGGAATTACAACATGCATTCACGTCTACATTTTTATTGAAATTTACACAAAATATTTACAGCACTCCGGGTACAAAGTGTCCTTGTCCTGCGCTCCACTAGTATATCGAATCTTCACGCGTCGGCCTCAAGGACATCATTAGCCATGCGTACTAACACAACTGGAGCCACACCGCCGAAAATCTCTGGACAAGACGTGTGTTTGCAAAGGCAAAATTTCGAAGTGGCACATTGTGTGACTGAGAGGACAACGCAAGTCACTGAAGATCAACAGTTAAATGAATCCCTCCATGTACGCAATAACTGCAATGAAGTTGGACCAAGGTGCTTAGGGGTAAGAAGGGAATGTTACATCGAGTAACAAGTGCATTTGAACATTTCGCATTGAATGTGCTGGAGGATGAAATTTGCTTTCAGGTTTCACCAGAATTCCCTGACCGAATAACATGCATACATGCATGCATACATACATGCATACATACATACATACACACATACATATATGCATACATACACGCATACATACATGTATATATATATATATATATATATATATATATATATATATATGTGTGTGTGTGTATATATACATATATACATATATATGTATATATATATATATATATATATATATATATATATATATATATATATATATATGTACATGTACAGAACGAACCAATATTTGATTGCATGCCATGTTCCTCGGTGACATGACACGATCTGACGTTCGGGTTTTAACAACGAGCTCCTATGATACGTGTGTCCCGTAGTCCCTGATCCCATAGGAGAAGTTACGTTACGTCATGAGTTACGTCAGGCACAAGTGCAAGGTCACTTGTGCCTAACGTAACTCTCAGTGATTTCTGAAGCTTTTGTGAATCGCCTTCAGTAAACTATCACAATCTCCTTGTGTGATATGACATCGACTTTCATTAGAAGAAAATCCGAACTTTCAAGGAACACATATGCGTAGTTGCAGTACGCCTAAGACTGAGGAGGTTGTCCTGCGCTAGCGCTTCGCGGATTCTCGGTATGAACTGGGAAATGGGTTTTGCCCACTAATGTATTCGTATTACTTGATGTTGGAATGGATCTCGGCCTACGGAGATCAGTTGGCCGCTATGCAGACCCTGGTAATTTCCCAAATCACGGCGCACGGCACATCCCATAGCAGGATTGGGTCACAAAAAAATGCGGTATCCCGACCGCATCTGAGCTTCGCACAGGCAACTTCGTCTGGGGCAAAGTATTCTAGAACGACCAAAAACTGGGAATTGTGCTTTACCAGCACCGCAGGGTATTATTTATATTGTACATGCTGCAATCCAAAATGTGCAACACGGCACTAAATCGCGCTTCATCTTCCAGCGATTCAGCCAGAAAGTGAAGAAGCGCCAATAGCGGTATGGGAACGGCACAGTTTACTCTTTTCGGTGACAAAAGTCAACTTTTTGCACCACAACTGACGTCACAACTGACGTCACAACTGGCATCGCGAGCGGCATCCGACATCGCGCAACGAGTCGATATCACCGACCCGACTGGCCAATGCATGCAGCCAATGCATCACACCGCATCATTCGACCGTGCATTGTCGCCGATACTGTAATCGATCTCTCGGACATTCTGAGCCAGACTAGCCTGGGCAGCCTCAGCAGCCCGACAGCCTGAGCAGCCTGAGCAGCCCGACAGCCTGAGCGGTCCATTCTCCACGAGGCACCGGCGCCGATCGAGGCCCATTGGCGTCGTCGCGGCGCCACGTCGCCGACAGCCTGGAGCCATCAGTCGCGTGAGCGCCGGGGCGCGTCGACACCGACGGAGATCACCACACCACGCCCGCCGGCCGCCGCCCGCGACTGCCGACTGTTGTTCACGGGAACACCGCCCGCGCTGGTCGAGTTCATGGGAGCACCGCCCGTGCTAGCCGAGTTCACGGGAACACCGCCCACAGCTGCTGGGCGTTGAGCAATTCCAGGACAAATCACCCACGTAAACCCCAGATTGTTCAACACATCCGTTCCTTTTTTTACTGGCACACTGGGTTGCCTACGACGCAGATTTCCACCGATATTTTTTTGGTTTCCATGTCAAAGGGGTCACGAAATACAGGTTATAAACCTTTCTAGCTCGCTGAAGAAGTAGACATAAAAGAGCATTATTTTATTCGTGTTAGCAGTTAACATGCTATATAACACTATGTATATATATATATATATATATATATATATATATATATATATATATATATATATATATAGCAAGGCTTCGATCCACGACTCCGGGCTTCAGATCTTGTATTCGCTACACAATCATGAGATCTGTCACGGCCGGTCTCAGCCGGACAGTGCACCGCACCGACCACCTCCCGCCATCGCGTCCTGAGTCCGACCATCGCTCCCACGCCAAGGCGACCGAGGTAGCTACCGAATGGCCCCGGGCGCGCCACCGCAGAGGCGCATCCAGTGCAGCAGCACGAGTGAACAACACGTGGCGCCTGCTGCACCGCCGGCCGCACCCACACTGCTGCTCCTGTCCTTGTGCGAGCCTGGTCCTCATGGCGCATACCGCCGGGCACGGGCGCAAGTAGGCACGCCACATCCCCTTACATATATATATATATATATATATGCATATGCATATGCATATACATATACACATACATGCACTGGAAAATAGAAAAAGAATCACAGCTTTGTAAATAGATGTAGCCACCGGAATTAATGGAGCACCAAATAGGAATGAATTTTGTTTTCGCAAACAAGTACGGCAAAAACGCATGCGATGGCATTGGTGGGTTGGCCAAGCGTGCGGTATATTGTGTCGGTCTCCACCGGCCACTAGATGGGTAAGTCGCAATCACTTAGCTTCCCATGGAAACCGTGAGTCATACTTCAGCACTAACATAAAGTTTTTCTTTGTCTCAGCGTCCGAAATGTGTAGTATGACTACAGCCGTGAAGCCTACAGTTCGGTTACGTGAATCGCTTCTCTTGAAGAGGATAAAGAGACTTCAACTCTTTGTGCCGTTAGACGGAAAGAGAGCATGATAGTAGGATAATGATATATCTGAGGATGTCGACCACTGCATACTCTTCCGAAGCTGACATGTAAGACCCTGCCTCGTATAACACTGTGTTTAACCTTGAAGGATTATGCATATGATGTACATGTACGCTTGATATATTCATGATTCGCTTGTAGGTAAATGTGTTTGTAGCTAAAATGCGTTGTGTGATATAAAGCAATTCCCTAAGAAAGAAGAGGATACCAGTTAAAGAATGTCTTAGAAGGCGAATGGATTCATCATTGGAGGCAAATCCCCACGTCAAGTTTAAGTCGGCGTGCAGACCTATGTAACATTTGTGACCTCACGTAACGGGTTTTGGCTCAGTCGTGCTCTCTGAACAAACTGTTTCCAATGGCACTCATGCCATGTATATTCCATAATGCACGCACAGCCTTCATTTTTCAGTCAGGTCAGTGAACCACGTGTGGCTTTTGTGACCTCTGATCCACTTGCATGTGTACCTATCTTGGTCTATGGGAAGTGTGCTTTAAAAGGAGAGCCATATCGGTCATATTCTGCAATGCACACAAAGCCGGTATGTCCAGATCAAATCACTGAGCCAGGTGTGATCTCGCTGACCCCTGACATACCTCGGAACATCGCCATTGTGTTCTCAACGAAAAGCTTTAAAACAACACCCCGTATTGGCTATGTATATAGTCACATAGAATAACGCTGTCTGGAGGCTAGAGGTCGGCCTCTGACATTTCACCTCAGTGATCCAATATGCAGTCTGCTTTGCAAGTAAATACTGCCGCCAAAAGTCAGACAATTGAGGTATGTTTGGCGAAGAAAGAGAAAATATAAAACAAGATTTGTTTACAAAATGTAACGAGATTATTGGAGGGTCACGAGTTAGCATAGCTTAAAGTGGATCTGAGCAATCACAACTACTCCCATTGCATCTGATAGGCTTTCCCTGTGAAATATGGCATAAGTTGATACATTAATTTTTACCGTAAAGAATATGCATAATATTTTCCAAATGAAAACGTTTCAAGCTTCAAGCATCAAAGCCGCTACAAATAATTTTATTTTGTTTTGGCTCCTTTGGTGGCACTCATTACTTCCCCTGCGTGCTATCCATTCCGAAACTTACCTTCAGCAGCTCATACAGTACTTCCGAGTATTTGACCTTGGCGACCGTCATGTGTGCTCTCCCAGGACGCTTCAGGTCATATCTCGGTGATCTTGACCGTTGCACCTGTCACATGTGCCAGGCTAAGTCTTCGTTTCGCTTATTATCAATATCCAAGCACTAAAACGCATATGTTTTACGGTCAGGATCTCAAAACTACTGTGAAGGCGGGTAACTGACAGCTCTTCAGCAATGACCTGTTTGGCACGAGCTGGAAGGTGGTCACAGTGGTGGTTGTGTTCGTGGTCGTGGTCGTGGTCGTGGTCGTGGTCGTAGTCGTGGTCGTGGTCCTGGTCGTGGTCGTGGTCGTGGTCGTGGTCGTGGTCGTGATCGTGGTCGTGGTCGTGGTCGTGGTCGTGGTCGTGGTCGTGGTCGTGGTCGTGGTCGTGGTCGTGGTTGTGGTCGTGGTCGTGGTCGTGGTCGTGGCCGTGGTCATGATCGAACACCAGAACGGCTTTGGAATCTCAAAGCAGATTCTTGGACATTTAAGAGGATGGCCAAGAGCGTGGATGACCGAGTGATTAAGGTGTTGAGCTCTGGATGCTAAGGTTCCGAGCTCAACACTAGCACCGCTCGGAATATTTCCAAAATCCCGCGGCCCACTGACGAAACAGTATGGACGGGGCCATTAGCCGTGATTGTGCATAAAGTGTGTTGTGAATCACCCAATGAAGAAGAACAAAGAGGACGGCCAATTAATCCCCCAACCTTTGGATCCGCCCTTCTCGATATATTGTGGTCATAAAAGGCTGGCGAGTTACAAGACACTTGGTCCCCCGAGATTATAAACGTCTTCCTTGCCCGTATTTGCCTTGTTTATATTTTTAAAGTTGCCAATCGTCCCAAAAGTTTCGATATGGCGGTATCACAATCGGGCTAATGGTTTTATGAGCTTATGTTCTGAGCTGACGTGATTTAAACTGTTGAAGCGTACCTGCAGTCACTAGATGAAGGTATAATATATGTATTATATATATATATATATATATATATATATATATATATATATATATATATATATATATATATATATGCAACTACTCTCAGGTATTCGTAATTCTGAGCAAGAAGATTGAGCGGCCCAAATTGACACTGAGTAATCCCAACAGCCTGAGCAATCTGCGAAACGAGCTAATCCGGGCGGTCGAACACTGATGGATTGGACTGGTGTGTGAAGTGGCCCGTATACTTGTCCGGTTCAGCCCTGCCCAGCCATATCATGCGAATATGATGAACATGAATACTAAATATGTCCAATAGTTTCACTTTGCGCTAGATTGTGAGCGACAATGCAACGTTATTTTCGGCAGTTACCAACGAAGGTTCAGGTGTCTGTCTTTCATGCTCAGATTTTAGCCAGTTGTGTAGGCACTTATGACTGCACCTTTATCATTTGCTTTCAGATTCATAACTTAATAGATTCGGCATATGGAGAATAACTATGCTGTGCACTTGCATTGTGTGTCATATCAAAGTACATGTAATCTTCTTAGCTAAAATTCCATTGCGACATGTTTGCGCACGCGAAATGTTTGTCACGATTCCTTATCGAGAGCATGCGCGTGCTACTTACAATCGAGATACTGTTAGAAAGGAGACATGAATACTTTATAAGCATGCATCAAAGAGCAGGATCTCGATATTTTTTGAAGAAGTATGTGGATTGAGTGTGCAGAAAGTGGTATATTCCACCCTATTTCACGAATAATTTATAACTGCCACGATTGCGTGTCTTTCACGAAAAATAGAAAAACAAATATGCGTCAGGAATTCTGTAATGCATGATAAATCATCAAAAGCATACAATATCAAGCTTAATATTATAGCGTCCCAATTGATACTGACCAAAACGAAAATCCTACAGCATACTCTTGCCATTCTCTAAACGTGTTGTCGAAGACAATACATACATGTATTCTGAACGCTTTATTCCTTGCGCAAACCATCACCAACACACTGATACATAACAATTTATCTGATTCTTTGAACAAACGATTAAGATCTTATATATATTGAGATCTTATATATATATATATATATTAAGTCAACGGCTTCACTCCTTTCTCTCGAAACTCTCCCATCGTCATTTTCTCTCTCCCACTGTAGCATAAACCTTTCCCAGTTGGAACGGTCTCTGTCCCCTTCCCCAGCTCTCTGACGGCGCTGGTTGGCGGCCCTGGGCGTTTGGCTGAGGCCGTCACCGTCCAGACGCGTCGGATGCCGTCGCTGTCCAGACGGGCGTGACGGCCCATTCGATCCGCTTTGCGATCGGATTTCTTGACCAGACAGCTGCTCGTGACCACCTTCCCGGCCTGCCGATGACGCCCCCAGGACGACGGAGCGAGGCTGTTCTTGCCATTCGAAACACGTGCTCTCTCCATCGTCTCGGAGCGATGGGCATAGGGCAGCGTGTCCCCGACGAAGACGCAGCCGGCACAGACATGGCTGAGGTGCGAGGCAGCGGGTCGTCGGCACACCTGGACACGGTTTCGTGCGGCAGAGACGGGGTGCCGGGCAAAGCCGAGAAGCCCGGCAGAGACAAGGTGTTGGGCAGCGGATTGGTATGTCCCAATGAAGCCAGCCCCGGCATGGTCGACGTGTTTGGCCGCAGCTCGTCGGCATGTTCAGATGCGGTTTGGCGTGGCAGAATCGAGACACCGAACCCATTTGCCCTCATTGGTACGCCAACGACGGTGACTGGCCGATGGTGTTGACGTCTTCCGTATCAGGAATGTGAGCAGCAGCGGGATCGGTGGCGAACACAACTTCGCTGCCCGTGCTTCCTGTGGCACAGCATGGCAAATGTAAATACATATTCATAATGCCTGTCCAAAAGTTTGCGGGTAAGGTATCACGACACACTAACTGATCACCACAGGGCATAATTCATTGTATCTTCCGTGAGGCCCAAGTCTGTCTACGAATCGTGAACAAACCCTTCATAGAATTTGCCACTGCAATTGACGTACTGTTGCACCGTACTGACCCACCGCCACGAACAACAAAATCACTGTGGTTAAGATTTATTTTTAAAAAACGATTGTGATGGTAGAGCAGTGCGCAGATGTGCTAGTTAGGTATTTGGGCTTTAGGGCGCATCGATTGTATTGGTCATTTAGCAGATGTTCAAGATTCGTGACGCTCGTCGAATGGGTGAATTCTCCGATGCCTATGCAAGATGATGGGTGAAAGAGGCAAAAGCAGGGCTTAAGGTTGATATTGTCATGCCAAAGCGGCAAGGCCTGCTGCGCCGCCTGCGGGAGGAGCACGAGGCTGGGGACAGGGCCTGCACCCGGTGGATGGCGGAGAAAGAAATTATCCGCCTGATCCACCTGAAGGGCATGTACCTGTCCCTGGCCAGGAGGGCGGTGTCCGACCCGCCGGACAGAGCCGGGAACATACAGACCGCCACCACCATGCACAGAATACCGGGGTCTGCCAACACCTACGACCACGCGACACAAACACTCCACGGACACCTACCCAAAAACTCCCACCAACAGCACACGTAGAACGCGCACACTAACACCAGCAAACCTTACAGGCCAGCGACCGGTACACCAAGCACCACCACCACGAACCCGCCAACCGACACCATCCCCACCCTCAGAACCCCCACCGCTACCACCCCAACAGCCAACAAACTTCCCTTACCCACAGACCTCACCCTCAACAGACGAGTCACCAACAAACACAATCCGCACGTACACCGATCGGGACACAGACATAGAGGAACACACTGACACCGGACACTCACCAACAGACACATACCGGATCATCTCCCCACACCAACTACCCCCCCCGCCCATCAACAACAGCCACCCCTCACTCACCAACAACAAAAGCCAGGGAAAAGCTCAAAAAGACCAAACTCCCCGAAAACCAAAAAGACCGCACATGCACGCCAACACCCAAAAACAATGAGCACATTCATACAATGGAACACACACGGACTCATTAGACACTTGCCTGAATTCAAGCATTGTGCACTAGAAACAAATCACATAACACTATGCATTCAAGAAACACACTTCAAACCTAACGACCCATATCAATTTCACATCCCTCACTACACACTACACAGACACGACACACACAACCCACACAGATCAGGCGGTGTATGCACATACATTACGAACACGACCCCTCACCGCCTGATACATTTTGACACCACGGCAGACATACTACTAACTTAAATTCATGTACACAACATAGCTTGCACACTCATCAACATTTACGATCCACCATCGCGAAATACAGAAACACTCTCGAAATTAAATAAAGCACTTGGCCAAATTTGCACACCTATCATTCTTACGGAAGGTTTCAATTCGCACCACCTCCTACAACACAGCCCAATCACAGAGCACACACACTTATCGCAATAGCCACACAACATAATCTCACAATACTCTACACCGGCTCACCAACCTATCTCGTACCAATCAGCTCCCACCTCCCCACGACCCCAGACGTTACACTCGCTTCCTCACGTATGGCCCTCACCCTATCCTGGACATCCTACTCCGATCCACACTTCAGCGACCACGTACCCATCACCATTACCTTTCACCAAATCCCGACCACTGGCCCACCCAACCCCCAGCCAAGCCGGTGGAACCTCAAAAAAGTATCCTGGGCACCCTTTTCAGAATCCTTGGCCGCACAAACAGCACACACTCCACAACACACACCAAAACAGTTTGCAGACATACTCATCGCCACAGGACACGAACACATATTACGAACAAAACCAAGACACCAACACAAACCTTGCGCGACTCCCTGGTGGAGAGAAGAGTATCATCGAGCGATCAGCGCGAGGAACCACGGACGTCACAGATATGAGAGACACCACACACTAGAAAAACTCACAGCATACAAACGAAAAAGAACATTAAACAAATGCACCATTAAACAAGCCAAAAATACTTCCTGGAATAAATTCTGCACCCAATTTAATAGATTCACACCTCTCGGCGAAGTTTGGACACTCATTAGAACCTTTCAACACAGACAAAGATCGCCATGCAAAGCAATCACAAGTAGACACAACAACACTGTCACAGACCCACAAACAATAGCAAACATATTCGCACACCACTACCAGCTCAGATCGTCTACACTTCTACGAACATCACCACCTCCAATCCGACACAATAACTACAATTAGCAATCACACAGACAGGTAACACGAGTGTAGGACCAGACAATATTCACTATGCCTTCTTCAAACACCTACCAACCTCAGCACTCCGAACATTACTCGACACTTACAACACCGCATGGACCACACATACATACCCACAATCCTGGTTGGTTGGTTGGTTATTTTGGGCTTTCGGGCGCATCGACTGCGTTGGTCATACAGCGCCCATCCCACAATCCTGGTTACACGCCTCTCTCATACCTATACCCAAACCAAACACGGACTCAACTCTCTGCACTTCCTATCCCCTATCGCCCTCACTAGCTGCTTCCACAAACTATTTGAACGTCTTGTTAAAAAAAAAAACGCCTTCTCTATATCATCCAAACACACAAACTAATTTCTCCTATTCAATCAGGTTTTCTTCCTACTCGCTCATGTCTAGATAACCTCACTTACCTTGTAACACACATCCAGGAAGCGGCGACAAGGAAACGCTCCACTGTCGTCGTCTTCCTGGACCTCAAGCAAGCCTACGATACCATCAACATAACAGAACTACTACAACACCAGCACAACATAGATGTATCGGGCAGACTACTACACTATCTTCACTTGTATCTTCTAAATCGTTCATTTCAAGTCAAAATTGGACCCAATATCTCCGACAGAAAATTTCCCACAACCGGCCTGATACAAGGTTCCGTACTCTTAATTTTGGGTCTAAATTCAGTTATCACAGACAACCTTCGGCAAAAATTGCAATAAACGCTGACTGATGACATAGTCATATGGACATCACACGAAACACCAAATTACGCACTAGGAGTACTACAAACCACATTAATACAACTACATAGCATACTCGCCTCCCTAAACCTATACATTGCACCACACTGTGTCTCGCTGACGCGCTGGCCGCGGACGGTTGGCGCTCCGTGAGCTCAGCCCACCTAGCCTTTTTAAACGTTTTTAGCCTTCTCCGCCTTATATATTGTGAGTGCTGAGCGATTGTGTGAGAGGTGCTGAACTTGTAGAGTGGAAAGTGAGTCGCTAAAACGACGCAATGCATCGGGACCTACAAAAGTTCATCGCGTTCCTGGGAGTCATCAACAAAATCTTCTGTATCCTGTCTCTGCCACCCTGCAATCGCCGACCAATCACCGCGCGACACGGGCCGGCTGCTGACCATGACACCACCGCCTCGGGGCGCGAGACGGCCGTAGCGCGCCGGCTGAGCGCCGGGACTGGGCCGCACCCCTGTGACCCGGCCGGTGGTTCGGCGGGAGCGCTCCCGCGTGGAAGGCGCGCCAGACGCGGCCTCCGGGGGCGCCGAGACGTGATGGCGGGGATGGAGGCAGAGCTGGCGGGGATTTTTTACGAGTGATTCATTTAAACGTGCGCTCTTTGATTCCAAAATTAGATAGTGTAAATCAGCTAATCAGTGACAGCGATATTGATGTCTTCTGCTTTTCGGAAACGCACCTGTCTTCGAACCATCCAGATGAAGCTATCTGCATACACGGTTTTTACAATGAGAGAGCCGATAGACGCTGCGATGAGGAGCGGACGTCCACAGAGAGTTGGGGTGACGTCGCCATCGCCGTCCGAGAGTGCTACGGAGTCCAGCTATTGACACCCCCTCCCGGACCACTTCGCTCCGGCCTGGAGACCCTCTGGATCCGGGTGAAGCTCCGGCGCGATACCTCTGTCATCGTAGGCTGCCTCTACCGCCCGCCCAGTGGAACCGTGGGTGCTGATCTGGATGATTTTGAGCACCAAATTGACTTCGCAACTAGTCATGGCTTGCCTTTATTCGCGATGGGGATGCGAATATCGATTTGTTAGACGCTTCAAAACCTGGGGTTGAACGTTTCAACACCATTTTGAACGACTTGTGTCTGCATCAACTCGTGAAGAAGCCCACGCGCGTACAGACGGTTAACCTCAGGGATGGCACACGGCGCACTTCAAAAACGCTTCTCGACATCGCGATCTCCAACGCCACCGACAAAATTTTGGCTTGTGACGTCATGGAGGTGCACATCAGTGACCACCGGGCAGTCACAGTTACAGCTAAAACAGACCGACCATCGTTTCAACGCCAAAGGATCACTTTTCAGCGCACCCGTCACCTCCTCCCTGGTCAGCTGCCCCTAGCTTTTCTCATGGTAGACTGGTCTGGCCTGTATGAGGCCAACACAGTTGACGACAAGTGGGACGCATGGCTGAACATCTGGAAATGCGTCATGGATGCTCACTGCCCTACCGTCACGAAGTTCGTGAATCGCCGCTCAGTGCCACCCTGGATCGCTGAGAATGCTGACCTCCGCGCTCTGACCCTCGACGTGACTGGGCTCACAGCCAAGCGGACCGATCCGGGAGTGACGAGGATTGGCGACTCTACCATGAGCTAAATCAACGGACCTCCACTGAGCTCGTGGTCGCCAAAAGCCGTTTCTTCTATCGGACTTTGAAAGAAAATGACAACGTCTGGCCGCACGTTCGACGTCATCTCTTTCAGAAGAAGACAACTCCACCATCAACTGAACCATCACGTTCCAACCAAGAGAAAGAGTTGTTCGCTGACGACCAAAACCGGCATTTTTATTCAACTGGCAAGCGCGTGGCTGCTGCTTTGCATTCTTTAGGGGATTTAGGCCCAAATACAGTGCATCAACCTCGCCCTCCGCGCGTTGTTAGCTCAGCATTCAAGCTGAAGCCCGCCATTCTTCCCGAACTCTCTCACGCCCTTCACTCTACTGAAACTGCCCTTGCTGATGTAGTAGCTTATATCACAAATTGCATCGAAAGGCGCCGCGTTTGTCTGCTCGCATCAGTAGATTTGTATAGTGCCTTGGATTGCGTGTCTCATAGCCGACTCTTAACCAAATTAGAGTGGTACGGCATCCACAGCTCTTGGTTTAGATCTTACCTTTCAAATCGCAGACAGGTAGTTAGGCCCGGAAAACTTGTATGCAACGTATCCTGTGGTGTTCCACAAGGAAGTTTGTGCGGTCCAATTTTGTTTTTGTTGTACACAAATGATCTTCTCTCGCACATAGGTGATGTCTTTAAAGTCGTTGCTTACGCTGACGACACACAGGCGATGTTGTCATCGAAATTGGAGGACATAATGTATGCAAAACGTCTTCTCGAATCGTGCTTAGAAACTATGAGCTCGTGGTACCGTGTAAATATTCTCAAGCTCAACCCATCTAAAACGCAATTTGTGATTTTTGGTTCTCGCCAGATGATCGCGCGGCTACCTAGCATCAGCCTCTCTGTTCTTGGATCGGATATTTCACGTGTCTCATCTATCAAGAACCTGGGCGTGACCATGGATGAATCGTTAACATGGAGTGAACAAATTGGCGATATTGCTAAGAAATGTTACCGCATTATCTTTCCTCTAGCCAAGCATGTACGTTCTCTTAATGAAGAAACGCTGTCGAAGTTAGTGCTTGCACTGGTTTTCCCCCATGCAATATACTGTTGCTCAATCTGGTCTGCTGCATGTGACACCGAACGCGTGTGAATCCAAAAAGTCATAATGAGGGCGGCTAGGATCATAACTAGGACCTCTCGCTATGGCCATATATCGCATGCTATCGAGCGGTTGGGCTGGCCTAGCTTTCAACGCTTTGTCGACATTAGGGATTGCTCACTGGTTCATCTTGCAGTGCATCACTCGGGAGCACCTAAAACCCTGCGTGATCTTGTGACATTGAGAAGTGATGTCAGCTCTCGATCTACGCGATCAACACCGTTTTCAGTAGAGCGCCCACGCCTGAAAACTTCTTTTGCGCAACGCTCTTTCATGTACCGTGCTGCAGTTCTTTGGAACAATCTCCCCGAGGAAGTTAGGGCCGAGAATATGCGACGGGCTTTTAAGTTTAAGCTGAAGGAGGCGCTGAGAAGAGCTGTACGTGAGAATGTTTGAGTATTGTATACGTGTGTTTCTTAATGTTTCAGTAGCCTCCTGTCTCACCCCTTTTTTAGCGTTTATGACATTTGATGCTGAGTGTCTCTTGGTACCAATACAAGGAATACAAATGCAAATACACGAATCAAAATGCATGATTTTCGACTACCACAAATACGCAGACTTATCATCACTAAAAATAGACCACACCCCCCATCGCATTCGTTACCACAACGAAATTTATAGGCATCACTTTGGACCCAAAACTCACTTTCCGGCCACATATCTTAGACATCCAAAAACGCGCATCAGAAAGAATAAACATCCTTCGAGCACTATCCGGCACAAACTGGGGATCCGACAGAAACACACTTCTAGCTCTTTACAAATCAATCATTCGGCCAATTTTGGAATACCGATCCTCACTCTTCGAAAATGCAACTAAATCAAACCTCAAAATTATAGATTCTCTTCAACGCCAATGTTTACAAATAGCCACAGGAGCCTATATCACTTCACCTTCTTTTACACTTCACATATATAACCACATACCAGAACTGAAGCACAGACGCGCAGAAACACTATTAAGATATCACTACAAAACACAACTCATCACACAACACCCATGCACTCAGGAATTAAAACTCCGCACCAAACGCAAACGTCAACTCATGAACGCAACATGACTCAAAACTACAATAGGCTGCCGCATCCACCAACACGCAAATAGACTACACATCACACTCCCCACAGCAAAAGCACTCCCACCACCCACTGCATGGTGGAAACGCCAATCACCTAAAACACACCTCCTCATGGACAAATCAAAGCACAACTACACAGACGCAGAAATACACCAACTATTCCTCCACTTCAAAGCACAATATCCAAACCTCAACATCATCTAAACGGCCGGCTCAAAATCGCACACACACAGCAGACGGGCACAGCGGCGGTGCTGTACCCCACGCAGCACCGCCGTGGGTCATCCTTCGTGCCCGTCTGCATGACACAGGATCCACATACACAGCAGAACTCTTCGCAATTTTTTTCAGCATACTCCACCATTTACAACACACAATCCGAACACGACATCATAGCCATAGACGCAAAATCAGTAATAGACAGCATCACACCCTTCACCAAAAACAAACACCCACTTATCCCCAAAATACTCTACATTCACGAACAACTCAACGTCAGACAACGCCCGCTTCTTCTATGGATCCCAAGCCACACAAACATTCCAGGAAACGAACACGCAGACACCGAAGCCAACATAGCCACAACACTACAACAAAAGACACCATTTCCACTCTCACAATCCGGGTACTACCCCAGAATGCACCAGGCAATCAACAAATACATTCAACAAACATGGGACACAACAATTACGCAACTACACGAAATACACCAAAAACACGAACTCTGGCACACCATCAACCAAAACACCAGACAAAAAGAACGCACACTAACCCCATTACGTCTCGGACACACTGCACTCACGCACTCCTACCAATTACAACAACGCCCATGACCACAATGCATAACATGTCAACGAACACTCACAATTAAGCACATAGTCATCTACTGTACCAAATACAACACCGAAAGACAACCTATCACAAATTACTGCAACATGAACAACATCCAACTAAACATCACGACGCTTTTCAACGATGACCACCCAACATTACACGAGCACCTCTTCCACTTTCTCGCTATCACACGTCTAATCCATGAACTATGATAAAATAGAGAAAAAAATCAAGATATGTTAAAAAAGAAAAACAGAAAATCAACAAAAAGGGGGAAAATCAAAAGATATGTTAAAAAAGACAAACAGAAAATCAACCAAAAAGGGGGAAATCAAAAGATATGTTAAAAAAGAAATACAGAAAATCAACACAAAAAAAAACTAACCCCACGTGAAACTAACAACTACTAACGTTCTTGCAATGTATATCAATTACCGGCGATGACCCGACCCCCCCCTCCAACTACACCCCACCCCATGGCACCGCCCAGGCTGGCAAATCTTGTCTTCTGCACCAGCTGAGCTTCGATCACCATCTCATCTGCCTGCATGTCGACTCAACTTCTATTCCCTCTACGCTCCATACTTCAAGACGTATCAACTCTCTCACGACTCACATCTACAAGCCAGCTTTACTCTTCTTCGCTCCCTCTCATCCCCACCATAATACTCCTCATACCCTCTCACCCCTACCAAAAAACAACACAAAACACAGAGAACGAGACAGAGAACGAGAGTTAGAGTCAGAGACAGAGTTAGAGACAGAGACAGAGAGAGAGAGAGGGGGAGAGAGAGAGATAATGAGAGAGAGTGGAATAAAAAGAGAGAGAAATGAAAGGACATGTAGGCAGAGGGGCAGAGAGGCAGAGGCCGGTGTTATGCACAATTTGTTCATTTGTACAGTGTATCCGCAGAGTGACGTGTGACCCAACATATTTCCGCAATACTTTATGTCCCATGGACAGGAGTGGTTAATTAGCACAGGTCGTGCCATATCTGTGTTATATTTACATCATTTCGAGACCAGGTGGTTCTCTCGTCTCTCCTTCGGACGTGAATGAAGGTGTACTCACGATAACATGCGCTTTTCCAAGTCATATTTCATAGGTGTAGTCAATGGACAGAGAAGAAAGAAAGCCCACATATTCTACCACGTTACACTCTCCCTCACCCCCTTTCATACTCACGTACATACACATTTATGCACTTGGTTACATTCCCGCTCCGGGGCCGAACCTCTACACTTCGCTCACACTTTCACTCCCTTTCACTTACGTCCAACTGGCTCAAGCTGCCCCCCCCCCTCCAATTCCATTGTCTCCCACATCAGGGATGATGTTCTCATTTTCTTCTGACTGGGGTTACACAGATTTCATATTGCCGGTGACGGGCGGGTCAACCCTGGGCAGTGGTGCGTGGACATCCACCGGTTCACTCACATGACCGAGGTAGCGGTGCAGCGAGGCTTCCGTCACTGTTCACAACACAATCCAAGTCTTCGTCTGCTGTCGGCGTCCTGGTGGCCCCGTCGAATGACCGCGTAAAAATTCGTCGATGAATCCCTTGCGATGACTGACCTCGTGGTATTTATACCACTCTTGGTGGCTGTCCCCGCCGTCGGCGATAGGTGTGCCCAATGCCGTCGCCCGACCAGGACGATCTTGTTCGTCCGTCACGGTCTAGGGGGGCTTTCACGCAGCCTTCTGTTCGGGACTGCTGGGACGAGCCGCCTGGCAGGCTGGTCCGGTCCGGTCCTGCTGCGGTCCGGTCCGCGACGGTACATGCGTCGTATCGAAAAATGTAAGCCGTCTTACATTTCTACCAATATACTCTATATAAATGTGATGAAACTAGTGTGACCACTAATTTCCTCTCCAAGTGCTTACTTTTCAGCTGGCAAGCAGAATAACACAAAGAAAGTGGCTTTGAGTTAGGTAACTTGGCGTAAAAAGAAGGTATAACATAAAATGTAATATGCCCATATCCTAGTCTAGCCTAAGATTGATGAAAGAAAAGAACATAATTTCCCACACAACAAAAGAAAGAAAATTGTTTTGTTTTGTTTTTCAAAATTGACAACATAAAATCCAAATCCAAGGGATCACTTTTTAATTGAAAAACTCAAACCTTCCAAATGTTTTTCCAAATGTTTTTCCAAATTTTTGTTTGCTTTCTGGAGGTAACAGGACGTGTAAAACATGTCCTGTGAACACCTTAAAGTACAATAATAAGATGTCCCGCATTGATTATCATCAGCATTTCCTAAAATGGGCATGGCTACATTTGCCCATTCCACAGAAACACAGCACATCAAAGAGAGGAATTTAAGAATAACCGAATCAATGTGTTGCCCAGACAAAAACTACACATTTGGTAGACCTGAAAATGCATTGGTTCATACACTAAGGGTCCAAGTTTAAATTAAGATACAAATTTAAGTTTGTGCAGAGTTTCAGGGTCCCTAAAAAAATATCATGGAGCAGTGTAATTGGAAAACACCAACAAAATCTCCACATGTGTCAACCAATTACTCAATTTAGTCATAGCTGGTCACATTTAGAGATTGTCAACATCTCTTTCCACTCTTCCTACCAAACTTCCTTGGCACTTGCCGCGCTGGAGATCTCTCACAAAGTCAGGGTATCCAAGTTCATATTTGTAAGGCGTATTTTCACAGTGCATATGGAAAATGACGAATTAAGATTAGCAGGATACCAAACCAGGGGGTCCAGACCACACACCAACTCCAGGCATGGGCACTTGGCTTTCAACTATGCAGAACATGAACAATATTATAAGCCCAAAGATCAGACCAAGCATTTGGTCAGATTAAGCCTGGTTTTCAATTTGGAACAGTTCAACATACCAGTACAAATTGGATGCAATGGAAGATCCGGAGCTGGTTTTGAGTTGCCTAGCGGTGCCAAGCAAAACTAATTCCCAGATTTGTTTTAATATTTTACACAAGTTTCTAACCCCTTGAATTTTGCATCAAATGTTTCTAGTTTTGCATACATTGTGTACCATAGACCAATTCTGCTGCAAAGCAGGCTGTTAGGGGGATAACTGAGGACCACATTTTAGCCCGCCGTTCCTGAATGATAAACACAAAAACACAAAAGTAGGGATATTAGAACAGACCAAGGAAGCCAGGAAGAAGGCACTGAGAATGTTTGTGGCAATAAATAGGAATGTATCATACAGAAGTGAGGAAGTCATCAGGAAGCTTTACTGTGCATATGTCAGGCCACAGTTGGAATACTGCATCCAAGCTTGGTCTCCTAGTTATGAAAAAGTTCATTGGCTTTTAGAGAGAGTGCAAAAGAGGGCTACAAAAATGGTTAATGGTATAAGCAACCTGGCATATGAGGAAAGATTGAAGAAGTTAAATATGTTTTCACTTAGATATAGAAGGGTTAGAGGAGATCTCATCGAGGTTTTTAAATTTGTCCATGGTCTGGAGAGGGGATATCTTGTGGAAACGTTTGAATGGAACATAAATGATGTCATTAGAGGTCATCAATTCAAAATTAAAGTTAACCACAGCAGAACAAGGTTAAGGCAGCCTTTCTTCACCAACAGGGTAGTAGAACACTGGAACCAGCTGCCAGAAACCATTGTAAGTAGCAGCACATTGAACGTCTTTAAAAGCAGCATAGATAGTCATTATACGAATAGAGGGCTTGCTTTTGAGTATTACAGGGAGGACTGATCGACGGATTTGGTGGGAATATGGTTGAGTGTACAAAGTGCAACCAAGAAGGGCCCTTGTGGTTCATAGTTGTAATTATCTTTGATGTCTTTATGTCTTTCACAGATGCAGACCACATAGCATTCTTTTTTGTGGCCTTTGATCAACGTCATTCGTCCTAAGGGGAAGATGTAACTTATCCGGCTGGATCCGCCGCAATCCCCGTGCCGCAACTGCCGCAATGCGGCGCCAACTAAGATTCCACTCGAGTCCGACCGACGAGGTCGAGCGAGTTGAGATGACGAAAAGCCAGCAAAACGGGGGAAACGATACCTAGTGCTCAGCCGAGAGGGAATAGAGATTGCTTGGTTCAACCCATAGTAGAAAAGAACATCTGTTCTCCCCGCTGTCCCTGAGGGCGCTTACAGTGCCATAAATAAAGACAATTTTGGGACTTTGTAGTATAAGGCATACTATATACAATGTGCGATCATCTGGCCAAAGAGTCGAGGACCAATTTGACCAATGGCCCCAGATATAGCGCCAAATATTTCCTTTTTGTCGCGGAATTAGCACCGCTGTCAGCTGATTTCTCCACCGGTCGTTCCCGTTGGCAGGTCTCAACTAGCCTCAACTAACCTCCATTGAGTTCCTTCTGGTGGAGCCATGGGAACAGACCCCATTTCTGCTGAACGACATCATATGAATTCAATATATAACGTGCTGTCAATGCCACTAGGCAGTTACCCAGCTGAAAATCCACTCGGGTCAGTTGCCACGCTCGTCATGAGCTTTATCAGGTCACATGACAAACATCACCCGCCACCCGTCCCATCATCACTCTTCATATCACTTCTGGTGTGACCTTGTCATGTAGCATCACGAGCGCCTAATCCTCTCGAGGGATTCCGAAATTCTGAGATCCGTTCTCGCACTTGGAGTTTATATAATAGGGTGTGGACTTGCTATGCTACCACAATGAATGACGGAAATAAGTCTTTGGCTATGCTTGATGCCAGCGCCGATGATACCCAGCCATCCTACTCAAAAGATTAGACACCTGTGTCCTTTGCACAACCGTGAAAATACACTGAAATGTGGATTTTTTACATTCTATTCCATACTACAATCACGCAATGGATGCATCGTGCAGTAATGTGTATGCTTCAATGATCAACATACATGTGGATGTGGATGGAAGTCGAGCAACTAGGACCAAGGCCAGATATAATGCATTGCAATGTAATACCAGGGCAAGGGCGGACATGCACTTGCGAATTGTATGTCTTACCTCGATTGTGTTACGTTACTGCCTTCAGCTTTTATAATTTTCTACTGTATTAATGGAATCGATGTTAGACATGTTAGCAGTCAAAGAAGCACCATGAAACTCTAGTATGAATGTATTTTGGTACTGCCTGGCACATTATCTGCTTTCTAAGTTTTTCATGACATAATGTATGGTTTGAATATCCACACATCTGTTGCACTAGACGAACTCTTGAATTAGTTGCATTGTTATAAGGGCATGTCCAAGTGTGCAGGAGCTAAAAATGAAATGCTACAATATTATATGTTCAGCTTTTACTTATTTACAGATCGCATGGAGTTTTTCACAAATTCAAATGTGTGCATGCCAGTGATAAAGGATTCGCGAAATGGGGTGAACTATACCAATTGCTTTTCACAGAATAGACATACTTTCCAAGAAAGTATCCACATCGTGCTTGTTGTGTGCTTATGAAGCATTGACGACTAGTTTCGAAGAGTATTTCGTGTAAAATTGGATGATTATGCTCACCAAAATGGATTGTTATAGACAAGCATCTCATAACACAGTTCCAGTTACAGAGATTGCCTGTCATGTGATTTATTAAGCAATTTCATCTGTTGACAGCATGGTTTTACAATCATTGGCATACGTATCTCTATTTTCGATGTCTTTCAAATGAAACGTAGAGTATGCACTTGTGAGTACACAATTGGCTGAACTGGAGTTTGAAGGACTGAAACTATTTTTATTTGGCATGTTCCCACGACAAATTTCGACATCCTACTGTGCTCGTTTCAACATGCCATTCCGAACGAAAAACCATTATTTTAACACTTGTTCATGCCGCTTTTTGATAAATTTAAATGTCTCAAAAGTGGAGGCCAGCTAACATTGTTGGCCCCCTCACTAAAACCATTTAGGTGCTGTCCCTAGATACCATGCTTCTTAAAATAAAATATAAGTATCCAATGTTAACCGCTACATTCTGACAAGTTATGCAGTCCATGTCCTGGGCAACATGGCGACTTCAGCAATAGGCGCTATTGGTCCAATGCTTAATTTCTGTCATCGCCTAATGAAGCAGGACCTCGGGTGGCATCTTAGCAGGGTGGGCAAGTGTCCAGCAAGTAGAACGAGCTTGAACCCAGTAAGTTGAATGTATCTACCCAGGTAAAATCAATAAAATTATAAGGCAGCTGAAAGACAAAGGTACCCGTCTATGAGATCAGACGTCTATCTCGCCAATACAGTTGCTATTCCGGACAGCTGTGCGGCTTCAGAACGTAGGCACTTTTCTGGGCCATTCGGGCACCGTCCTTCGCAATATGCGGACAATTATTAGCTATATATGCTCTACTGAGATCAAAGGCATCTTTCTAGCCAGTTAGGTGCTTTGAGAACGTAAGCGTCCTCCTGGATCAACCCGTGCTATCATCTCGGGACATTTCATATCTGAGATGGAACCTCGCTAGTTCACTTTAGCTCTTAAAGATCTTGTTCTTCCGCCAAGGGCACTTACAAATCAAATGATCATCCCAGACCTCTCAGACCATCAGGCACCCTGTTTATTCCCCAGCTGTTAGAGGTCCAGTTCAGCTGAGATTGCTCTTTCCAGCTAGCTGGCATGGGCACTCCACAGGGACACGGGGCACATGAAATAGCACCCCTGAACAGAAGTGTTCTTTGATGTAATTTGCTATTTTTGAAAGCGGTCTCTGTTTCATGACATCTTTTTCGTCAACCCACCTCCTTCAGAAACTTCTGGCTGCGCCATTGCTTAATTGTGCCATTCAAGCGTAGCATGAGTACTACTGGACAAACCTGGGCTTCCTCAAAATCCCCCAAGACAAATTATAGGTACACCATTGGTCTTCAGTGTAAGCATACTTATTCCATGCAAGGGAACACGAGCGCCAGGTCTCCTCTACTTAATCCCGGCAGCGGTCAAGGCGGAATAATCTGCCACAGCACCTATTACAGCTGGAACCGCCCCTGGTGTATTTAAACACTGAAATTCCATATTCGTAAAACCAGTGACTCAACTTAGAAGTCCCCGACACGTAATTTACTTCAAGGAGCATCCACTCCAATATCCCGCTCTTCACAAGCTAAATACATGCATGAACACGGCCAATGTGGCGAGCAATAGGCTTTGAGTTTGAGCGGTTTTGAAGCATTAGCTGTTTCCAGAGTTATTCTTTCTGAATATCAGTGAAACGAAGCATTATAGGAATTGAGCATTATAGTTTGCGAAGCATTATAGGTTTTGAGCATTATACGTGTTGAAAGTTCCCACAGGAAGTAGTATTAGAGACTTTGAAGCATTATAGGATTTGAGTATTATATGTTCTGAACAACTATACATTCCAAGCATTGAGGCATTATAGGTTTTGAGCATTATAGGTATTGAACATTTCCCCAAGGCGACTATTTAGAGGCTCTGAAGCATTATGCGTTTTGTGTATTATAGGTTCTGAAGGATTATAGGCTTTGAGTATTTGAGGTTCTGATATAGAACCTCATGTTATCATGTATTGGCATTGCATCAGAAAAGGGAATTCCAAGAATTAGTCTTTAAAGTGCAAATTTACCCAAATTTGTGCTACTTTTGTCATACCCAACTTGTTCACTGTTTGAGTAATACATCATTTTTAAACATTGAAGAACACAAAAATGCCTCCATGCTGGTATCAGACATACTATAATCTGCAACCAACAGTCATGTCCAAAATTGCAGAGCCCTGACCAACATTTCTCGACACATTTATATTTCATAAATTATTCTGAGTAATCTAAAGATGGTATCTCATCCATGGACAACTCATCAAGTTGAAGACAAGAAACAGAACTTTAATGTAAACACTTATCTGTATTTACATTATCTACTAAGAAGTCATGTAGAAGAGGCAAGGGGTTCAAACGCTTAGGACATTATGCAAACAAACAGTTCTATTGCTCCTTCAGTATGGCCAAGCCACTAATTGTACTGTATTTACTGAATACAGAAATGAACAAAGCTATCCATATTCAAACAGTTCTTTGTGATGAAAATCCTTGTAACCACTTGCAAAAGACAACTTTAAAATGGATAATTATTTTGTAGTGGTGTCCCATATTCTGAACACAAAAATTGTTGTGCAGGATTTCTTCAATGTGACTATTTTTGTTACAGGTTACTAGTAAGTCCTTAAAAATTAAAGGTGTATTTGCAAAAACAAGAAATGCCATAAATCACTTCCGTGTGGTCTTCTTCTAAAGCTGACTGCTCTCGGAAGCCTAAAATGTTGCCTGCAGACTTTGCTAGCTCCATGCAGAAATGATCTGTAGAACTGTGATCATACCTTCACATTTTGGTACAGAAAAGTCCACTGTTTATCAATAACATCATATTTTTGTTATTTACATGCTGGATGTGATGGAGATGTCCAAATGTAGGTGTTCTGGAAGCAGAATGTGTTTCGATACCATGCTTCTCCTATCTACTTTAAGTTAGTCCAATATCCAAATGTGCCATGTATCCAAATGCAAATTTTCCATGATTCCCTCGCATTCACATGCACTGGAAGTTTTCAGGTAGGTTGGTAGTACCTACCTTGGTAGGTAGGTCTGTAGGACCTAGGTAGGTAGATAGGGGAGCAGTGGTATCCGAACACATTCCATTTCCTTAATACTTTTGAATGTCTCCTTGGACACCTTCACCACATACATAACAAAAAGACTGGCATTCATAAATGATGTACCTTTCTCTACCAAAATACGAGGGTCCAATTGCATAGTCTGACAATTTTTTGTGTATGGAGCTAAGTCAATTTGCACAATTTTTAAGGTTCCAAGAGCAGTCTGCTTGAGAAAACCACCAGGAGGTAACCTCTAATATATTTCGTCATTACACCAGTATTTTCCAGTGGCTACTAATAACTTGTACCACAACAGCTACAGTGAAGTAATTCTGCCTTAAAATTAGCTTGGACGGATCAAGGAGGATTACATTTCAAAATCTCCAAAATACCACCATTCGCAGTAGTTGCAGCATAGTAACACCAAATCCAGATCATACTCTTCTTTCACCAAATCAAATAACTGCCTTCCCAAATTTTAACCAAGGTCAATGTTATTAAACAGGGATCAGGTCAAAGTGTCCCTTCTTATCGCAGTACGGGGAAGACTTTTCGTGCGGAACTTGATAAAATAATGATATGGACATTCTGCTCTCGAATATGTGGCAAGGTCAATGGTATTAGGTCAGATCAAGTATTGTGCATATTTTACATTGTCATCTATTGTGTGGAGTTTATATTCTTGTGCGCCTCAGCTGCCTTGGCGACATTGCGCCAGCAATGTCGTCTTATGACAGATACTTCCCTGTGAATTGAAATTTCATTCGGTTTTAGAGCCACCTAAGTAGTACGCCAGGACATTGTGTGAACAAAGAATGATCCGAGACGACCCGATTTCATGTGACTAGACCTTATTATATATATCAAATATAAAGCATATAAAGAGCAAATGTAAAGAGGTGCAAGATGTCGGACAGTAGGACCACATGGCAGACGTAAGGAGGCTTCATATAGGTGCGGGGAACACGAATAAGACCAGAAGGGTGCGCACCGAAAATCATTTCTCGTCGCGCTGCTGTCAGTACCTGCAATCATTACCCTAGTGGAAGTAAAGTCAGTCTCGCTGCTGGCAGAATTTGTTTTTCTGATGTCATTAATATGCAATGATTGAAATGCACAACAAAAGCAGCTGTGTGTGAAATAGATTCAATGGCTCTGATGAAGTGGGAAATATTAGCCCGTCCCGTCTCGGGGAGTTTTCAACCGCCCCCTCAGGCTTTTCGCGGATAGCGGACGTACGGCGTGCAACAGCGCGCCCAAATTTGGCATACCTTTCCCACATCAATTTGACATGCTGATTCAACAATTTTAGGGCAGGTCATCTAGGGTCAAGGAGTTAGTCAAGGTCAAGTGAGGTTACTTCCAAAAAAGTTCAACCAGTCGTCACGCGTTAACGGATACAGATATTTTGATTAAGTTTTCAGCGTTTGCTTATCTTTACGGATGCAACAAAACGTACGAGTTGAATTTTTATTTTTGTTCGTTTTTGACTACATATAAATTTTGCGTATTTGCCAACTTCTACCCATTGGAAAAAGAAAATTAAAGAAAACTTGAAAACTCAAAAATGTGCAATTTAAAAAATGATAAAAATATTTTTTGGGGCCAAAAAAAATATAGCCTTTGTCGATTTCGCTGTCCTTTTCTCACTCCAGATAAATTTTGTTTTTTCGTATATCCCCCAAAATGAATACCTCAGAGTCAAAAACATGATGTAAGTCGTGAAAAATCGTGAAAACCTAGCCCCCTGGTGACGTCACTTTTGGTGGATAATTTTTTGGGAGGGTGGACCCGGACCATACTCGTCGAGCACTTTCCGATGACACCTCTTTCGTTTTCGTGCGAAGCTTAGTTTGGATTTAAGAGGGGGGTCTTCAACCGCCCCCCCCCCCCCCCTCCACGAGACGGGGTGGGAGGATTTGACCGGAAAGACGGCGCGGGTTAATATACGGGTGGCATTGGTACCTATTAATGATAAGGTGAACGGAAGAATACGAAGAAAGTGACAACTAATGTACACAAAACTGCTCGGAAAGATGATACAAAACCGTGACTAATCCCACACCGTTCACCATGACTGACCAGGGTCATAGTGTACGTACCGTCTACCAGGGTTGGATTTATACTTTGTAATCCTGAATGATGAGAGGACAATTTCTGAGTGATGGAATACGGATAGGATGTTTTCCATCAAGCATTGGCATCAAAATCTCACTTTCCGGTGAATCTTGAACAATTTACCACAAGGCACAGGGTACATTGTCGAACAACACCATCAGACGTCCAAATTGAAAACACACGGAGGAAACAACATGGAGGATAATTTTGCGAAGAGGATAATGCTATGAATGACAAAAATCCAGGAAAATTCCGTTTTTTCCGACCCAGACGTCCACTGTGGCGGGTCAAGGCTGCAGAGCACACTGTCCACTGTGGCGGACCGAGCACACTTCTGCTATGGCGGATCAGAGCCGCGAAGCACACCGTCCACTCTGGCGGACTAGTACCGCAGAGCGCATAGTCCACCTTAACGGACCGGAGTCGCGGAGTACACCATCCACTGTGGTGGACTGGAGCTGTGTGGCACACCTACTATAACGGACTAGAGCTGCGAATCATAGCGTGCACTGCTGCGGATCACGATCGCGGAGTACATCTCCACTGTGGTGGATCAGGGTTGCGAAGCAAACCGTCCATTGTGGCGGATCGGGGCGTGAACTACACCGTCCATTGTAACGGACCGGGGTCGCGGAGCACACCGTACAATGTGACGGATCAAGGCCGTGGAGTACATAGTCCATTGCAACGGACCGTCTCCGTTATGCTTTTATTTAGCACTCCAGGTGTGATTATTTCGAGCTGCAGAGCATATTTTAAGGCCTGGTCGCTTTTTTTTTAAATTCGATGCGCTTTGGATTACCGACACTAATTTTTTTCGATTACCGACGGAATTTTTGGTCCCGAACGCGATATTTATAGGCCCCGTGGTCACGTGTTGCGATCCCAAGCGCGAGTTTCAGTGGCTAGGACTCGTCTGGGGGCACAACATGTGTTGTGGGCTTTTGGAGCGGTTATTAGGACCCCAGAGTGGTTTTCCATGTCGGGACTGGTTTTTGTTGCCCCCCCCTTCCCCTTCATTAGTTGGGTGATCACAATGAGACTTTTGGAGCTCCGGTGCGACCTGTCATGCCCTTAGCGTGATTTTCACGGACTCGGGGCACTTGATAGGCCTAGCATCAGCGTGACCTTACGGGGCCCCGGCCCGGCCGTCTGTGACCTCCGTTGTGATTTTCTTGAACCCCAGTACGACTTCCGAGCCCCCAGCGTGATTTTCAGAGGCCTAGATGAAAACCTTTCAGGCCCCAGCGTCCTTTTCAGAAGTCCCTGCGCGATTTTTGGCCCCCACGTGATTCTGGACCCCGGTGCGATTATTGGGGGTCTAAACTGGATTTTTAAGGAGACCGGTGCAATATTTTTCCGGAGTTCGACGCGATTCTTGGTGACCCCACAACCTGTCAGAGTGGCAACTGCCCACAATATCCCCTCCCCATTCGGCATGCCATTGAGCCAAGCGATTCTGCAACGCAGGCATAGAGGAATAGCTTATTTGTTTCATCACTGTCACGTGATTTCAGCTCCAAAGTTCTCCAGACAGTTTGAGAAAAGTCAAACACCTCCAACATGGATAGGCAAAGATGGACTATTGGGCAATATGGATGCCATGTAATTCAGATCATAGTACTTTTGCTGCAATGCATACCCTTTTCCACAGGCTGCTTTGGATATTCATGCTCTCCTGAAGTTTGGTCAGGGTTGGCGTTGGAGGTGGATGGAGCAGCATTGCGAAGGTCATTACATGTGGTTCAAAGGACTTCTTTCTGCTTACTTTAACATTGCAGGTAATGCAGTAACCATTTCATTAATTGACCTATATGGTGTCCTGAGTGAGCAGTATAATCGAGATGGGTTCTTGCGAAATACGTTGTAGAAGTAAGGTTATGATGTAGCTTTTAGACTCCAGTGGGAATGTCGTATGGATTCAATCATTAGTTGATCCATGCAATGACCTAATAACCATAACCAACATAACATAATCTAGCATATCCTAACATTCCTTTGGATATAAAAATAGAACAAACATTTATGCAATATATTTTCTGAAAATATTCTAAGTTTAAAAAACTAAACACAGTCAAACTTAATCTAACTTTAGCTGCTTTTGAAGTATACAGGACAATTTTCTACAATATATTTGGCTCCATATATCGAACAAATGGGTTGGGTTTGGTCAAGTCAGGTTAGTTTAGTTTTTTTCAAGTTGGAAAACTTTTTAATAAAAAATAATTTTTCTTAAAATTGACAATTATTTGATAAATTTGCAGTTTATGGCGCTTTTTTATTCCTTGGAGTTTTTCTTTAGAATACCATGTTTATGCAGGTGACTAAGATGATGGAACAATAGGCGTAGGAGCAGGGGGGCCAGGGGCCCATGGCCCACCCACTTTTCAAAGTGGGATGGCCAACAATGGTAGCTGGCCCTCCAACTTTTGAGACATAAATTCCTTAGAAAGCAGCATGCACACATTTGAATATTTGAGAAAAACTCACTGCAATACATAACTAAGCAAAAGCTGCACACATCACATCATAGCACTTCCACTCACACCACTTCGGGCATTTCCCAATCCCGCAGCCCTACAGTGAAATAGTGTGGGCGGTGCCATTAGCCGTGCTCGTGCATAAACTGCGTCGAGAACCACCCAATATACAAACATCGCAGCGCTTCATTTTAACCCCCGCACGTCCGGGGGGACAGATATCTGCCCCCCCCCCTCCGGTTTTTCCTTATTTGCCGCAAAACTAATAGGGTTAGCAAGGCCAAACCTCGCATAGCTGTTCATTGGTCTTTTCCGCATATCCTCATACATTTTTAACCCTGGGTCATCTAAGGTCAGTTCACCAGGTCAGGCGAAGTGACCCAACTACACTCGGAGTTCTAGGTGGCATAACTTCCACAATAATTGGGCGATTGATTTCAAACTTATAGCATGTCATTATCTCATCAGGGACCATAATATGTATATCGGGTTTTTTTCGTAGCATTGACCTTAGGTCAGGTCGCTAACATAGCTTCCCCATTATAGGGCTATGGTAAAATATACAAATGTGTTCCAGTTACATATTTGCGCTCGGAATGATCTCACAACGGTTGTGGCATGTAGATGGAAGCTATGCTCAGTGTTACCGCTGACATTTTTGCTCAGTGACCTCACCGAGGTCTCTGAGGTCACCTATGATCACTATACATTTATGCGCATTACATCGCACTGCATTGACCTAGAAGGCTGAAATTACCGTCATTGTGCTTGTATCGTCAAGACGTGTCGATTAATACCTTACATGACCTCCCTAGACCTTGACCTGAGGTCATGAATTCATGACCTTGACCTGAGTTTCGGTTGACCTGACCTTAGATTATACCGCTTATTGTCGGTAGCGCATTTCAAGAACATTCGAATAGCGTTCGCCATTTGTTTCTATCTGTTACAGGCTCTGAGATATGTGTCAATATCTGAGACCCACCTGATCTGGTCGAATTTGACCTATGATGGCCCAGTGACCTGAATGTTGACCGGAGCGAAAAAAAATGACCGAAACACTTTCGATAGAGCCCGTCACCAGCTATCCAACGCCGTTTTCCGTTTGTCGTTAGCTAACATAGGTCCAGATATCTTAGGGGGGCAGACATCTGTCCCCCCCCCCCGGACATGCGAAGTTGGCGCGGACCGCCGGACGTGCGAGTGTTAAGTCGTAGACTCTTGGACATGACCTTACAACAGCAACTAATTCGGGAGTTGATGTAATGCAACATATGTATGGGTATTCACATCATATGTTATGATATGAAGAGACTGCATAGCAGATACTGTGCCAGCCAGTAACAAAATACATTCATACTAGAGTTTGACTGTCGTTCTTTGACTGTTAACATATTTAACATTGACTGCACTAATATTGCCTACAGTATAAAATTATTAAGGCTGAAGACAATAGCGTAACACAATCAAGGTAAGACATACAATTTCCAAGTGGAAGTTACTTGCCTGGATATTACATAGCCATGTATTATATATGGCCTTGGTTCTAGCTGCCATACGCTTCAACATTTGCATGTATTTTGAGTAATAAAGCATAACAATTGCTGTAGCGATACATGCATTGTGTGGCTGTAGAATGGAATATAACGTACAAATTTTCACATTTCAATGGATTTTCAGTTTGGCATAGCCACACAGATATCCAATCTTTTGAGTGAGATGACTGGGTATTATCGGTACTGGCATGCAACACAGCAGATTACTTATTGCCATAATTTATTACGGATACAATGATGAAGTCTGCACCCTATTACATCAACTTCAAGTGCGAGAACTCTTCTCAGAATCTTAGAATCCCCGAGAGGATGAGGTGCTCGTGATATGATCTAAAAAGGTCACATGAGGAGTGATATGAAGAGTGATGATGTGACGAGTGACGGATGATGCATCTCATGTGACCTGACAAGGATGCATCACGAGCATGGCAACTGACCCGAGTGGATCTTTAGCTAGGTGGCTGCCTAGTGGCATTTACAGCACATTAAACATTTAATTTAAATTATGTCGTTCAACGGAAATGGTTCGGTCACATGGTGGGCTCATGGCATATGCAACAATCTCTGCTTAGCAAAGACTGACCCCACAATCTATTCAATGAAGGCATTTGGACTGAAAGTGCTAGAACACCAATTTACAACGGAGACTACTATCAATGCTTGTCATCCTCCGGTGGTGTGTGCGTCCAAACTGATATTTAAGAACCCCAAAGATAATGGGATGAATTTAGCCCGATTGCAGGGTGTATATTTCTGAACACTACTTATGGTGCAAGCAGCTAAATGGGCATAGGAAATTCAATTTTATGCGATGTACTCCATAGATGTCATTGTTAAGCCACAAAATAATTGGGGCATGCGCAGTGGCGCACTGAATGGGAATGCATTGGAACAATCCCCCACCCCTGAGAGGTTATGGGCCCCCAATATTCGCGCCGGGGTTCCGGAACATAATGACGAACTCCTAAAAATCCATACCAATCGCACCGGGGCCGATAAAAATACAACTTGGTGTCATAAAAACGCGCAGAGGCCCCTGAAAGTTATTCTAGGGCACCTAAAATCCAACCAAGAGCACTGAAACTCACATTGATGGCCTAAAAAATCGGTTCGAGACCTTAAAAATGACGCTGAGGACTTCAAAATATGAGGCCGCACTCCTGAAAATACCGCTGGGGCTCCAAAAAAGATGTGCTGGGATCTCGAAAAGTCGCGCCATGGCCACCGAAAATCACGCTAAGGCCTTAAAAGGTCGGGCCGGGCTCCTGGAAATCACACTGGGGGCAAAAAAAAATATCGCCGGGCTCCCGAAAATCACGCTGAGCCCCAAAAAGGCAGTCCAAATAACGTTTGGTCTTAAAAGGTCGGGCCGGGATCTCTGCTAATCGCACTATGGCCCACAAAACCTGGGTCGGACCGGGGCCATTGAAAATCACGCTGGGGGCCTCAAAAGTTTCCCGTCTGGGACCCGAAAATCACGCTGGCGGTCGAAAAGTCGTGTCTAGATTCCAAAAAATCACAACGGGTACCCCAAATGGTTGAGCCTGCGCTCTCAACAATCACGCTGAACATGCAGGTGCCAAAAAGTCACGCCTGGGCCGCTGAAAATCACTTCGGGGACTCCACGCAGAGGTGAAAAAAAAACCGGCTACTCCGCCACGAGCGTGGGTGACATATGTGAAAAATATATCCGGTTGTGGTGACAACCTACGATACCGTATTATCATTGCATATGGGTTGTATTTAGGCCGCATTTCCTGTCAACACGCGCCCTGGAGGGGGGGGGGGGGCGAAATCCGCCCACCCCTCCGGTTTTTCGTAGAGAACTCCAGATTTCACCGGCCGATATACGCCATTGTTTGTCTACCTGCCAATAAATGACCGGCGCGTTGTTTAAAGTAAGAAAAATGAAAATCGACCGAATATTTTTCGAGTCAAGGGTCGCTAAAGTCAAAAAAACATTCCCAGCGCTAGATCACAAATATCGTCGCTGATGCGCTTCCGGTATATTAGCAAAAAGGAAGTGTTCTTTGCAAAACTAGCGACTTGTTTGATGTACATTGTCATGCTCCAGAGTCATGTCAGGTCACCGAGGTCAAGTCAGGTCAAGTTCATAACAGGTTAACACACGCCCTAGAGGGGGTATGGCGAAATCCGCCAATCCTTCCGATTTTTCGTACATAACTCCATATTGTACCGGCCGATATACGCAATATTTATCGCGTACCTGCTTAGAAATGACCGGCGCACTGTTTAAAGCACGAAAAGTGGAAATCGGCCGAGAAGTTTTCATTAGTAATCTCCAAAACTCCATTAATGCCAATTTTGGAGCATTTAAACACAACCACAGCGATCCATAACAATGACAAGCCAAGCCACGCAAAACCAGAAAATTTTGCTATTTTGAGACCTCATTTGACCTTGAAGATATTGACCTAAGGTCATGAACTTTGCACACAATAGAGTTCACTATCGTGCCCATCCACCCTGTGAATATTTCGTTGCTCTAGCCCTCACAGGAGCTGAGACATTAGGGGGGGCGGAATCCGCCCCCCCCCCCCCTCCAGGGCGCGTTATTTTCAGAGGCCCTCCAGGGCGCGTGTTAACATACCCAGTAAATTTGTATTTTCTAACCATGCAGACATATACGTACTCATCTTGTTTCAGTGCATGTATCAGAAGCGTACAGAAACAATTTAGTAGCTATGATCGAGGGGACAGGGGGAGGGGGGGGGGTGAAAAAACTACCACTCGTGGTAAAGTCCATAGGTTTTAACATTGCCTTTCACCTGCGAACTGTCCCGTCGCCGTCCAGAGATTGAGCCCGACGCAACAGATCCGTTTTCCAGCGCAGTTTGTGGCGTGTGGCACGGCTCACATCAAGGTAACGAGATGTGGCTGATATCACGTGAAAGCACCAAATGTTGGCTATCCGTCTGGCACAATTTCGTTGCAGTCGGGTCAACATGTTGCGCGTACACGTCACCGAGGTCTTGAGAGTCCGGTGAATGACCGGTCGCCCGTAGGAATAGCATGTAAAACTGAGATTTTGCGTTCGGAAAATCACCAATTTTAGCGCTCTCCATCGACCCGATTCAAACCGCAATACCTCGACAACCAATGGACCGATTGACACCAAACCAACTCTTCAGTATTGCCACGACAATTGTCAACATCGTCGTGGCAACCGTTTTCGAGTCACGCGCTACGCACACGCAAGGGGTGTGTGAAAAGCGGAAGCGACGTTTTTGGGCGTTTTTCACGATTTGGTCTGGTTCTCTGAAACGGCTAAACTTAACGACTTGCCGTCACCTTCAAATCATGGCCCCATGTACCGACTATAATTTTCAAATTGACGATCAGTGGCTGCAGAGTGTGCGGGCACAGTCATCGTGACACGAGCTGCACGTGTTTCACTCCGTGAAAAGGGCTCCGCTTTCCACTGTCTCCACACCACTGTCGAATGACAATTCGTGGAGACACTTGTACGTACGGATAGCCCCACTCTTTGTGATGCTCACAAGACATTCGGATTGTATCCATCGCCAATACTTTTGTTGCAATCGTCGATGCCCGCAACCGTTACCAAGCGTCACTTTCGGCAATCTCAAGTGGCGAACGGGCGGAACAGTATCCTGTCACCTTCCAGAGACTGAATCCGACGCAACAGTTCCGTTTTCCGGCGCAGTTTGTTTTCAAAGCTGGTTTCAGTGTTCACGTATCTTCCTAATACGTGCCAAGACGCTGTTGAACTTGAACTTGTGTATGTTTGCGTAGGTGGTGTTTCGTCTCTGAGAGACGAGAGTCATGACAAGTATTGCAAACATGGTCTTTGATGTTGGCCCCGAAAAATATTATGTTATTTCCAGGAAGTCTTCCACTCCATTTGTCCAAAAGAGGAATTGAGTCTGACATGACTGCGATCTCTTTGATGTTTGGTCAGGATCATGGGAGCATTAAACACGGAGCATGACCGTAAAAAGTGCGAAAATTGTTTTTTTATCACAGAAACACATCACATCATTCTCCAACTTGGAATGCAACACAGTTTTCCTCTCATAATCTAGGATTCAGATTAGAAGAAAAGTCCTCAAAGTCCTCTGCTCTATGCCAACCTGTAATGCCACATAATTTTCCTCTCCAATTCCAGAATTCCAAGACATAAACCCAACCTTGGTCATTCCTGACTAAAGTGACACTATTCTCGTTTTTCAGTCTAACATATTATTTCAGCCATTTTCCCACACTGCAGACTTCTGTAATCCTTATCATGACAACAAATGTTTGGTTCTTGCAATATGAGCCTTTATTTTAATAATTTCATCTGGTCACTTCCACGGGTTTTATGTATTTGTGTCAGGTCCCATGTTTTGCCCTAAGCAGAACTTGCTGCATTGACCAAGATGTTTAAAAAATAAATTACTTGAAACTAATGCAAAATATGACCTATGACACTCTGCCCTTGATATTGGTGCTATATTGACTTCCTTATTGTACAAGGGAATTCAATTTGTATTGGTGAATTTCATTTTCAATGAGTCATTCGATTTGGAGAACAGCATATTGTAATACCATGTGTATTTGCATGATTAGGATGATGTGACCATTGATTCCCCTCAGAAAGGCTTATTTTTAGTTAGAAAGCAAAATAACATACTATTTTTGTTTAATATCTAAAATAGTCTCGCCTGGTTCACCATATCTCCTTTTAAATTATTTCTTCAATATAGGCACAATTTGTGTGTTGAACAATAAAAATGTTAAAATATCTAACCTGATCGATCTTTTTAAAAAAATATTTTTGTCCGACATACATTAAGCACATTTTCACAATAAAAGCTACCTTGGCCTGTGGTTTTGCTTTGCTAAGTAAAATGTGTACACAACATATTGTGAGCACATTAAACCACAATATTACGCATCATAGATGGATATTGATGGATACGCACCATAGAAGCAAGATTGGCTTATAGTGTGTGTTGTAATTTGACATATTAATTAATAATTGAGGATCGTATATAATTGAACAAATTGGAGATCATATATGGACTAAAGCTTTCTTCTTTGTTCCATTTCAGTGGCATGGTCGATATTTCGCGCTTACACACATGCATACGGGTCTTAATGTAAACTATCAACATGTGACAGCCTGGTGGTGTTCGATATTCTGTAGGTGACAGGCTGCACACTTTTTTCACCTCTGCATACTAGGTCAACCCTGTAACACGAACTTACGTTGGGGGTGATCATTATGCACATATATATATATATATATATATATATATATATATATATATATATATATATATATATATATATATATATATATATATATACATAAAATCACCTCAGCCTTCGTCTACGTATGCACTGCTTGGACAGTGACATTGCATATTAAGGTGACGTTAAATCGAATAACATCAGATCACACGAGATCAGGTCGTCTTCAGGTCATCGGCTGGCCATCCCAAGTCATGCCGCGTGACTTAGGCGACACCGAAATCGAATTCAGCTATGCCTCTTTCTATGTCTGCCTCCATCCCTGTTTGTCTATGTCTCTGTCTCTCTCTCTGTCTCTGACAGAGACAGAGACAGAGACAGAGTGCCGCACGCTGAGAACCTGACCGACCGCTGATCTACAGCTGACCGACCGCTGACCGACGGGCAGACCGTTGACTGCTCACCGACTGACCTACAACTCACCGGCCGCTGACCGGGTGCTGCCTAACTGTCCGGCCGATCATCGATCGACCACCGACCGGCCGCTGACCGACCGACCGCTGCCCGACCACCGACCGGCCGCTGACCGACCGAACACCGACCGACCGACCACCGACCGACCGACCACCGACCGACCGACCACCGACCGACCACCGACCGATCGCTGACCGACCACCGACCGGCCGCTGACCGACCGACCACCGACCGACCGACCACCGACCGACCACCGACCGGTCGCTGACCGACCACCGACCGGCCGCTGACCGACCGACCACCGGCCGACCACCGACCGACCACCGACCGACCGACCACCGACCGACCGACCGCTGACTGACCACCGACCGGCCGCTGGCCGACCGACCACCGACCGACTGACCACCGACCGACCACCGACCGGCCGCTGACCGACCGACCACTGACCGACTGCTGACCGACCGACCACCGACCGACCGACCACCGACCGACCACCGACCGACCGACCACCGACCGACCACCGACCCACCGCTGACCCACCGACCGACCGGCCGCTGACCGACCGACCACCGACCGACCGACCACCGCCCTGAACGGCCGACCCCGGCGCCGTCTCACATTGCGTGAAAACCCCATGGGTCACGCGATCTACGGCGAACCTGGGACCGGCATGAGGACAGCCGGTCGTCGTGGTGGCAGCATGCGACAGGGCGTGCGACACGGCTGGAGGATATACAACACAGTAGGTGGACCGTAAAACACTCCTTATCGTGTAGGTTCAGCGGAAACTTGTGTGGCGAAGCACGAGCAGAACACATCACCTCCTGGGAATGGGTGGTGTGGCCTGTTTGAGCGGAACACGTAATCTCCTGGGGAGGGTTGGTGTGGCCTGTTTGAGCGGAACACGTAATCTCCTGGGGAGGGTTGGTGTGGCCTGTTTGAGCGGAACACGTAATCTCCTGGGGAGGGTTTGTGTGGCCTGGTTGAGCATAACACATCTCCTGGGGAGGGTTGGTGCGGCCTGGCTGAGCAGAACACATCACCCGGGGAGGGTTGGTGCGGCCTGGCTGAGCAGAACACATCACCCGGGGAACGGTGGTGTGGTCACCGCAGAGCTTGGTGTTTGAGCTGCAACATCCGCAGCGTTGCATTCTGAACAGTGAGAAGCACGACTAGTGCACACCGGATGGAAGAGAGAAACAGTGCCTATTCGTTATGTCACTGGTGACACCAGTGACTGCAGGTGGCATCAGGCGGCATGAGGTGGTCGTCTGGCGATCAGGTGAAGCAGCCACCGATTTTGGAATGGCCGTGGCGCACTGCTGGTTCTCAGATGTCTTATGCTGGCTAAATATAAGCTATGTTTAGAGATGCTGCGCAGGCATGCAGTTCACGAGACACATTGACTGGTAATTTGATAAGTGGATGGAGCCGCAGGCCTCAATGCCTACCTGATCTTACCGTCGTTCTTAAAATCGGAGAAACATTGGCAAAGTGGTAAAACACAGTCGATTGTGAGAACATTCCGGTTCTCGGTCGAGTATTTCATCCATCAGTCTTTCGTCGTGTATACTTTTCACTAAGGCAGCTAGGCTCTAAAAGGATGCATCATCCACATCTATGAAAGTGATTCATCCAGCTGTTGGAACTTGTACGCATTACCATGCCAGAGGGCACTGCGTTTAGGTGACAAACACTGACAGCCATTATGACGCTCAAGCGACCAAAGTAGAGTAATTACGCACTGACGGCTTCTCTCATGGTATGCGACGGTGCTTGGTGGACAGAAGATGCGCATACGTATTGAGCAATGCACCATAGCGACATCTGGGAATCATGTAGCTCGGAACACATTCCGATACACGGCGCATACAATGAATTCCGTGCTCCATAACAATGGTACAGGCAGTGGTCACAACGTTTTGCACTTTCTCCAAAAAGTCGTGATATACAAAATAGATTAGAATGAGTATGCGTGCTGGTTCGGGATATGGGGCGGGGGCTTGTTCTCGTAAATATCTCGGGTGTCTTCAGCACACGGATGTCCACACATGTTTGATTGAAAATGGACCGGTGCGCACATAAATTCGAGATCTACAGATTCCACCACAAAAATGCATTTTCCGCCGTCGAGCATTTAACTTGACGGACGCGAAAACATGTTTCCATTGGAGATGCCTGTATGCGACGCACTTGTGACGAGGCGAAAGTCTGGTGACCGATCTACACGCGCGCGCGGCAGCGGCGGCGGCGGTGGCGGGCCGGAGCCACACGTGGCTGACGGGCCAGTGGGGGGTCGGAGCAACACGTGGCTGACGGGCCAGTGGGGGGGGGATCCACACGTGGCTGACGGGACAGTGGGGGGGAGCCACACGTGGCTGACGGGACAGTGGGGGGGAGCCACACGTGGCTGACGGGCCAGTGGGGGGTCGGAGCAACACGTGGCTGACGGGACAGTGGGGGGGGGGGGGGAGCAACACGTGGCTGACGGGCTGGTGGGGGCCCGGAGCCACACGTCACTGACGGGCCAGTGGGGGGGGCTTGCCTTGCCAGGCTTCATTTCTTGCATACTTGCAGGCAGACTTCCAGCTTTCACCGCCCGACACAGTTCGTAACAGACCTGCTGGTCTGTTGACATGCTGTCAAGTACATCTTCTGAGATCTCCACATATTCCTCGCCTTCAGCCAGCCGTTCAAACGCTGGATCATACCTCATGCCTGCATGTATGCAAGAAATGAAGTCTGGCAAGTTGAACCACGCGCGCTGGTTGACAACAGGTGAGAGGATAGTGAACTTGTGGACCAGGCAGCACGGCCTCACCGACTCAAAGAAGAGAATCCTGAGACGGCTGGCAGAGTTCTGCGTCAACGTATATTTCAAGTGCTGCTTTGAGATTAAGACGAAGCCCAAAATCGTGGACGCACCCGAATACATAATAACCCATCTCCGGACCCTTCGTACGCAACCAGAAGAGGTTCAGGCGGCGATTACCCGCTGTGTTCGGTCTTCCGACTGGTACGCCCATCCTGAGAGCCTTCTGCTGTTCTTTCTCGCCAGCGAACAACCTAAAGATATGAAGTTTGCCATCGAAAAGATCATCGGTGTGAGAGGAGGAGCAGAGTACGGGGACAAGTCGCCAAGGACGAGAAAGAACCCCAAGATCAACATGTCCACCCCATCACTTATACAACTGATCGACTGGGACGACACAGAGATCACGGAACCTGTGTTTACGTGCGAAATCGCCACAACAGAACTCAGAAGGGTCATATCCATGCCGCTGGATGTCCCTCCGTTCCCTGCGAATAACCCAGTCGACGGAGCGGGCTGTCCAGCACGTCACGACAGACGCTGGAAAGGTCAGGAGGCCCGAGATGGATCTGTCCGCGCCAGCGCCCACCACAAAAAAAAACAGTTGTCAATGTTCCTCTCTAAGAAGGATATAATGGAAGCTATGAAGTAGGCCAATGACGTGGAGTAGTAAAAAGGCCACATAAAACTGTACTTTATACATTCTGTCCTTCAGATATCTATTATTTCCATCAGCCGATCACTAAACGGTAGTCCTGTGTGTTATGCAATGATTTCCTACATTACAAACGATTACTATGATACTTCAAAGCTTGTTTTATGTTATTTGAAGTTTTCAAGAAACGTGTTCGCTTTTTGTATTTTGTATACGAACCTGCCTTTGCCTTTTTCAACATACCTACTTTTGCCTCCCCCTGGATCCGCCCCTGAGGGAACCTATGCATCAGTTTTCAGTTCGTTAGTGTAAATTTTAAATGTATACTGGACAGGCTTTTGATATATGTCTAGTTCAATGAGAGTCAATTTTCCGAGTTAATGAAAAAAGCACCTATAGATGGCGTTAGTGAGAGTTGTGTCGGACGGACCAGAGAAACAGTCAGAAATATATCCAATATACGCTTTACCGCGCTGAAAAGTGGTAATCATAGGTATTTTGGTGTGAACATCACGAATATAACAGTCACACAACTTTCAGACATGCCTTTGTGTCCATAGTCCTATATTTAGCATAAAGTTTGGAAACATACCGGCAGAAAAGTGTAAATTTGCGGACCAGAAAATGCTTTGATCCAAAAACAGCTTTCGAATTTGAAATCAGCACACTCGATTACATTTAAAAATCGTAGGGCCGGATCTCGAATCCAAAATTTCTCAAGGACGCTGTGCCCTATTGCACATGCCATGGATAATTGTCCTGAAAGTGGCGTCATATGTTCCATCGGTTGTGGTATCAACCAGCCATTGTCCTGTCGACCACACATCAGCTGGCCACAGCTGTGTCGGCCTTTCAGGCATGAAGAGCATAACAGCAAAGGAGTAGGCGTGCTCATGAGGCCCAGCTCTGATGTTGTGATCAGGGGTGTGTATGTGGAAAAAAGAAACTGATCACATTCTATCTGTAAATCAATGGTAACTGCATAATAGCACGTGGCATATTTGGTCGGAGCGATTACAATCCATGCATCTTTGAAGATTTCTTCTCCGAGCTAGGCGAATGCGAAGTCACTACGGTCGTTGTAGGTGGATATTTTTATGTCTGAAAGTATCGAAGGAGAGAGAAAGCAAGGATAATAGTGAATAATGGCAAATGCAAGGAAGTGAACATACATGACTTGTCTTGGTATTTACTTAGTTTTACCAGTTCACCATCACCATTGTTCCTTGCCGCAGCTTTTCATTTCCATTCTCCCTGTCGCACTATATACTCATTTAAGTTCACCTCAGCGACTATGTACGGTGCTTGTGAATCGGTCGCTGTAGTTTACATTTTGATGTTTTATGTCTGGATGAAGTTCGTCGACGAAAACGAAGGTGCATTCTCATTTCGATGTGTGTTTCCAATGGTGTGCTAAGTTGCATAATTGTATTTTCGATCTGTGCTACGACATTCCTTATGGTGATCTAGAACTAAAAGTGCCGAAAAGTTAGTAATAAAGTGTTATTTTCTTTAAACTTTATTTTCCCTGTCAACTGGGACGAACTTTATCGTTGGTTTCTACCGAATGCTCACCACCATCAACTTCACCAGGAAATTAAAGACGAGCTGAAGTATTGGAATGAATTGTGCCAAGAAACCTATTGGCATTTGGTATATAATGATGCTTTTCTTTCTCGATAGTAGCAGCGTACTCTATGCAACAACAAATCTCACTGCTCATATTACAGATAATATTTAGCTGATCATACACTTACAACGTTCTATGTCAACATATCAACAATTCAACTGGGCAAATAATGGTGGACATATAATGACAAGCTTCCGAAAAGCGGGGATTCCATATCTCTGGTGTATAGTAACATTCAGGAAATCTTACCCCTGAATGCAACGAACCTAGCGACGCACGCGCTTTTGCTGGAGATATTACTATGCTCTCTGAGGGAGAGATATAAAATGGCACCACACAAGAAGAGTGCGAAAGAGGAAGCATTGCTAGATGTTGGCGACCAAATACAAATAGCGCGAAGAGTAATAAGGTAAATCCATCTGATATTGACAGTCTTCGTCAAAGAGGAAATACTCTAATCACAAATATGACTAAAAAGGGAATGCGCCAAGCAAAGCACCGCTGGCGCTATCTCGCAGAAACCGGGAATTAATACTTTCACAATCTATGCGAACGGAATGAACGATGAAAACGTACGCGGAGCACTTGATGTGAGCGGCGGAAAGGATGATCGTCAAAGAAAGATAATTAGCACTGCTCAGGAAATGCTTGATTCATGAATGCAGCCGCTTTTTTGAAAGCCGATAAAAACAGCCAGTTTTAGACAGAGCATGGCTGTGCATGGAGGGGTTGGAGCGGTGATAGTGTTAAACTGTTCGATATGTACGAGCTTCCAAGGACTCTCAAATACCACGTCACCCGGCCCTTCAGGACATACAGGTGAGCTCTGCAAACTGCTTCGGCCAGAGTCTAGATATATCGTTAATAAAAAATGATCACAAATAATCTTGACTGTGCAAATTATGAATATATAGCGTGAGTAATGACAGATTGCTTTTAGCTGGGTACATGACACTTAAATACGACATTCACCAAATTATTTCATGCTCAACCTTACGATCAATCCGAGTCCCAGGGGAGGTCTACGGCACCAAAGAAGCATGACAATATTGAGAGGCCACATGCGTGCCACACGACGACGAAGTGCTCGTATTCAAAACTTCCAGAACATCTCCTGAATTATTTATCTTTATGGAATAGCGAGCGAGTTTAAGTGCTCTATGCATTCTGGAGTTATCGAGCACAAATTCTGGTAGCAACCGAATACCAATCGCGTGAAGTTAAAGACCCTGAGCAATTACAGCAAACGTTTTCATAAAGACATGCAAGATCAGTGCAACTATGAGCCACAAGGGCCCTTCTTGGTTGCACTCCGGACACTCAGCCAGTTGCCCACCAAATCCGTCGATCAGCCCAACTGGAGTACTGAAAAGCAAGCCCTCTATCCATATAATGATTGTCTATGCTGTTCTTAAAGATGTTCAATGTGCTGAAACTGACATTTATTTGTGGCAGCTGGTTCCAGTGTTCTACTACCATGTTGGCGAAGAAAGACTGTCTTAACCGTGTCCTACTGTGGTTAACTTAAATTTTGAATTGATGACCTCTAATTGCATCATTTCTGTTAACTTCAAACATATTCCTGGGATATCCCTTCTCCTGACCAGGAACAAATTTAACCCGTCTCGGGGGGTCTTCAACCGCCCCCACCCAGGTTTTTCGCGGTTAGTGGACGAACGGCGCAGGGCAGCGCCCCCGAATTTGGAATACCTATTTCCACATCAATTTTGCATGAAGTTCCAAATTTTTAAAGTCAGGTCACCTAGGGTCAACGAATTAGTCAGGGTCAAGTGAGGTCACCTCCAAAAAAGTTCAACCAGTCGTCTCGACTTAACGGATACAGATATTTCAATCAAACTTTCATCGCTTGCTTATTTTTAGGGATGCAACAAAACGTACGAGTATATTTTTTTTTTTACTACATATAAATTTTGCTTATTTACCAAATTGCAGTTCATATCGAGGATTCTGGCTAAAGTAAGCACTTTTTATTAGGTCAAGTTGACTTCCAACAGCGTTTCTCGGTCTGCTCTGCCCATTGAAAAAGGAAGTTTAAAGAAGACTTGAAAACCCAAAATTGTGAAATTAAAATTTAAAAAAATATACTTTGGGGGAACAAAAAAATAAAGCCAT
The DNA here is from genome assembly GCA_034440575.1 of Imbricaverruca yamaguchii. Lineage (NCBI taxonomy): Eukaryota > Metazoa > Arthropoda > Thecostraca > Neoverrucidae > Imbricaverruca > Imbricaverruca yamaguchii. The sequence continues at coordinate 943,863 of JAOTOL010001555.1, read as the reverse complement.
GGTCAATTTCGCTGTCATTGTCTCATTCAAAATAACTTTTGTTTTTTCTTATTTCCCCAAAATGAACTCCACAGAGCAAAAACATAATGTAAGTCGTGAAAAATCGTGAAAATCTAGCCCCCTGGTGAGGTCACTTTTGGGGAAATTGTTTTGGGGGTGGAGCCGGATCCTACTCGAGGAGCGCTTTCCGATGACATCTCTTTCGTTTTCGTGCGATGCTTATTTTAGATTTTAGAGGGGGTCTTCAACCGCCCCCCCCCCCCGAGACGGGGTGTGACGATTTGATCGGAAAGACGGTGCGGGTTAAAGACCTCGATGAGATCTACTGTATCTTCTATATCTAAGTGAAAACATTAAATTTCTTCAATACTTCCTCATATGCCAGGTTGCTTATACCATAAACAATTTGTGTAGCCCTCTTTTGTACTCTCTACAAGCCAACAATTTTGTTTCATAATTAGGAGACCAAGTTTGGACGCAGTATTCCAAATGTGGCCTGACATGCACAGTAAAGCTTCCTGATGCTCTTATGTAAGACACATTCCTATTTGTTCCCACAATCATTCTTAGTGCTTTCTTCCTGGCTTCTTTGATCTGTTCTGATGCCCCAATTTTGTGTTCGGAATCAGTCCTTCTCCTACTAAGTACCTGGCCGCCCATGAAGTATGGAGCCTTTATATGCTGCCTACCTACATGCATGATTTTGCACTTTGCAAGTCTTTATGCAGCGAGATATGCTCATTGTGTCCTTTTATTTCCCTACAGACCTTCAAATCATCAGCAAATTTCAAACCCTTACTGCTTAGATCACTTTTAATGTTATTTACAAATATAATGAACAGTAGTGGCCCCAGTACTCAGTAATCCCCTGGGGAACTCCACTAAGAATATTTTGCCATGATGGCTTTGTACCATTTAGCATCACTCCCTGCTGTCTATCTGAAAGCCACAACTCTATCCATTTTAGGATGCTACCCGCAATACCATGGACCTGAAGCTGCATTATTAACCGTTTGTGGGTACCTTGTCAAAGGCCTTACTAAAAACAAGATATGCTACATCAACCTGATTTCCCTGATCAAATTGTTCGGTATCCAAATTCAAAAAGTCAAAGAGATTTGTGAGACACGATCGCCATTTTCTAAACTCATGTTGAGTACCTTGAATCAATCTGTTTCCTTCCAGTTAACTAACTATTGTATCCTTAATAATTGATTCGAGTACCTTGCAGACTGGGGATGTGAGGCTTACTGGACTATAGTTCTCAACTTTCTCTCTTTCCCCTTTCTTGGAAATAGGAACTACATTTGCCCCTTTCAAATCTGTTGGAATTTCATTTTGTGAAAGTGATCTACAAAATATTATGCTAAATGGAAGTTTCAGTTAATTTTCAGCTTCCTGCAATACTATCGCATAGACTTCATCAGGTTCTGCTGCTTTGTTTGGCTTTATTTTCTTGATATGATTAAAAACAACATCACTATCAATCAACATCGTTTATCCGATCTCAGGTCACTGAACTGTGGTATATGCTTGGCAGATTAGTCATATCATCCAATGTAAACACTGATTTAAACTGCTTGCTCAGCTCCTCAACCATCTCACCATCCTCACACAATATAGTCTCCTTCACTTCCATTGGACAAATTGTGCTACAATCTTTACTCAACTTGTAGAAACTAAAGAACTGTTTGCTGTTCCCATTACAGTTCCTTGCCAAATCCAATTCTTTTACTCGCTTTGCTGCTCTTGTTTTCTGCTTCACAGAGTCTCTTGCTCTTTGATACGACCTTAGATTTGCGACATTTGAAGCTTCCTTAAACACTCTAAATGCACCTCTTTTAGCCTTAATTGCTTTTATGAAATGTGGTATAATCCATACTGGCTTTCATACCCTTCTTTTGCTCCTTCGCTTTCGGAGACATGTCTAATCTGAATTTCCTTCAAGTAACATTTAACTTTTCCCACATGTCACAGGCATTTAAATTGGAGAATTCTTCTTCCCATCTTATGACACTTAAATCCGATCTTATGTAGTTAAAGTCTGCTCTGTGAAATTAGAAACCTTCATCAAATTATTCGTGATGGTTCCCACTACATGTCCCTTGAATCTAACTATGTTGTGGTAACTTATTCCCAGAGTTTCTCCTACAGTCAAGTCTTGAACTAAGCCACTAAAATCCGAAAAGAGAATGTCCAAGAATGAGCCCTACCTAGTAGGTTCCGTTACAAACTGGTGTAAGAACAGATCCTCTTCAAGGCATATCCTAAACATTTTGCATGGTGTGGAGCCAACACCAACATTTTTATATTCTTTTAGATTAATGTCACCAAGGCTAAGGAATCTCCTCCGAAAGATTCCACTGATTTCCTCGCAAATCACCTCATCGGGCTCCAATTGCTGAAAATGTGGCAGGGTTCCTGATCGGTGCAAAACTCCTATCCTCAGTTTGCTGTTGCTTTTTTCCACAGCGACATCAAGCCAAATGGACTCCACAGACACATTTTTTACCCCTTCTGCTACTTTTTGAGAACTGAATAAGCTATTCACATGGAGCACTACACCACCTTTCACTGCTGGACCCCTATTGCACGAAAACGTATTGTATCCCTGGATATCATAGTCCTGCAAGTTATCCCCAAAATATCCCTCACTGCCTCCGTAATGCAAACACAATCCGGTTCCTCCACGGCACATAGCACTTTTACTCATCAAATTGGGATTGAATACTCTGAACATTAAACATCATGCACTTAACACAGGTTTCATAACCAGCTTTGGCTTTTTCATGTCGAGTAACTCTTTCATCCCTGAATGAGCTGTCACTCGGTCCCTTTGACCTACTGCTATCCCTGTTTGTTGACTGTGAGGTTCTATTGCCTAGTCTGTCACTATTGGCACATCCCCGAGATGTCAGTGCCACTTCATCCCTCCCCACCCCATTGCCTAGTTTCACTGAAGGGCATGCGCATATACTTTACTTAACACATGCACCTCTTCTCGGAGAAGTTCAGGCCATCCTTCTGATGGAGGTCCCATGAGCCATAAAATCTGCACCACTAGTCAACGAAGGTCAAACCAAACTCATGGCAGAGCTTCCCTACCCTGGCATTGACTCCCAGTGCCATAGAGCTCCACTCAGAGAAGACTTCAGCCCAAGACAAAATAGCGGTTTTCGATTAACCCGGGCCATCTTTCCGGTCAAATCTCCACACCCCGTATCGGGGGGGGGGTTGATGAACCCTCTCTAAAATCCAAACTAAGCATCGCACGAAAACGAAAGAGGTGTCATCGGAAAGCGCTCGACGAGTAGGGTCTGGGTCCTGCCTTCAAAATAATTTTCTCCAAAAGTGATGTCACCAGGGGGCTAGCTTTTCACGACTTTGCATGACTTACATTATGTCTTTGACTCTGGGGAGTTAATTTTGGGATATTTTTAAAAAAATATTTCAAAGGAGAAAATGAAAGCGAAATGAACGAGAGCTATATTTCCCCCCATTTTTTTGTATTTGCGTAGAGCAGACCAATGCGTAGAGCAGACCGAGAAACGTTTTTGGAAGTCAACTTGCCCTAATAAAAAATGCTTACTTTAGCCAGAATCCTGTATTTGAACTGCAATTTGGCCACTACGCAAAATTTATATGTAGTCAAAAACAAAAACAAAAATGAAAGATTCAACTCATACGTTCAGTAACGATAGTAACGATAAGCAAACGCTGAAAGTTTCATTAAAATATCTGTACCCGTTAAAGCGTAACGACTGGTTGAACTTTTTTGGAGGTGACCTCATTTGACCTTGACTAACTCGTTGACCCGAGATGACCTTACCTAAAAATTTTGAATCAGCATGTAAAATTGATGTGGGAAAGGGTATGCCAAATTTGGGCGCGAGGTTGCGCGCCGTTCGTCCGCTATCCGCGAAAAGCCTGAGGGGGGCGGTTGAAGACCCCCCGAGACGGGACGGGTACCCGTCCCGTCTCGGGGGTCTTCAACCGCCCCCCCTCAGGTATTTCGCGGATAGCGGACGAACGGTGCCCGGCAGCGCGCCCAAATTTGGCATACCTTTTCCCACATCAATTTTACATGCTTTTTCAAAAATTTTAGGTCAGGTCATCTAGGGTCAACGAGTTAGTCGAGGTCAAGTGAGGTCACGTCCAAAAATGTTCAACCAGTCGTCACGCTTTAACGTATACAGATATTTTAATGAAACTTTCAGCGTTTGCTTATCTTTACGGATGCAACAAACGTACGAGTTGAATTTTTCATTTTTTTCGTTTTTGACTACATATTAATTTTGCATATTTGCCATATTGCAGTTCAAACACAGGATTCTGACTAAAGTAAGCATTTTTTTCGTGCAAGTTGACTTCAAACAACATTTATCGGTCTGCTCTACAGATTGGAAAAGGAAAATTAAAGAAGACTTGAAAATTTGAAATTTTGAAATTTCAAAAAATAAAATTTTGGTCTTTTGGGGGCCAAAAAAATTATACCACTGGTCGATTTCGTTGTCCTTTTCTCATTCGAAATACATTTTGTTTTTTCATATATCCCCCAAAATGAACCCCACAGAGTAAAAAACATAATGTAAGTCGTGAAAATCTAGCCCCCTTGATGACGTCACTTTTGGGGGAAAATTTGTTTGGGGGGTGGACCCGGACCCTACTCGTCGAGCGCTTTCCGATGACACCTCTTTCGTTTTCGTGTGATGCTTAGTTTGGATTTTAGAGGGGGGTCTTCAACCCCCCCCTGAGACGGGGTGGGAGGATCTGACCGGAATGACGGCGCGGGTTAATAGTCTGACACTACAGCCGAACTGATCAGGAAAAACATCATTCCGTTGTCATGCACCTACCGACCATGGATAAAGAAGCTGTGATTTTCTATGTAACTGTATTTTCTATTTTGACCCCTGTGTCGCGCATCTAACCATGTATAGAACCATACATCTGACATGCATGGTGTCGACGGCTTTGTGATACTCTGAGAAAGTTCTTGAGTCGGATCCATTAAGAGAGAATTTGGCCCTGATGTTTATAAATGCTTAAGCATGTCTACGTCTCGGCCATGAAGATAATAATGGCCCTGATGAAGATAATATAGTAGAAGCGTCGGGAAATGACTTGATTTCTGATCGAAGTACTGGTTTTTCACTTTATTTATATATAATGTAGTGTTCATCAATCCCCTAGTCTTACCAATCTATCTCTCCGACAATACAATCTAGTGCACATCTGGCATATTGTGTTATCCTACGGTGGCATATGCGACCATGGCAACTTTCTAGCAGCATCTGCTGACCGCTGGTTTACGATTGGACAACGGCTGACCTAGTTAACCAACGGCTGACGGTAGTTAACTTGTTCAGGGCAATACAAATAAAACATCCGGGATTCATGTGCAGAATTATTCAGGCATTCGCCTGTTGTCACATTTTCCTATGCGCAATTAAAATAGCATGCGCAAAGCCCGGACAATTATTGGCAGTTTTGGCCAAAGTTGCGGGCAAAATGCTGTTGGAACTCGCCTTGGCAACGCCACAGGCTCCGATCAGCTTAACTGCATCCCCCCCGAACACAAATTTTCGAAACATGTACGAGAACATCTGGAAGTGAAGCAATATGTGTCAAGAATCAAAGGCCTTTTGCATCTCCTTCGGCTATACCATCGGACCTCCCGGTGGTACAGCCTACTAATGCCGTCGGACTCGTAAAATCGAACCACTTGCCTACTCAATTCCTGTTAAGAGACGGGTGTGGCCGTGTCGCCTCCCACCAATACCTCCGGAAAGCGCCATAAAATGGTGACGACCGAGGAAACATAACGAGTCGCCCACGCGGCAACTGACCCTAGCAACATGAGAAGACCACATCATGACAGAATCCTACAACGCGCCGCACACCATGGCATGGTCTAAAAATCACGTTTGACTAAATGTGGCACCTGTAATCTTAATGGCATGCTTACAGCCCTGTTTGCTCCGGACAAATTGCCCTCAAATAACACCCACACGGAATACCTTTATAATACATACTTCACATTTCAGCTTCAAGGTAGGTCACTGCCTCGTATGCAACCACTGCGGTCTCTGATTCACTTGCATTGCAAGCATCGTGATCCGAAAGCAAACTGCTTAAAATTAGACCCATGTCGACAATTTATGCAATACACTCTAATTCACTAAATCGAGGGTAGGTCTTTGACCTACGTGCTCAGCACATCACGTGGGTATGGTCATGTGCCCATCGGTACACATTCAACTCGGCGCCGGGCTCATAGGGCCAGTTACCAACTCACCCTCCCACCCGAGGGCTAAATGCGAGCCTGTGAAACAACCCGTGCCCTGTCTTCCCACGCCGGGGAGACCAATGCAGGCCAGCGCCCTAATCAATTGAGCTGCCATGGGAAGGGAACCTTGTACACCAGGGTGTGCCATCTAAGTACTTGTTCTCCCAAAGACAACTGTCCATGAGATACCATGGTGTGCATACCATGGAGAACACGAATTATCTACAAGAAATCGCATTGGAACAGACCTTCAATCAGCTTGAGCCGGTTGTCGATTGTCATATTCAGAAATATTTGCGATGTTTTGGCGATTGGCGATTGACCACCTGGTCGCCATTTTAGGAACTAAGTACATAACAAAATATAAAGCCGATTATCCGATTACTCGCTGTGAATGCAAAACTATTTTCATATACACCACTACCCGCGCAACATGTCTGTGCACAAAACCTTATTGCGCCCTTTTTGTTCTGGTCCGTCAGACCCCAAATTCTGCGCCCCTAGTCGATGGGCCCCTAATCCCCAGTTGATGCGCCCCTAAACTCCAACCCCAGATTCCGTCCATATTTTCGCGAACATGTACGGCCAGTTGAGCTGACAAGCCGCAGCCTTGGGTAATGCGTTCCCCAGCTTAGTTTTGGTCTAACAACCTTTGCAACCAATCGTTAATCATCGCGGCGGCTACCCATCCTTTTCCTTCCTTGGCTGATTATGATTCACGAGGCAAGCCTTTAAATTAGCTACAAATCAAGCTGGCCAGAGCATCGTGGCGTGTGTGACCTGGCGATCAATTGGTCCGACCCGTCCTCGAGCGGATCGGAGCATCGGCAGATGTCGGAGTCGCGCCGGTTCGGGTGCACGCGACTCGGGACTGTTCTCGGTAGAGACACACCATCGGAAGGTCTCCGACAAACTTTGGTGGAAATATTCCTCACGAGCAATCCCGAACCCGCAGCCGCGTGAAGTGAAACAGTGTACAAAAGCATGGAGGAATCGATTGCGTGGCATCCACGACCCTCTCAATCAAACAATGAGCCATGTTTGCGTCGCATGCCAACATCGTGGTAGCACTACATGGCTATCAGTGGCTTATGTCGTTCTAAGGCAACGGCATACTTGCTCTATGCTTATTTAGCGAGTCTTATTTCAGTGACCACTTCTGGGTGCAATGTGATCCCACGAATCGTTCAGTGGTACTTCAAGCTAAATTAAAGGGAATTAACAGCTTGCAGGGGTGTCACCTTTTAAAAATGGTCGGAATGGCTCAAATGTTCGAGGGAATACGGTGTGATGCATTTGGATGGGGGCCTGAAGAACCGCGCTGAGCACATGAGTACGGACAATATTGTGCATTTATCGTATATAAAGCGCATTACTTGACCGTTGCAGATAATGAATGTGCAAGATGTGAATGTTTTTATGGTATCAAAAGGCCAGCACTAACATGAAGGCTACAGCGCGTATTTTACATCATACTAGTATATTCTTTACAGCGGGCATTTCACAGCACGCGTTTTCTTGCGAACAAGATAAGCTGAGCTTGTTGGTTGAACTTCGATTACACCACCTGCTCGCTAAGTTCAACGGCGCCGCTACAGAGCGGTATGCGGGGACGCGTTCCACAGTCATTTGGAGTTCACGCGTTCACAGTCCTGTCTGGATCGTCCGCCGCAGACGAGGAATACTGCTAATCCTCTCTTGTACTCCAGGCGAACCCTATCTACGCGCCATGCGCGGGCAGAAGACAAGCGAACCTTACTAGTTTTAAGTCTTTGAGGGTTTTAAGGGCATCCTGCGAACAGTGATGTACTATGTATTTACGAATTGCGATACAAAACATAGCACGAACCAAGTGTTTTGCGACACTTCCTTAATTTTAGTCATTATGGCTATCGATATATCCAAACATTAGTGTGCCAGTTAGGAAGCATTACAAATGTGCCACATATATATTTTGTTTTCTATTCATAAATACAGCCTAACTTGACCACCACGGATGAACAGGATTTTTGGACTTGGAATACCAAACAATGGTAGCTTTCCATTATTTTGGGTGAGCAACAATGGCTGTAAAATGAAGCACACGCAAACAGGATCATCGACATTGTTTCGCAAAGTCGCTAATTGTGTGCGCAGCTTAATGTTATGATCAGATGTGCCCAGAGGCGCAGCCAGATGGGACCGGGCGCCCGGGATCCCTCAACAACCAACACTACACGAGATTAAGCACGAAATCTGTACATTTACACAGCGCGAGACACAATTTTTCGTCCTGCTTCACGTGCCGAAAGCAACTCTATTTCATAAAATATGTATGGTCTTCCTTCCTTGATGCGCCCTTGGCCGGTTTATTGTTCATGTCTTCATGTCATGTCAGGGACAATCCAACAATTATTGGTGTGGACTGGATGTAACTGCAATTGCCAACTCAGAAATATTCATAGGGTGTCAGCCAAGGCAATATAACCTCAAAGTCTGCAAATAGGGACAGTAGCAGTTCAAGGGGACATAGTGATAGTTCATCTAGTGATAAAAGAACTCAGTATGAAAAAGCCCAAGGTGGTTATGGAGCATTTGTTAAGTGTATGATGTTTAATGCTCAGAGTATCCGTTCCAAATTTGATGAGTTCAAGTGTTATGTTGCTGAGGAGAAACCAGATTTTGTTTGCATTACGGAGGCATGGGTCAGTGAAGGGCATTTTGGAGATAACTTACAGGACTATGATATCCAGGGATACAATATGTTTTCGTGCAATAGGGGTCCAGCAATGAAAGGGGGTGGTGTAATGCTCTATATGAATAGCTTATTCAGTTCTCAAAAAGTAGCAGGTGGGGATACAAATGTGTCTGTGGAGTCCATTTGGCTTGATGTCACTGTGGGAAAATGCAACAGCAATACTCTTAGGATAGGAGCTTTCTACCGATCAGGAACCCTGCCACATTCTCAGCAACTGGAGCCTTGCAAGGCGATTTGTGAGGGAATCAGTAGAAACTTTAAGAGGAAGTACCTTATTATTGGTGACTTTAATCTAAAAGGTTATGAAAATGCTGGTGTTGGCTCCCCATCATGCAAAATGTTTAGGAAATGCCTTGAAGAGGACCTGTTCTTACACCAGTTTGTATCGGAACCTACCAGGCATGGTTCATTCTTGGACCTTGTATTCTCGGATTTAAGTAACTTGATTCAGGAATTGACTGTAGGCGAAACTCTGGGAAGAAGTGACCATAACATAGTTAGATTCAAGGCACATGTAGGGGAAATTATCAAGGATAATTTGGTAAAGGTTCTAAAATTCAACAGAGCGGACTTTGACTGCATGAGAGCGGCTTTAAGTGCCATCAGATGGAAAGAAGAATTCTCCAATTTAAATGCCTGTGAAGTGTGGGAAAAGTTCAAATCTTACTTGAAGGAAATTCAGATTAGACATGTCCCCCAAACGAAAAGACGCAAAAGAAGGGTAGGAAAGCCAGCATGGCTTACACCAGACTTGATAAAAGCAATTAAGGCTAAGAAAACTGCATTTAGAGTCTTTAAAGAAGCCTCAAATGTCGTTAATCTAAAGGCGTATCGAAAAGCTAGAGACACTTTGAAGCAAAAAACCAGAGCAGCAAAGCGAGCAAAAGAACTGGATTTAGCTAGAAACTGTAATGGAGACAGTAAAAAGTTCTTTAGTTTCTACAAGCTGAGTAAAGTTTCTAGCACAATTCGTCCACTGGAAGTAAACGGGACTGCATTGGGTGAGGATAGTGAGATAGTTGAGGAGCTGAGCAAGCAGTTTAAATCAGTGTTTGCATTGGAAGATATGACCAATCTGCCGACCGTACACCATAGTTCAGTGACATGGGATCTGACAAATGATGTTGATTTCATTGATAATGATGTTGTTTACAATCATATCAGGAAAATAAAGCCAAACAAGGCAGCAGGACCTGATGATATTTATGCTAGGGTGTTGCGGGAAACTGAAAAGGAACTGACATTTCCACTTAGTATAATATTTTGTAGATCAGTTTCACAAAATGAAATTCCAACCGATTGGAAAAGGGCAAATGTAGTTCCTATTTTCAAGAAAGGAGAAAGAGGGAAAGTTGAAAACTATAGGCTAGTAAGTCTCACATCCCTAGTCTGCAAGGTACCCGAATCAATTATCAAGGATAGAATAGTTAGTTATCTGGAAGGTAGCAGATTGATTCAAGATACTCAACATGGGTTTAGAAAAGGTCGATCGTGTCTCACAAACCTCTTGGACTTTTTGAACTTCACCACAGAACAATTTGATCAGGGAAATCAGGTTGATGTAGCATATCGTGACTTTAGTAAGGCCTTTGACAAGGTACCCCATAAACGGTTAATGATACAGCTTCAGTCCCATGGTATTGCAGGTAGCATCTTAAAATGGATAGAGTTGTGGCTTTCAGATATACAGCAAAGAGTGATGCCAAATGGTGCAAAGTCATCATGGCAAAATGTTCTTAATGGAGTCCCCCAGGGGTCAGTACTGGGGCCACTACTGTTCATTATATTTGTAAATAACATTGAAAGTGACCTAAGCAGTAAAGTTTTGAAATTTGCGGATGATTTGAAGGTCTTTAGGGCAATAACAGGACAAGATGAGCATATCTCGCTGCAAACAGACTTAGACGAACTTGTGAAGTGGTCCGAAGAATGGCAAATGAAATTTAATTTTGATCAGTGCAAAATCATGCATGTAGGTAAGCAGCATATGAAGGCTCCATACTTGATGGATGGCCAAGTTCTATCAGTGACTCAACAGGAGAAGGATTTAGGTGTTATTCTAAACACAAAACTGGGGGCATCAGAACAGACCAAGGAAGCCAGGAAGAAGGCACTGAGAATGCTCGGGGCAATAAATAGGAATGTATCATACCGAAGTGAGGAAGTGATCAGGAAGCTTTACTGTGCATACGTCAGGCCACATTTGGAATACTGCATCCAAGCTTGGTCTCCTAGCTATGAAAAAGATTGTTGGCTTTTAGAGAGAGTACAAAAGAGGGCTACAAAAATGGTTAATGGCATAAGCAACCTGGCATATGAGGAAAGATTGAAGAAATTGAATATGTGTTCACTTAGATATAGAAAGGAGATCTTATCGAGGTCTTTAAATTTGTCCATGGTCTGGAGAGGGGATACCTTGTGGAAATGTTTGAATTGAACAGAAATGATGCAATTAGAGGTCATAAATTCAAAATTAAAGTTAACCACAGCAGAACAAGGTTAAGGCAAACTTTTTTCACCAACAGGGTAGTGGAACACTGGAACCAGCTGCCAGAAAACATTGTCAGTAGCAGCACATTGAACATCTTTAAAAACAGCATAGACAATCATTATAAGAATAGAGGGCTTGCTTTTCGGTATTACAGGGAGGGCTGATTGACAGATTTGGTGGGCAACTCGTTCAGTGTACAGAGTGCAACCAAGAAGGGCCCTTGTGGCTCATAGTTGCACTAATCTTTTATGTCTTTATGTCTTTAATTGGCAATGGCCGTGGTGCTGCAAGCGGAAGCAGCAGGCCAGTAATGATAGCAAAACGCTGCTGTTGAAGAGTTAACCATTAAGAGGATCTGTGTTCACGCACACTGTACACGGGACCCGTAAGCATGGAAATAGTGATTCCTGGATCTCAATCATCTCTGGTCATGCTTGCAAGGTGCACTGTTGCTCTAATTTTTCGCATTTTCTTCTTCAAAATCATTGGAATGGCTCAAATCGTTATCGGGGTGGATCAAATGATAGCTTAGGTGGCTTGAGCCATTTTAAAACTATACGAAGTGACACTCCGATACCTTGCTACTCTGTGAATTAGTTGGGCAAAGTATTTTCTTTATCATTAGTCAGGGACGGATGCAGTCATTTTGACGCTGGGGGGGGGGGGTTGATCGAGGGTATAAATTTGATCGAGTATGTGATTTTGATCGAAGGTGTAATTTTGATCGGGGTACGCGTTTCGACGGGTAGCATCTCTCCCAAGACGCGTCTTTTATACTCAGAGAAATGCCCTGGGCTGAAAAACGTAAGCATAGTGGCGAGGCTGGATGCAATCGAGCGTCCCTGGAGGAATGCTCTTTTCGAGGAATGGGGCCTTTTTACGGGGAAGGCACATGCCCTGTGGTGAGGAAAATCGTATGTAAAATAATGGCAAAGTTCGTAAATGTGGTCTACGGAATATTTTTGCATGTTTATGCACTTGACATTATATTTTAATTTGGTGTTGTTTTGTTCGCCTTTCCTGTGTCTGTTTAGATGACAATTGCGCGGTCACCGTCACATAAAGTTCAAATTTGCTACGAACGTCTTAACTTGTAGTTATTCATTGATATTTGCGGAGCTTCTTTCCACTTTTTCACCTTCAAGCGAAAGAAGAGTATCATCTCACGAGGGCCCGACTTTTGTCGCTGACATTGTAGGCATGTGGACAGATGTGTTAACCTCTGCTGGCCACGTGAAATGAAGGCGAGAGCTTGTTTCTGAGCGTTTTCTTCACACTTGCTGAACGTCTGGTATGCATCCGTGACTCCTAAACACACTATCCGCTGGACATAATGTAGCATTACAGCCTGGCAACAAGTGCTTGCCAGCTGTAATTCTCGATGTATCCCAAAGGTGAAGCCAGAGCGAAGAGTGGAGTTACCTACGTCGCTAGAGTGAAGATGACGACTGAACTTCCCATCACCGTCCAGCAAAATACTGGCCAAAGTCTCAACACGCTCAGTTGCAAATTGTTGCAAATTTGTCCACCCATCTACCAACATGGCATTTGTCATTTTATGTGCTTAAGGAACTGTCAGCGAGACGATGCAAAGTGTTCGCCATTGTCATCATTAAGTATTCAAGAGCTTCCAAGTTTCGAGAGCAGAGCAGCCTTGACAGCCGCAACAGAGAATAAACAGGAAAACACGAAATATGGGCCACCTTTAAGCGGACGTAATCCTGTGATTCTAAACTAAAATAAACTAAAACTAAAATAGCAAATTCTGCGTCAGTTGTTGTCTCTAATTGTGCTTTTTTAATTAGGCATAAAATAACGACAGCTGGAAGGTCGCGGAATGTCACGTGGGAACGGATCCGGCATTATATCGCGAAATTCCACCTGATGATCGTCCACTCCTCGCCATGTTATTCTTCATTTAGATAGAGACAAGACTGCCACCGGACGGCGATGGCTCGAAGTGCGACTTTCTGGGGGTGCCAAGTTTAGCCGGCCTGGGTCAGCTCAACGCCTCTTGGGAACGGCGTCAGTCACGACCGCCCAGCACCTCGACTCCATGACCTTGGGTTAACAGCCGACGGACGAGAACTTATTATAAGCACTCGGTGAGAACTGCGCTTCCGATCGCAACCTCATGTCTCAATAGCGTCACCGATGTCAAGTTGTGCGTTACGATGCATGCAAGCTAACTTGCAGGCAACAGGCTCCGGCTGTAGCTAAGACCACCAACAAAGTTAATATTAAAGCAACACGTATGCGAATTCATATTCATTCGAGAACATGCCGTTCGCTAACCGTTAGGCACAATCTTAAAACAGAGGCATCCTTTTCCCAGCTCCAACGCCCCAGATGTCGGCATTCTGCTGGAAGCTTGCGTGAGGTAGTCGGCCTTCAGCAGCATTCGCATGGAAGGAGACCTCCGACCTAATATCCGTTGCGTGACATGCCGAATGGAAATGTAGCTCACGGCGTGACGGCCACACCGTGCGGCCAGTCGTTCGTCCCACCGTCATAGAGGCGCCCGAGGCCACTGCCCTCCCGGCGGCAAGCACTCACTGCTGGCACGCACGCATGCACCCGCAGGCGTCCTGAACCGCCACCAGTGCGAGTGAACCTGATAACGTGAGCCTTTACCATGGTGAGAGAGCCCTATAAACTGGTAATGAAGACCGTCGCCAGCGTATGTGAGCCTGGTTTACTCGTAATGCGAATTATCACCAGTGCCTGTAAGCCTGATCGATTTGTAATGTGAATCGTCACCAATGTAAGTGAGCATGATAGACTGGTAATGTAGACTGTCACCAGTGTATGCAAGCCCGATAGACTGGTAATGTAATCCGACACCAGCTTATGTGAGCCTGATTAACTGGTGTCACATGCCACCACCTTTACACTATGGGTATCTATTTGATCGGAGACTTATCATAACCTCTACCTCCACAGCTCACAACTTCCACGAATCCAACACATCGCAGCGGTCGTAACCTCCACAGGTCATAACCTCCACAAGTCCGCAGCGGTCATAACCTCCACAACTTCGTAGTGGTCATAACCTCCGCAGGTCATAACCTCCACAAGTCAGTAGGGTTCATAACCTCCACAGGTCATAACCTCCACAGGTCATAACCTCCACAGGTTGTAATCCCCAAAGGCTGCATCCTCCACAAGTACGAAGCGGTCATAACCTCCACAGGTCATACCCTGCACAACTACGAAGCGGTCATAACCTCCACAGATTCAAGAACTACATAATTTTATAGAAGCATCATTTCAGATAGCTATCGCTAGGTAGCAGCACGGTCTAGGTATTATAGCAACGGATTTTGAATGAATGTCATGCGATTGAACGTTGAAGTATAGATAGCAATATTTCTCACTAGGTGGCAGGATGTGTCGTTGAATACGGGTTTGTTGTGTGCGCGCATTGTTAACTTTTCAGACGTCGGGAACCGGCCGTCGCCCCGTGGGAAGCTGATATGCGGCGCAGTGGCGGATGCAGAGTACGAACACCCTGCTCAGACCTGTTTGTATCAGGTTTCATGGCTACCTAAAATGTTGAATACAGTGTGGTTCTCGCGCAATATTTGCATTGTCCGCCCCGAATATGCCGACTAGTCATACCCTAGTGACGCCATTAATCAGCTGTCTGGGGAAGGAACGGAGAAAGCGCAGCGTCTGTGGTGCGAAAGTAGACGGTTCGCGTCGAGAAACAGTCACGGTGTCGTTGATGAAGCCTAAGTGGGTGATTTGGAGTTGACTTGGCGCTTTGGCCCGGAGTGGGTGATTCGGAGTTTGGTTTGGAAAATCGCTGGCCGATTTTGTGTGTGGTGAATATGGGATCAGGGGTCGTAGGCCACAATTCTCACAGTTTTTGGAATTTTTTCCCCATTTTTTTCTTTCAAAATTTTGATTTTTGCTGAGTCGGTGAAGGAGGATCATTTGACGGTATTTTCTTACCTTCTGAGTGACCGTGATGCCCGTTATAATACTATGAGCATGTATTTCAAGCCGGTGATTATGAGTTCGCGTCTCCAGAGGTGAAAAAAAGTGTCCAGCCTGTCACCTACAGAATATCGAAGACCACCAGGCTGTCACATGTTGATAGTTCACATTAAGACCCGTATGCATGTGTGTGAGCGCGAAATATCGACCATGCCGCTGAAATGGAACAAAGAAGAACGCTTTAGTCCATATATGATCTCCAATTTGCTCAATTATATACGATCTTCAATTATTCATTAGCATTTCAAATTACAACACACACTATAAGCTAATCTTGCATATTTGGTGCGTATCCATCTATATCCATCTATAGACAGACAGACAGACTTTATTGACGTCATCCACAATTGACTTGTGGCTATTACGACATCGCGTCAAATAGATAAAACAACACAGCACAAAAGGTAAAAAAGAGGGTCAAAATCACAGACTACAAGTTAAACTATAAAAAAAAAAATATATATATATATATATATATATATATATATATATATATATATATATATATATATATATAAAATAACAGCAAGTCGAGCAGTCTATCAGTCCGGCGCGGGCGGCACGTCACGTAGATATTCCCGTAGGTGGCGACCAAAGATCGACACGGGAAGTCGCGTCAGCTCAGGTGGCAGTGAGTTGTACATGTGTGGCGCTCTGGAACTAAAGCGTCTCTTCCCCATCTCGGTGCGGGACCGGGGGACATACAAGTTGTGGTCTTGACGGGTGGTCCGGTCACGAATCTCCGCCATGGTGGTGAGATCGTGAGCCAGTGACTCTGGCTCACCATGGAGACGCACCTTGTGTATGAGGCGAAGGGTGTGATAACTCGCCAGGTTCTCCGCGCTGAGCCAGCCCAGCCTCCTCAGCAGATCCGAAACGTGGTCAAACTTTTTGCGGCCGAAAATTACCTTAGCCGAGTAGTTTATAATTTTTTGAATGCGAGATAGGTTCTTTTTGGCTCCGTTACCATACACAGAAATACAGTAGCGGATCTGCGAGAAGATCAGAGCATTGACCAGCGCGGAGATGACGGCAGGTGGAAGGTGCCCCCTCAGATGCGACAGACCACCCAGAACTCCGAAACAACGCCGAGTCAATTCTGAGACGTGCGAGTCCCAGCTGAGAGAGCGATCGAAAATAATACCGAGATTTTTGCATTCCGAAATGGTGGGTAGATGATGATCGCGAAATTTCACTGTGACATCCGGTAAGGCACGCAGATTTTGTGGGCTGCCCAACATCATCAGCTGTGTCTTTGCTACGTTAATTTTCAGTCCATTTGCTCGAAACCAGATATCGAGGGAGGCCAGAACTGTTTCCATATGAGTGACAACATTTTTAATTTGAGATTTCTTACCACTGACCAAAATTTGGGTGTCGTCAGCGTATTGAACAACTACTGCACCTTCGGCGAACAGGCTGAGGTCGTTGGCGAAGACGCAGTAGAGGAGAGGTCCGAGAGATGATCCTTGAAAAACGCCGATGCTGTTGGGCAACGGGGCAGATTTGTGGACGACACCCAGACTGTCAGTAAGGCTGACACTCTGGGTGTGGTTCTGAAGATAAGCCGAAAACCAGGAAGTATCGATGCTATGGAGACTCAATTTTGACAGGAGTTTCGAGTGATCAATATAGTGCGTATTATTGTGGTTTAATGTGTTCACAATATGTTTCCACACATTTTACTTAACAAAGCAAAACAACAGATTAAGCTAGCTTTTATTGTGAAAATATGCTCAATGTATGTCAGACAAAAATATTTAAAAATGATCACACCAGGTTAGACATTTTAACATTTTTATTATTGAACACACAAATTGTTCCTATATTGAAGAAGCAATTTAAAAGGAGGTATGGGAAACCAGGCCAGGCTATTTTAGATATTAAACAATAGTATGCTATTTTGCTCTCTCACTAAAAATAAGGATTTCTGAGGGGAATCAATGGGCACATCATCCTAATCATGCGAGTACACATGGTATTACAATATGCTGTTCTCCAAATCGAATGACTCTTTGAACATGAAATTCACCAATAAAAATTGAATTCCCTTGTAAAATAAGGAAGTCAATATAGCACCAATATCAAGGGCAGAGTGTCATAGGTCATATTTTGCATTAGTTTCAAGTAATTTATTTTTTTAAACCTCTTGGTCAATGCAGCAAGTTCGGCTTATGGCAAAACATGGGCCCTGACACAAATAAATAAAACCCGTGGAAGTGACCAGATGAAAATATTAAAATAAAGGCTCATATTGGAAGAACCAAAACATTTGTTGTCATGATAAGGATTACAGAAGTCTGCAGTGTGGAAAAATGGCTGAAATAATATGTTAGACTGAGAAACGAGAATAGTGTCACTTCAATCAGATATGACCAAGGTTGGGTTTATGTCTTGGAATTCTGGAATTGGAGAGGAAAACTATGTGGCATTACTGGTTGGCATAGAGCAGAGAACTTTGAGGACTTTTCTTCTAATCTGAATCCTGGATTATGAGAGGAAAACTGTGTTGCATTCCAAGTTGGAGAATTATGTGATTTGTTTCTGTCATCAAAAAAACTATTTTCGCACTTTTAACGGTTATACTTCGTGTGTAATGCTCCCATGCTTATGACCAAACATAAAGGAGATCGCAGTCATTGTCAGACTCAATTCCTGTTTTGGACAAATGGAGTGGAAGACGTCCTGGAGATAAAATTATATTTTTTGCGGCCAACATCAAAAACACGACCATGTTTGCAATACTTGTCATGACTCTCGTCTCTCAGATCAGAAACATACACAAACATACACAAGTTCAGCTTGAACAGCGCCTTGGTACTTATTAGGTAGATACGTGCACACTGAAACCAGCTTTGAAAACAAACTGCGCCGGAAAACGGAACTATTGCGTCGGATTCAGTCTCTGGAAGGTGACAGGATACTGTTCCTCCCGTCCGTCGCTTGAGATTGCCGAAAGTGACGCCTGGTAACGGTTGCGGGCATCGACGATTGCAACAAAAGTATTGATGATGGATAAAATCCGAAGGACTTGTGAGCATCACAAATAGTGGGGCTATCCGCACGTACAACGTTCTCCACGAATTGTCATTCGACAGTGGTGTAAAGACAGTGGAAAGCGGAGCCTTTTTCACGGGCCGAAACATGTGCAGCCCGTGTCACGATGACTGCGCCCGCACACTCTGCAGCCACTGATCGTCAATTTGACCATTATAGTCGGTACATTGGGCCATGATGTGAAGGTGACGGCAAGTCGCTAAGTTTAGCCGTTTCCGAGAACCAGACCAAATCGTGAAAAACGCCCAAAAACGTCGCTTCCACTTTTTACACCCCTCTCGCGTGCGCGTGGCGCGTGACTCGGAAACGGTTGCCACGACGATGTTGACAATTGTCGTGGCAATACTGAAGAGTTGGTTTGGTGTCAATCGGTCTATTGGTTGTCGAGATATTGCGGTTTGAATCGGGTCGATGGGGAGCGCTAAAATTTGTGATTTTCCGAACGCAAAATCTCAGTTTTACATGCTGTTTCTATGGGTGACCGGTCATTCACCGGACCCCCGTTCTCTCAAGACCTTGGTGACGTGCACGCGCAACATGTTGACCCGACCGCAACGGAATTGTGCCAGACATATAGCCAACATTTGGAGCTTTCACGTGATGTCAGCCACATCTCGTTACCTGTGATCTGAGCCGTGCCACACGCCACAAACTGCGCTGGAAAACGGAACTGTTGCGTCGGGCTCGATCTCTGGACGGCGACGGGACAGTTCGTAGGTGATAGGCTTACCACGGCAATGTTAAAACCTATGGACTTTACCATGAGTGGTAGAGTTTTTTCAGCCCCCCCCGTCCCCTCGATCATAGCTACTAAATTGTTTCTGTACGCTTCTGATACATGCACTGAAACAAGATGAGTACGTATATGTCGGTATGGTTAGAAAATACAAATTGACTGGGTATGTTAAGAGGAAAAGCGGCCTGATGATAAATACAATCCATACGCAATGATAATACGGTACCGTAGGTTGTCACCACAACCGGAGATATTTTTCATATATCTGTCACCCACGCTCGTGGCCTAGTAGCCGGTTTTTTTCACCTCTGCGCGTCTCGGAAACATCATTTTGCCATAGCAAATATTGATATTAATATCTAAATATCCAAAAATAACGGCGGAAAAAGCCCCCATGTCCCATCTTTTGTGCAACTTTTGAAATTTTGTCTTGAAAACGTTTCTTTCAGATTAACAATTATATTCAAATAACGTAGGCAATTGTAGAGTGTACTGGACGAATGTAGATCATTCAAAGTGACATCTTTTCTTCATTTTTGATTATGGGATGCACAGCTCCCGTGGCAACACATGTTGTCTGAATGGAAACTCCATCTTGAGTACAAACCTATCCGCTGTAGTGTTTCTGCTATAATCGTATGTTTCTGTGGGTGTTTTGCTTTAAAATCCGCTGGCAGCCGAATGTTTCTTGGACCAGAATTTCCTCCAACAAAATATTTTTATTTCGATTACAATCCGGTGATTGTTCGCGTCGCGAAACCGTCACGGTGTCGCTGATGAAAATGTGCATTGACCTGCGAGAACTGGTTACCCATAGTTCATTATAGTCTCCTGCCTCTTGTCCACCCAAGTTGCATTACGAGTTGGCTCATTTTTACTTGCACGGTGTTGGAAACCATCACATAATTGGTCGGTATGCATTGTATCGCAAAGTGTGTGCAAGTTTTGTAGCAGCTGGAATGTGTTCACAGACTTTATTTCTTTCAACCGACCTCTGGCGATTCTATTCCCGTTCAAGAAATGAAACATCACCCCGTCCGATGCGCAGTCAATTATGCGAAAAATGCAGGCTTCCTAAACCTGTTACTTCGAATTTGTGTCCATCAATTCCAACGACTTCCGAATGGCCATAGAATACTCTCGAATGTAATGATAAGAAAATACACATTCACTAAATCATTGAAATAGATCTCAATCCCCCCAAAAACGACAACGGTTCGCGTAATCGTGATAAGCCATACCATTGGTTAACATGACATCCCAGCATGCTATGAAGCAGGTCTGTCTAGGCTCAATGCGCCCTCATGTATTATCCATCCCTGGCGTGTGACATATAAACTGTCCGCTAAGCTTTGTATTGTGATATCTTGCCAACGTAAGGGCCATCTTTGGAACGGGGCCCTCTGGATCGGCCAATCGATTTAAAATCTCCATGACGTGCAACAGTGCATGGCCAGATTCTCATTTTTGGAAAGCTGTATGTTTTCAGCTTCATGTTTTCACACCCAGAAACAGAGATCACGGGCCCAACAGACAGCATTTATTTCCAACCTTCCCACCACTCCTGGGATCTCCGGCAGTGCACTGAACTGCACATTGTATACTGATGAATGCACGGAACACTCGGGAGAGACGAGGTAAGAGCAGGAGAAAGCTACTCTGTAGACGTCTCTGGGTACAGCAACAGAGATGGAATAACATCGACTACTTTAGCAGTTCTTTGCTAACGCCACTGTCATAGAACATCTTTTATGCAAGGGATTCGAAAACTGTTTGTTGGGCGCGAGATAGGCTGTGGTATGCAAGCCATGGTTTTATGTTGTTAACTGTAAAGAACATGCCTGGAAAATCTATCGTCCCTGTTCTCCCAAAACAACTTTCGACTTCCCAATCATAGACAGGCCTAGGAAAAGGAAAAGATGAGACATTCGCCCCCACCCCCAGGTATTGAGGACCAATAAAGCGTCATATTATGAAGGTGGCAGGCCGATATCATGTGTATGGTGTAGGAATGATTGTGTCTGACCCCGTATTGGTAGGGATTTATCACCTCTTATCTGCGGGTGTTTGTTTTTATTGTTGTTTCGACACTCATGTTCCCAAGCACCGACTGTTGTACAAGCATACTTCGGAGTAGCTGCACGTAAGCAACCGTACGTTAGATCACAGGTGCGCTCAGAATATTGTTAGAATATAGTTGTATTAAGAAGACCAGAGGTGTGTATTTGTTACATTTACTAAAGTGGGGCTCGTTTAGGCCTGAATCTATGGGATGGATTCCCCCCCCCCCCATCCATCCTCCGCATCTTGAAATCTATTGGACACATATCGAAACTGGACAGCTCAGGTTCGTCTAATATACACTGAGAATGTCGAAATGTCAACCTTCCCAGTAGAGAGCTCAGGAGGTAACACGATTGGTGGATTGATCAAGGCTATTTGGGCTTACGTTTAAATTTTACGTCGATCCAATTGTCATAGCTCGGAACAAATGCGTTTTAATGGTGTAAAGCACTAGATGTCCATACATGCACATGCAAAAAATCCAATGGTGCAGCCAGAAGCCTGAGGAAGGGAAGGCATCATTCGTTCCTTGCTGCTGATCTTCGCAGTCAGTGCCACAACCTAAGGGGGTGACTGGGTCGGTCAGCCCATCCTTGGGATTCTACGGGTCCATGACACGTCCCGAGGGACATTCTAGTGGCCCATTCGCACTCCTGTGCGCTATTGTCTTGGAGGAGACAGAAAGTTCAACATAACTTTTTATGGCTGTTGTTGAGAGCCTAAGAACACCTCAAAGCCCTTGCAAATAATTGCGGGCCCTTTGAGATGTCTACGATGTGCACAAGGGGTGGGAGAAGGAGGTAGATTGGGACGCTGGAATCCCTCCCACACATCTATAACTATCTACAATTATTTGTGGGTACATAAATAGGGAACAATTATTGAATCAACAACACATCCCTGACATCGAAATCATTCCTTTTATAAGCAACTGTATTCGTGATCCATACTTCTGCAACAGTGCTTTGGCCAGTTGGCCGTTGGTGTTCTAATACTCGCACAAAAACAAACAACGAAATAAAAACGAAAACACACCCAAATGTAAACCTAGACGAGATCATTGCTTTCGAACAAAGTCTCTTGTCGACACCCAGCGTATTTAGATACAATCGCTTCAGTCAACATGGAAGATGGCTCATAAAATGGCCATGCAACAGATATCGAACGAGAGCCATGCGGTAAGCAACAGCATCGTGGAGGCGGTTGACAGCTTCAGTGTGTACTGACATTCGGTTGTGAACACATAGCAAATATTAATCAGCAAATATGCATGGCTTTGTATTATCGGGGATCGATATGGCATGTCCATTATGGCACCAACCCCGCCGGGCCGGTTCAGTGTGACCCGGCGACGTAGCTGATGACTAGCGATTGCAGTAGAATCCCACAACGTGTGGTCGATCACGAGTCGCTAAAGTCACGGAATCAGCCTACCGCAAGGCTCCGTGCCGTCTGGCGCGAGCCGTTCCGTGGCCGGCTGGACCTAGCTGTCGACGTGATCAGTCAACACACTGACACGCATATGACGGCGTACACGTCGCCGGCTGGACCTAGCTGTCGACGTGGTCAGCCAACACTGGGAGCCGAAAGCCAATCACACGTGGTCGACGTTGTCAGCCCATCACACTTGGAGCCGAAAGAAGTCATGCCGGGGTTCTTGAAAATCACAACGGGGACCCCAAAAGGTTCGGCGGGGCCCTGAAAATGACACTGAGCCTGAAGATACAAAAGAATTCGCGCTCGGACCCCTCTAGATAGATGGCACTCATACCCCAGAAATCACATCGGGAACGCCAGTAAATGAAGCCGGCACAAAAAAGAACAGTCCGGACATGGAAAATCACTTTGTGGTCCCAGCAATCGCTCCAAAAGAAAACCAGACGTGTTGGGGCCCCAAAGACGTGTCGAGGCCACTAAAACTCGCGATAGGTATCCCAACAAATGACGATATGGTCCAAAAATCGCACTTACACCAAAAAACGTCGCGCCGCTGACTTTTGAAATCACACTAGGGATCAAAAAAATAGCGCCGGTACCCGACAGATCGCAGCTGGCTTCCCAAAACTTCTAATGTTACTCTGCGGCCACAAAAATTGCGTAAAGACCCCCAAAAAGCGTCGGGCTCTGAAGAGAAGCACGTTAGAGCATAGAAAATGCACCAGGAGCCCGAAGAATCGTACCAGGGTTCACAAATATACCGCAGGAGGCTCACAAAAATAGAAGTCGTCCCCAATAAATCGCAAAGAGAGTATATCGAGTCCATACGAGAACTGGAAAATTTAGAACAGGTCCCGAAAGAAAAATATCCTGGGGACCCTTAAAATCTGAAGGATGCCATCGGCTGAAGAAAAAAAATTATTTGAGCAGCCACAGTGCAACGCTAAAGAGGTGGGCTCCCATCCTAACGAGGTGGGCTCCCAAGAATCCGTGGGCGTTACATAACCAGTAGCAGTTGATGCGCCCCTAAGCCCAAATAATCAATCAATCAATCAGCTCCCAAAAGCCCAAAAATCGCGCCGGGGTCCCCCAAAGATATTTATGCGGCAAGATATATTTGCGTCGGGCCTCAGAATAAATATAGATATAAAGAGGAATAAATACAAATAAACACAGCGAATACCAAAGAACTTGCACCGAACTCGAATATTTGTGCCGGGGAACGCTAAAATCGTGTGGGGTCAGATAAGTGCAACGCGCCCTGTGAACTAGCGCTAACCCTCCCAAATGGGACTCAAAATCCTGTCGGTAGTTGCATAAATTCTGGTCGAGGCATGAATGATTCCCTCGGGCTCCAAAAGATTGGCGTAGATGTCCCCAAATAAGCACAGCATGGCCCCAAAATCGCATCGGAGCCCAACAAGAATCAAGCCGGAACCCTGCAGAATAAACGGAGATTCGAAAGAAATAGATGTTCGAGCCAGGAAAATCACCCCTTAGTCCAAACATACCACCAGATGCCCTAACAAATCACATACGGCACTGGAGCTCGACAAATCCCAGCGGGACACAAAAACAAATGTCGCCGAGGCCCCGAAAAACGAGGCCGTGGCTCGGACTTTTCACAATTCAGAATAAGTCACTGAGAACTGTCGAGCCCAGAAAGCTGACGTCGGAATCTCCCGGGGGCGAGTAGCCTAGGGGTAAGTTGCTCGTCTCACAATCGAAAGGTTGTGGGTTCGAGTCTCACCTGTCGCTACTCTTCGCCCGTGACCAATCGGCGTGAGAGATTGGCGACGCTGCATGACTCAACGGTCGATGTGTCGCAAAAGCCAATAACCAACCAATCGGATTCTTCTGCGACCATGCGACTGGGCCCGACAAGCCCAGACGGGATTCCGAGAAAGTATACCGAGACCCCTAATATCATGCTGGGGTCCCACAAATATGAGCAAGGAACGCCAAATAAACACAGCGGGACCCAAACAGCACAACTGGAGGACGAAAATTCACCAGGCGCTTCAAAGCGCACCCGAGTCTGGAAAAAAGCGGCATTGCCTTAAAACACTGCTGCTCAAAATATACGCACCGGAGTTAAAAACCAAGACTCAACAGGGCCATCAAAGCACAGCGGAGTTTGATACAGAATAAGGGCCTCAAAAACAGGTGAGGGCCCTCAAAAATCGACATGGTCCTACAAAAGGAACGAAAAGACCGGGCACTAGATGAACACTTCGGAGTCTGCGAAAACACGCCGATACCTAAAAGAATATTGTCGGTGCACAAAGAAGCGATAAAACTTTTTTTTTAAAGAGCCTGGGTCGTAAAGATGTGCTGGGCCCCTATAAAAAAATTGGCTGGAGCCTAAAAACTTATCCGAAGACAAAGAAAATCGGAAAGGTGAAAAAGAACACCTAACTAGAGTCTCAGTTGGGTAGCCAATCTGGAAGTGTTGGTATTTAATAAGAGATAAGGTGCGTCAAAGCTAAGCAGTTATCCGGATTTCTTAGCCACCAGAAAACGTGGGAAGAAGAGAGCTAGTCATCGAGTTGAATTCAGGATGAGACCTTGCGGCTCTTTTGTCTGAACACGTTCTGACTGTATTAGTCGCCGTGTGTTCTCACCTGTCAGCTATTTTGCACTGATTTGTTCGTCCCCAAAATATACACTTTCATGCCGTTTCAACCGGGTGCCACGTGATGCAGTTGTAGCACTTCGTTTCAAGTGGCAGATATTCTAAAGTGCACGATGTGTGCTACATATATGTTTGAGGTGACTGATCACTTATGTGTTGGAGCTAGGCCCTGAGAATGAACACAATACCATGTATTATTGTTTATTGCGTTATCCTTTTCCCCATTCTGTCAGCTTGCCAATCTTGGTCTCACACACACCGGATCAAAGCATCTTCAACCAGCGATCACCTGTCTTTCGTTTTCTCATCCTCTCCAGTAAAATCATGAAAATTATTTTGTCATGAGCCAGCAAGTAAGCTTCGTTCTTGCTAGCAGCCAGTGCAAACTCGTAGGATGAACCCTGCCCGGGAAAAGTATGTGGGCGAATACGTGCAAAGTATGGCTATATACTAAGGCTGACTATCTTAATAAAATCAAACCATTTCTCCCCTTCACATTCTAGTAACTTGCCATGAAAACATGAATGTGTGAAGAATGTGTGAGCGGAAGAACTCAACTCCATAAAGAACAATCTGAATTGTGCAAGAGTATAGATCGGTGAACTAACAATGACCCCTGCATCTTTTGACCTTTTTGACATTTTCGTTTACGGGATAGTTTGCACTGGCGTTCTATTATTTCTCCCCATCAACATCGGTGAATACTGGTGACATCTTAAACACGTTTAGTAATATATCATGGAAACTAGGGCACACCACTTAGCCATTAGTGAGGTTGCAATGAGCTTGTACCCACCCACACACACACGTACACAGCGGAAGTTGAAGACATTTTGTTCGAACAGTAATACCAATGGTTTCAATCGCACCAGGAAGACAAAACCTATAATTACAAGAGAATCCACCAGTCGTGAAAAGAGTTCCAAGTCCAGCCAGAAGTGTGAATTTGAAAGTACTTATCCTGTGGTGATGGTTCTTTTTCAATATTGCATGTTGTTGTTGTCCATAGGCGAGCCCAGGGGCCTGCCTCATCCCTTTAGCGGTCTCCAACTTAGCAGTAAAAATTGTGTGTTCACTATTAAAATATTCGGGGTATCTATTCAAAAGCGCTCAACCGAAGACAGCGTGGAGTGTGGGGTGCGAGGTGCTGCGTATGGCCAACCCCATTATCCCAATTACCCCAATACTATAAGGCTATTTTAAAACCAAATCTTCAATTTTAATCCGAAATCTTCCTCCACATCTCAGACATTTGGACACCTGTGTCGCTAGGTTCTTCCAACATTTTACAGATCACTGCACTCTCTCGGCTGTCCCGTGGCAACCGTGACCACACACAGTCCCGTACCGATGAGTGGATGGTGACCGTGACCCCCACACAGTCATATAGCGACCAGCCGATGGTGACCGTGGCGACCACAAGGACCGTGACCCTCACATAGTCACAAAACGACCAGTGGGTTGTGACCGTGACCCCACACTAAATGTGACGGTGACCTTGACCCGCACACTGAGTGTGACCTCCACAGCTGCTCCACATGCCTGTGTTCCTCCCGTCAGGCGCACGATAGTCCCATGGTGTGGTGACCGGCGACCACGGCTGCTACGCCCAATAATGGCAAATGAACATGAACAACGTCAAGATGTTCCAGGCCCACAAGGACCCGGTAGGTTCCTGGCGAAGGGTTGAAGTTACCGGAACTCCAAGTATTCTGCCGAGTAGACGGTAAATTATGTCAGCCCATTGGTGTGGTCCAGCTAACCCGTAGGTGGTAGTGATGGATTGTACGTCAGTCTCTGTGCATGTCAAGGGATCTCACCCAGCCTACCACACACATGTTAAGACATAAAGACATAAAGACATAAAGACATAAAAGATCAGTGCAACTCTGAGCCACAAGGGCCCTTCTTGGTTGCACTCTGTACACTGAACCAGTTGCCCACCAAATCTGCCAATCAGCCCTCCCTGTAATACTGAAAAGCAAGCCCTCTATTCTTATAATGATTGTCTATGCTGTTTTTAAAGATGTTCAATGTTCTGCTACTGACGATGTTTTCTGGCAGCTGGTTCCAGTGTTCCACTACCCTGTTGGTGAAGAAAGTTTGCCTTAACCTTGTTCTGCTGTGGTTAATTTTAATTTTGAATTTATGACCTCTAATTGCATCATTTCTGTTAAATTCAAACATTTCCCCAAGGTATCCCCTCTCCAGACCATTGACAAATTTAAAGACCTCGATGAGATCTCCTCTCAGCCTTCTATATCTAAGTGAAAACATATTCAATTTCTTCAATCTTTCCTCATATGCCAGGTTGCTTATGCCATTAACCATTTTTGTAGCCCTCTTTTGTACTCTCTCTAAAAGCCAACAATCTTTTTCATAGCTAGGAGACCAAGCTTGGATGCAGTATTCCAAATGTGGCCTGACGTATGCACAGTAAAGCTTCCTGATCACTTCTTCACTTCTGTATGATACATTCCTATTTATTGCCCCGAGCATTCTCAGTGCCTTCTTCCTGGCTTCCTTGGTCTGTTCTGATGCCCCCAATTTTGTGTTTAGAATAACACCTAAATCCTTCTCCTGTTGAGTCACTGATAGCACTTGGCCGCCCATCAAGTATGGAGCCTTCATATGCTGCTTACCTACATGCATGATTTTGCACTTATCAAAGTTAAATTTCATTTGCCATTCTTCGGACCACTTCACAAGTTCGTCTAAGTCTTTTTGCAGCGAGATATGCTCATCCTGACCTGTTATTGCCCTAAAGACCTTCAAATCATCTGCAAATTTCAAAACTTTACAGGCCACCAGGTAGCTGAGGTTTCCCCTACTGTGGAGGTGGCTGGGATCTCTCAAGAGGGGAGTGTTAATAGTGTTAATAGTGAACAGAGGAGAGGTAGTTCTGGTAGGTCACAGGAGGGGAAGTGGCATGAGGTCAGGGGGTGGAGGATTTGGAGACGCGAACCTAAGGAAAGGGTCAGTGAGTGGCAGGTGGCAGGTGGTAGGAGCGGGAGGAAGTGTAGCCGACCGGCCCAGCGGGCAGGCATAGTAACAGCAAATATGTTCCAGGCATTAGATGACTGCCCCCAGGATAGCAGTAGTAAGGAGTCAGTGCTGGTCATAGGAGACTCTCGTGTGCGTCATTTAGAGCGGGTATTTTGTAAAGGTAGGAGGGACAGGAGGTGCATCACCAGGCCTGGTGCCAAGGTGAAGGACCTGGTAACTGCGGTGGCACAGGTCACCAGTGATCACCAGTTTAACACAGTCATAGTGCATGTAGGGGTAAATAACATAGGTCATACTAGGAGCGAGGAGCTTCTGCGGGAGTACAGGGCCCTTCTGGCCACCCTGAAGGGTACCAATAGAGTGCTTGTAACAGGAATTTTGCCTAGGGCTAGAGCCTCCCCTGAGTGGAGCTCTAGGGCACTGGCAGCTAACACCAGGGTAGGAAAGCTCTGCCAGGAGCTAGGTTTTACATTTGTAGACGAGTGGAGCAGGTTTTATGCATCGTGGGACCTCTATCAGAAGGATGGCCTGCATTTTTCTGAGAAGGGGGTCCATGTGTTAGGCAAAGTATATGAGCATGTCCTTCAGGGAAACTAGGAAATGGGGTGGGGAGGGATGAAATTGCATTGCCAACTCAGGAATATTCCAATAGTGTCAGCCAAGGCAATAGAACCTCAAAGTCTGCAAATAGGGACAGCAGCAACTCAAGGGGACAGAGTTATAGTTCATCTAGTGATAAAAGAACTCCTCAATATGAAAAAGCCAAAGGTGGTTATGGAGCATTTGTTAAGTGTATGATGTTTAATGCTCAGAGTATCCGTTCCAAATTTGATGAGTTCAAGTGTTATGTTGCTGAGGAGAAACCGGATTTTGTTTGCATTACGGAGGCATGGGTCAGTGAAGGATATTTTGGAGATAACTTACAGGACTATGAGATCCAGGGATACAATATGTTTTCGTGCAATAGGGGTCCAGCAATGAAAGGGGGTGGTGTAATGCTCTATGTGAATAGCTTATTCAGTTCTCAAAAAGTAGCAGGTGGGGATAAAAATGTGTCTGTGGAGTCCATTTGGCTTGATGTCACTGTGGGAAAAGGCAACAGCAATACTCTTAGGATAGGAGCTTTCTACCGATCAGGAACCCTGCCACATTCTCAGCAACTGGAGCTTGACAAGGTGATTTGTGAGGAAATCAGTAGAAACTTTAAGAGGAAGTGCCTTATTCTCGGTGACTTTAATCTAAAAGGTTATGAAAATGCTGGTGTTGGCTCCCCATCATGCAAAATGTTCAGGAAATGCCTTGACATGTTAAATACTGCTTTTATAAAATATTGCCCTTCTAGCTTCAATGCATTACCGACAAGTACGGAGTACATGATGGATGATGGTTACCTGAAGAACTGGATATATGATTATATGAGACATTGGCTGATAAAAGGTATGCCGCTTCACCACACCTCTCGAAGCCAAAACTGCATACAGATCAGTGGTCACCCCTGGATTGTCTCCGCTTTCATTCATATCGATGTCCCATCGATGCAGCGAATTCGACCAGTGGGCATTTGGTCACCGTCATACACGTCGTAGATAATTCGCGATGCGACGCATGTACCATACGTAAGCTTCTGTGAAACAATATGGGTTAAAACATATGACGAATATGCCTCGTGAAGAAAATGTGAAATTCCAACCGATTGGAAAAGGGCAAGTGTAGTTCCTATTTTCAAGAAAGGAGAAAGAGGGAAAGTTGAAAACTATAGGCCAATAAGTCTCACATCCCTAGTCTGCAAGGTACCCGAATCAATTATCAAGGATAGAATAGTTAGTTATCTGGAAGGTAGCAGATTGATTCAAGATACTCAACATGGGTTTAGAAAAGGACGATCGTGTCTCACAAACCTCTTGGACTTTTTGAACTTCGCCACAGAACAATTTGATCAGGGAAATCAGGTTGATGTAGCATATCTTGATTTTAGTAAGGCCTTTGACAAGGTACCCCATAAACGGTTAATGATACAGCTTCAGTCCCATGGTATTGCAGGTAGCATCTTAAAATGGATAGAGTTGTGGCTTTCAGATAGTCAGCAAAGAGTGATGCTAAATGGTACAAAGTCATCATTGCAAAATGTTCTTAGTGGGGTCTCCCAGGGGTCAGTACTAGGGCCATTATTGTTCATTATATTTGCAAATAACATTGAAAGTTGCATAAGCAGTAAAGTTTTGAAATTTGCGGATGATTTGAAGGTCTTTAGGACAATAACAGGTCAGGATGAGCATATCTCGCTGCAAAAAGACTTAGACGAACTTGTGAAGTGGTCCGAAGAATGGCAAATGAAATTTAATTTTGATAAATGCAAAATCATGCATGTAGGTAAGCAGCATATGAAAGCTCCATACTTGATGGGTGGCCAAGTGCTATCAGTGACTCAACAGAAGAAGGATTTAGGTGTTATTCTGAACACAAAACTGGGGGCTTCAGAACAGACTAAGGAAGCCAGGAAGAAGGCACTGAGAATGCTCGGGGCAATAAATAGGAATGTATCATACAGAAGTGAGGAACTGATCAAGAAGCTTCACTGTGCATACGTCAGGCCACATTTGGAATACTGCATCCAAGCTTGGTCTCCTAGCTATGAAAAAGATTGTGGGCTTTTAGAGAGAGAGTACAAAAGAGGGCTACAGAAATGGTTAATGGCATAAGCAACCTGGCATATGAGGAAAGATTGAAGAAATTGAATATGTTTTCACTTAGATATAGAAGCCTGAGAGGAGATCTCATCGAGGTCTTTAAATTTGTCCATGGTCTGGAGAGGGGATACCTTGGGGAAATGTTTGAATTTAACAGAAATGATGCAATTAGAGGTCATAAATTGAAAATTAAAGTTAACCACAGCAGAACAAGGTTAAGGCAAACTTTCTTCACCAACAGGGTAGTAGAACACTGGAACCAGCTGCCAGAAAACATCGTCAGTAGCAGCACATTGAACATCTTTAAAAACAGCATAGACAATCATTATAAGAATAGAGGGCTTGCTTTTCAGTATTACAGGGAGGGCTGATTGACAGATTTGGTGGGCAACTGGTTCAGTGTAGAGAGTGCAACCAAGAAGGGCCCTTGTGGCTCATAGTTGCACTAATCTTTTATGTCTTTATGTCTTTATGTATGAACGTCTAGTTTGATGTCGTACGTGTTAGACCCGATTCACTATCACCATAGAGCAATGTTTTAAGTATGTTTAACGTTGCCCTCTTGTAGCAGGAAAAACATCAAATATCGGACGATGGTTCTATGAAATCAAAGATGAGCATGCAACTTCCTTTCCCATGCTATCCTGTTATATGGGGACACTCCCCCAGGCCGGGAAATGCGTCCCTCTGAAAAGGTTCCAGTGTACCCGCTCGAATTTTTCAGCTTGAGGCGCCTCTATTAAATAAAAAGGCACCCCTTGAAAGGAAAGGCGCCCCTTGGAAGGAAAGACGCCCCTTGGGGAAGAGCCGAGTGTAGCCCACCACCTTGAACTGTGCAACCAGAAGCGCCACTTCAGGCGCTTTCACAGTGGCGCCGATCCAAAGAAATGGCGCCCCTCCAGACAGGTGCCCACATAATAATTCCTGGGTTCTAAACCTGATTACAACATTGCTCTCTCGCGGTCATGAACTCGGGCTAGTTATACAATTGTGCGCATTCACGTGTGGCTTCTCATACAAATTTGATACTTCCGATAATTTGATACTTTTGATACTTTGATGCTCATACTAAAAAAACTTCCGTTGAGTCATTAAGCAGAAAGCAGACAAACTGAAAAAAGAACTATCTGTTTTACATGTCCAGAACAGCAATGTGGCAACGTCAATTAAAAACCAGCGGTGAGAGCACCGTCCCAACAGGTTATGACGGATTTCTTGGTGAGCCCCTATTCATATAGGATACGAGTGACTGCTATCACAAAGGCTGCAAAGAAACATAGATCTGACCCTCCTATTCCTATTACACTCAATCATTTTAAACACATCGGACCTTCGAAATCTTTAAACTTACTTCAATATCTCAACATTCTGATACCGTACGGCAAGCAACGTCAAGTGATACCCACATGATGCAAATTGAACCTATAGCCACGAAACGCAAGGACTCTGAAAACTAACACAAGCCCTGGAGGGGGGCAAAATCCGCCTACCCCCTCCCGTTTTTCGTACACCACCCCAGATGTTACCGGCAGCTAAACACCATTGTTTGCGTACCTGCTTAGAAATGACAGGCGCGTTGCTTAAAGCATGGGAAAAAAAGGAAAACGGCCAACAAATTTCGTGTTATGGGCCGTTAAAGTAAAATAAATATCGCAGCGCCAGTCAACAAAAATCAGCTTTGATGCGCTTCCCATAGATTGGCAAAAGGGAAATGTTCTTGGCAGCACTAGCGACTTGCTTCATGTATATTGTTATGCCATATAGTTTCAAAGTTATGTTAGGTCACCGAGGTCAAGTTAGGTCCAGTTCATGACAGGATAAAGGAACCAAACTTGGTCAACTGAAATGCTGTCATAAATGCAAATGACTGTCATGCGGTTGATGTCACTTTGTGTGTTACTCCCTACACATCCTGAAAACTACTGTTTGTCATTGTGTACCTAAGCGTTTCCATACTTTATTTATGTACTTCACTCCATTCTTTGCGAAGCCGATTGCGACGAGCCGCCCAACGGAGATGTCAGGGGGGGGCCCGGTTACAGTAACGGCAGCAGGAAATGGCCTGATAAATTGCTACTATATAGGTGACCTGAGGTAAAATGTCGGATCTAGCATCGGTACTGCATCATTAGTAATGTCCAAAAAGCATTGATGCCCATTTTGGAGCGTTCAAACACAATCACAGCAATGGCAATGACAATGATCCATAACAATGACAAGCCGAGCCACGCAAAACCAGAACATTTTGACATATTTTGACCTAGTATGTCCTTGAAGATATTGGCCATGCAATTTACACACAATAGAGTTCACTATCGTACCCATCCACCCTGCGAATTTCTTTTCACCAGCTTTAATAGGAGCCGAGAACTTAAGGGCGGAATCCGCCCCCTCCAGTGCGTGTAATTTTCAGACGCTCTCCAGGGCGCATGTTAAACTAATCTTTGACCTTGGGGTTTGATCTGACATGCCCCAGATTTAAATGCTACTCCAGAGTTGCCCACTGGCTATCTCTTGATACCAAGCATGGGTAGCTTTTGGAGAAAACGAAGAAACGTTGGGCGGCAGAAGAAATGAATTCGACCTATGACTTTGAAAATTAAAGTGATTTCTGAACAGTTTGATGGAGTACGACACGACACGTCGAGTCAGTCTACTGGATGAGAATTGAAGACATAGCGACGAGGCGCGAGGACGTCGAACCATTTAAGCTAACCTTCGGTCTTGTGGTTTGACATTGACATGTCCCGGTTTGAAATGTTGCTTGAGGTGCACCACGGGCTATTGCTTGGTATCAGACGTGAGTAGGTTAGGGCGAAGAAGAAAATGCGAGGCGGCTAAGGAAATCAGTTTGACCTTTGACCTTAGAAATTAGTTATATTTGGTAGCATTATGATACGGCACAACCTACGTCGAGTGACACCCACTTGGTGCAAATTGAAACCATAGCGACTAATCTCGAGGACTTGGAAAAAATTAAAACTAGCCTTTGATCTTGCCACATCCTGGTTTTAAAATGTTACTCGAGGGTTCACCATGGGGTGTCGCTTGATAATGAATCTGAGTAAGCTTGGGCGAAAACCACAAACAAAGGTGAGGCAACCGAAGAAATCAGCTTGAATTTTGATCCGTCAAGACTATTTATAAATTTCAACTTTCTGATAATGCACAAGAAGACAATACGAATGACAATACCAATGACATCCAATTTCTGCGATTTCTGCGACATTGAAGCAAAAGCGACGAAACGCGAGGACATCGAAGAACTGAATCAAACCTTTGACCTTGGCCTGTCCCGGTTTGAAATGTTACTCGAGTGTTCACCACTGATTATTGCCTGATGTCAGATTTGGATAGGCTTGAGAGTAAAAAAAAAAGAAAATGGGCGATCGAAGGATCAGCTTGCACTTTTCTCTTGAAAAAAAAAATCAATTGCTTAGCTTTCTGATACTGCATAGCAAGCCACATTGAAGGACCCTCATTTGATGCAAATTGAGGCGAATGCAACCGATTCCCCCGTTCGGTCGATATCACTTCAATGTCACCATCTAATAAAGCTAACATTTGACTTAGAAGTTTGACCTTGACATGTGCCGATTTGAAATGTTGCACGACGGTTCACCACAGGCTATTGCTTGATACCAGATGTGGGCAAGTGTGGGTTAAAAATTTGGAGACGACCGATGAAACCGGTTTGCGTTGAACCTTGACCGTTAAAGTTGTAATGTGAGACCTATGTAGTTCCTTCCGGCGTGTTCAGTACAGGCAGAAGCATTCGTGGCAATTGTTTCGAACGATCATAAAACCGTCGCTGAATGCCAATGCCAATACAAATACGTCTCTGGCGGACTCGTCACTGAATACAAATACGAATACCACATTAACTAGACGTACGTGCTTACGGCTCCCCATGACTTCCCTCGATAGTCTCCAAGGTAGCCAAGAACACCTAGAATCACATTTGTTCAAGATATATAAATATATGAGCTGGGAAGTGCAACCTAAGACGTATAAAGGCCTGCCATAATGCAAAGTTGTTGCCTAGCAGAGCACAGTTTTCCACGCAAATGAAAACCGAAGATGGTCAAGGTTCATGTTCTTCAAGAATTGGCTGGAAGCAAAACAAAACGTTTCCTGATTTAGCATTCGGATATTTTGTGACTACAGATAGCCTGTGAAGCTCGTTGATTGCCTAGATCGGCTATTAGTATTGTTGATGATTCCCTGGCATACATATATTCTCTTCATAAATTACTAAGTATAATTTTGCAGAGATGATACTCAGGTAGCTGAGGCTGGTGGGACACGACAAAAGTGAGGGGGACAAATCCTCACTTCTAAAAAATTGGGCGACATGTCCTCTCTCCAGCCCTCCTCAATGGTTACACCCATGCAGCACACCACTAGTTAATCCCTGATTCCAAAGGAGGGGGGAGCAAGTACAACCGAAATGTCATCATAGATAAGGAATCAATTTGTGAGGCACCAAAAGTGTGTAAACACTTGCATTCGTAGCGGAGTAAAATCTAAGCATACATGGGAGGAAAATACAACTTGCAATGTCTTCATAGCCATGAAAAGGTTCCTAAAATTAATGACTATTATTTCAAGAAATTACCAACATTTCGGAGTTGATACTCAATTGCTGATATATGGTGATCAAGTCTGAAGCACAAAACGTCGGTAATGTAGTGAAACAATGTAACTTTTGAATGTACTGTGACAAACGATTGAGGGCGAGGGGGACATTAGTACCTTGCGGGGTGATAGTAAGTGTCATCCCTTTCCCAAAATATGCACCACACGACTGCTAATCGACAAGAACGCAGCTTACAAACGTCTATGAAACCTAAAGTGATCTGCCCTAAACTTTATTTCAACGACTCCCAGTTCCTCAGTTGAACACGGGTCATGTTTGCGTTGGTAGACGCACACCAGCAGATGTTGCGCCACACGTTCAGCAATGAAACCAACATTGCAGGGCCCTGAGCCTTAAGCCCTCAGTCGGCGCGATTTTTGGTCAGGTGCATCGATTTGTAAGTCTCAATGCAATTTGTTTTCAACTCTACTCGATATTTTGCGGGTCCTTTTAAAAAAATAATAAACTGAAGCATTCTGGAACCATGTGGAAGCTTTGAGGCCCCGGTGCACTTTTTCAAGATCCATCGTGATTTTTTTGAGAGAGGATGGAGTCCAACGATTTTGTGGACTCTGATACGATTTTCTTAGGCCGCGGCGCGATTGGTATGGAGCCCAGCAAGGTTTGTTTGAGCACTATCGCCGTTGTGGGGTCTGGCGATATTTTTTAGAGTTATACCCAGCAGCTTTGTTTTGAGATGAATGGCTCACTCAATCTAACTACAAGATACCGGCCCAGTCTCCGAAACACCCAGCCGGTTTATAGTTTATCACAATGTTTTGCAATGTCCTTTCGGCAGCGTTTTGGGAGCAAATATGATGCGTATGATTATGTAAGCACTGATGTCAGAGGATCCAAAGGGCACAGTCCAGGTGAAAGCTGGCGAGGTTGCCATGCAAACACATTAAATAGCCGTGAAAAATAGGAGTATGGAGACCGGGCCTAGTTGATGCACGGGATGGTTGATACAACAGCATTTTCTCCAAAAGCATGAAGCCGGTTGCCATGGCTACTGTTCCACATGTTGCTACTGACACCCTCTTCTCACGAAAAAAAATCAAGCCCAAGTGCTTTTGACCCGAGACTACAGAATGGTAACGATGTGACACATGTTTGCACCGGAAGTAAAATTTCAACGCCTTTACTTTGCCCTTAATTTATAATTTGTCGCCTACTTGCTAACTTTTTAAGTGTCAGCTCATTACCATATTCTCTCAACTTTGCGACTGTGAAATGTGTTTAAATTCGTGCTTAACATACAACCTGTTTCAACGTTTTATGGATTGGAAATTGAACAAAATAACCATACAATTGACTACTTTTATTAAGGTGTCTGCTAAAAGTGTATCAAGATATCTACGGAATGAACGTTTGAGCGTTCCATAAATGGCATAAACAATTAGCTATGGTCAGTCAATGCTCACACCAGTATTATTACTGTAAGCGTGAAATATGAACCTTTCAAAAGGAGCACACTAGTACCACCTATATTCATAACATAGTTTACTTAACCTACATTATATCAACATAACCCATCATCAGCAACAATTTAACCCTATTGCGGGGTAAGTTGATGAACCGATAGTTGCGCCATGATTTGCTCTCTGGTGGAAAGCCCAGAGGACGTCACGAAAACAAAATATCGTGATGATACCAGGTTTAGGCTCGGCGTATGTGCAGCAATCTCCTCGCTACCCCTCCAAAGTGATGAGTTATATTGAGTTTCGTCAAAATTGTATCAACTAGACCAGGTTTCCGCTATCCAATGATTGCAACAATGACGTCATTAAGGTTTGCTTCACCTCAGAGCCAGCCATCGTTATGAAGACTAGCGAGACAGAGGAACATGAGCTTATCACACGAAGTCACCAGATAAGCACAGTAGATGTTATGCCAAAGTACGCCCACACCTCCAAAAAATTAGCCCGACTTCAGCCGCTTTGTTGCAGACATTGGGTATGCTTGAAACACTTTTACCAACTATAAAAATCAAGCATATATTTGGAAGTTGATGGACTCATGCCGTCCCAACTTTCAAGTTGGAGAGGCAGTTTCCCATACTGGCATCACAGTATCTACAATGATGATGTCTTTCACCGCATTAAACTTAAAAATACAATAAGTAGTACTTATGTCATATTACATCCTAAGCGATCACTACAGCCTGAATGCGTGCATTCTTGCTATATTTGTTGTTAATAAGAATTAATTCAATGTTTAAATATACCTAAGTGTTCCGGTTTTTCGGACTATAGAGGACCATTCAAATTGTCATGCTCGAACAACTTCGAATTACGCCCTCAATACGAACTGATGTGTGCATTGCGATGCCTGTTGCCGACGGTAGCACGAAATATTTGGTGATATCGGACCAGCCCCAGCATCACTCGAACTTCACCTTCACTCGAAGCATTTTCATTGCCCAATATCTCTCTATCTATTTATATATCTATCTCTCGCTCTCTCTCTCTCTCTCTCTCTCTCGCGCGCTCTCTCTCTCTCTCTCTCTCTCTCTCTCTCTCTCTCTCTCTCTCTCTCTCTCTCTCTCTCTCTCTCTCTCTCTCTCTCTCTCTCTCTCTCTCTCTCTCTCTCTCTCTCTCTCTCTCTCTCTCTCTCTCTCTCTCTTTCTGCATTTTCGAAGTGGTGTCCTTCGGACATGGCCGCCGTGTAACAATTTCTGGGCCTACACCTGGCTAAAGTAGAATGCAATTCTTATAAAGTGCATTTCATACTATGCACTATTTCATTCAGTGATCTAATCCTGCTATCGGGGCAGCATCATGACTAGGGACTGTTTAAAGTAGAAGGGCGGGATCTGAAGTCGAAGAAGTCGTAGGTTATAGAGGGTTCATCTAAGGTCAGAGTGACGACCTACCGGTGCCATCGGACGTAAATGAGTTGACTTCATTTGAACACAGTCACCCATAAGTACCATCGAACGAACTATAAAACATCATGCGAACCTCAACACATTTCCGCATTATATCACCCCGAAGCCGGTGAAGACGACACGCTACCAAGTACGACTAACCTTGGGTGTAGCCCATAAAATACTTATTTCCATAATGTATTATGACAGCATACAATAATGAAGTCTACATATTGCTACATCAACGTCAAGTGCGGGAATGCAACACAAATTGCGTCAAAGACCCCAAAAGGACGTCGGGCCCCGGAAGGAAGTGCGTTGGAGCGCGGAAAAAGATGCACCGGGAGCCCGAAGAATCGCACCTGGGCTTACAAATATCGCGAAGGAGGCTTATAAAAATAGAATTCGACCCCAATAAATCACAAAGGGAGTCTATCAAGTTCACCCGAGCACCGGACAATTCAGAAGAGGTCACGAAAGAAAGTTATCCTGAGGGCCTTTCTACTCTGAATCGTGCCATCCGCTGAAAAAAAAACTCGTTGAGCAGCTGCAATGGCATGCTAAAGAGGAAAATCTCCATCCGTCCTAACAAGGTGGGCTCCCAAGAACCCAAGAATCGCGCCGGGGTCCACAAAAGGTTCTAGGGCAAGATACATTTGCGTCGGGGCCCGCATAATTAGGGGTTTTAAATAAATGCAGCGGACACCAAAAAACCTTGCTTCGGGCTCTAAAATTTGCGCCGGGGAACGCTAAAATTAGTCTGGGCCTGGGGTCGGATTAGCACAACGCGACCTGTGAAATGGCGCCAACACCCGCCACCCCTAAATGTCGCGCATGGGAGCGAAAATTCCCGTCGGTAGTCGCGTAAGTTCTGGTCGAGGCATCAATAATTCCCTCGGGGCTTACAAAAATTGGCGTTGGTCTCCCCAAATAAGCGCAGCGTGGTCCCAAAGTCGCATCGCAATCCGACAAGAATCAAGCCAGAACCCTAAAAAATAAAGGAAGGTTTCGAAAAATGAATGTTCCAGCCAGAAAAATAATCCCGTAGTCCAAACATGCCACGAGATGCCTTAACAAATCGCATACGGCACCGAAAAACATTCCGGAGCTCGACAAATCCCGCCGGGACACAAAAATACAGAAATGTCGCCAACGGCCCGAAAAATAAGGCATTGGTTGGGACTTTACATAATTCAGAAAAAGTAACCAAAAACTGTCGAGCCCAGAAAACTGACGCGGATTCTCCCGGAACCACGCGACTGGGCCAGAAACGTCGAGACGGGATCCAAAGAAATTATACCGGGGCCCCTAATATCGTGCTGGAGTCCTACAAATATGAGCAAGGAATGGTAAAAAGCACAGCGGGACTCAAAGAGCACAAATGGAGGACGAAAATTCCCCGGGCGCTTCAAAGCTTTCCGAGTCTGGAAAAAAGCGGCGTTGCCTTAAGACACACCGGGGCTAAAAATCAAGACACAACAGTCCCTCAAAGCACAGCGGGGTTTGATACAGCATGGGGCCTCAAAAACAGGCTAGGTCCCTAAAAAAATCGGCATGGTCCTAGAAAAGGAACGAAAAGACAGGACACTAAATGAACACTGCGGGGTCTGCGAAAACGCACCGATGGTTACAAAAAACAAAATTGTGCACAAAAATAAGAAACAAAATTTTATTTTTGTTTAAAACGTCGGAATCGCAAACACGTGCCGAGCCCAAAGCAAACAATTTCTGGAGCCTTAAAACACATCCGAAGACAAAGGAAATCGGAAAGGTTAAAAAGAACACCTAGCTGGAGTCCCAGTTCAGTACACAATCTGGAAGCGTTGTTATTTAATCAGAAATGAGGTGCGTCAAAGCTAAGCGATTTTCCGGATTTCTTAGCCACTAGAAAACGTGGGAAGGAGAGAGCTAGTCATCGAAATGAATTCAGGATGGGCCCTTGCGGCCCTAAGTCTGAACACGTTATGACTTTATGAGGTGTCGTATGTTGTCACCTATCAGCTATTTTGCACTGTTTTGTTGGTGCTCAACATGTGCGCTTTCATTCCGTTTCTGCCAGGTGTCAGGCGATGCAGTTGTAGCATTTATTATTCAAGTGGCAAATATTATAAAGTGCACGATGTGCACTACACAAATGATTGAGGTGACTGATGGGCCTCTGAGGACGAACACAATACCATGTGTTATTATTTGTAGCGTTTTTATTTCCCCATTCTGTCAGCTTGCCAATCATGGCCTCCCACAAATCGGATCAAAGCGTCTTCAACCAGCGATCTTCCTTTTTCCCATCCTCTCCAACAATAATCATGATAATTATTTCTTCATCGGCCAGCAAGGCTTCGTTCTTACTTGCAGCCAGTGCAAACTTGTAAGGTGAACATTGCCTTAGAAGCGTCTGTGGGGCAATAAGTACTAAGTATGGCTACATCTGGCAATCTTAATAAAATCAAACCCTTTTTCACCTTCACATTCAAGTGACTTGCCATAAAATATGAACGTGTGAAGAATGTCTAAGGGGAAAACTCAACTCAATGAACAACAATCTGAAATGTGCAATAGCATATATCGGGGAACTCATAATGACCACCTGCAGCTTATGGCCATTTCAAAATGTTCGTTTACGGGATAATTTGCACTGACGTTCTATTCTTTCTTCCCATCAACATCAGTGAACAACGGATGACGTCTCCCGAACATTTGGTACTATATCTTGGAAACTAGGGCACACCACGTAGCCATTAGTGACGCTGTAATGAGCTTAATAATAATACGCTGCAATAAGTCCAGCGATAATTATGAATTTGAATGTACTTATGCTGTGATGGTAGTTCTTTTCAGTGTCGCATCTTGTTGTTAGCCATAACCGAGTCCTGGGCCTGCCCCATCCCTTTAGCGGTCCCCATCTTGGTGGTAAAAGTTGTGTGTTTACAATTAAGATTATCGGATTATCTATCCAACAGTGCTCAACCATGGTACTTTGCGAAATTCCTTGATGCGTCCCTGCTGTTCACCCTGGCACACTCACTTTTTGGGACGTTCCTACGCCTGAGCAGGCCATGAAAAGGCATCATATTGCAGGCGGATAGCATGTAAATGTCTTGCCATCATCCGCCACTGCGTGTCGCATTATTTTCCCACGCGTCGACGCATTGCAGGCGAAAATCGTGTGAATGTTATACGATCATCCGCCACTGCGCAGCGCATTACTTTCCCACGCATCGATGCGCGGGCTACCGAGCTCTCCAACAATAGGAAAGCTGCACGCAAAGAGCACGTACTCAATTGTATCATCCTGCCATCTGGCGATAAATATTGTTTCCTATGATTCAGCATTCAATATCATTAGTGTAATACGTAGACCGTGCTGCTACCTAGCGATAGCTATCTGAAGTGATGCTTCTAGAAAATTACAAAAGTTCTTGACTCCGTGGAGGTTGCATCCTGTGGAGGTTATGACCGCTGCTGAGTTGTGGAGGTTATGACCGCTTCGTACTTGTGGAGGTTGTGAGCTGTGGAGGTTACGACCTGTGGAGGTTATGACCTGTGGAGGTTATGACCGCTGCGGACTTGCGGAGGTTGTGACCTGTGGAGGTTGTGACCTGTGGTGGTTATGACCTGTGGAGGTTACGACCGCCGCGATGTTTTGAATTTGTGGAGGTTGTGACCTGTGGAGGTTATGTACTGTGGAGGTTATGATACGCTGTCATTTGATGGAGATCCCCATCAATATTGGATCGCTCGAATCAGATCAGATAGCCGGTGGTTTACTCATGTGGAATTTTACATTTCTACAAGATCATACGTTAGCGCAAGGTGAGAATCATCGGCACAGTTGGGCCTTTGATTGGGAGAGAACCCACAGACAAACTTAGCCACAGGACTACGAAAAACAAACAGCCAATGTTTGCGAACATTGTTCAATGTTTCGCTTGAGGCATATGGTCTTTGTAAGTAGAAGGTGCAGTTAACCCAATTGGTAAGGTAATCCAATTCCACCTTGAATAATATTTGTACATGAACATGTGAAAACATGCAGTCTGCACCGCTCATGTTGAAATATTAAATGCAGGAAGCGTGCAAACGCCAAATCTGCATGCGCTCCGCACATGCACGCTGCGTTCGTTTTATATGGGTCTTATGATACCAAAGCAGCGTATACTGGCCGGCATCAACCATATATTGGTTTTGCTAACATTCAAGAGCGGACCAGGAGCAGGTCGGCATGGAAACATTTCGACAACTGATGCAATTGAGCAAACTCCCCGAAAGAGCTAAAATGTCTTGGCATTCAGTCAACCTAATATTGACATTGCGAAAAACGCGCGCACAATTTTCAGCTTGTATTTACCAGTAGAAAAATTCCCACGTTTTCGAACAGCTGATATGTGTTGCCATGGCACGTTTGTATCATATATTTTGCGAACCTGGATTGAAAGTGGAAGCAACATGCTACGTGCCCACTGCAGGTACGGACACATTTAAGTTTTATTTAAATTGATCATGTATCGCATTTAAAGTGCATACATTCCATCCACTCAGTCGAGCAAAGTAACGTCAAAGAATATGGAGCATACGATATCAGGGATGGATCCAGTAGGTCGGTCGGCTGGGCTGGGGGA
The DNA here is from genome assembly GCA_034440575.1 of Imbricaverruca yamaguchii. Lineage (NCBI taxonomy): Eukaryota > Metazoa > Arthropoda > Thecostraca > Neoverrucidae > Imbricaverruca > Imbricaverruca yamaguchii. The sequence goes on along the minus strand of JAOTOL010001555.1, from coordinate 900,595 downwards.
GGGGGGCAACTTTCGACGAAACACCAATATATGACCGGACGTTCCCATGTTATAAGTGAAATACATCATCGAATTTACATAAATGTTTAGCTGTTGAATGTGTGTATGTACGCATGTATATATGTATGCATGTACGTATGCATGATGCATGTGCGAATATTTTAAAAGCCATCCACATATGCATAGTTTTCAAGCGCTCGAGTCATCAGAGCCAAATACGAGGATATCATTGCACAAAAAGGGTAACGGCTGACACTCATACAGCTGTTGGCATTCAGGAAGTTCGTACATACGCGTTATAACACACCATGTGCAATTATAATACCAAATATTCTTCTTGAGACTATTTTTGCACGTTGCTATATTGCATTGCTGAATGTCGTCGTACAGTCCGTTGGAAACTTCCGCAGTTCCGTAACTAAATATCTGCCTTCCAGATTCTGATGGGATACTTGGAATGTCAATGTGTTTGTCTTGACGCGTGTTGCATTGCTTCATATATTCACGAAGTTGTGCTTGCTCGACCTCCTGTGGCTGATCTTAGTAGACGAAGCGAATGGCTCTCCTAGTCCACGAGCCGACATCCATCCCAACTCGCAAATGACGTCACTCACTCGGTCGCGCTGATATCTGCCGGAAATTGCGCGGGTAGCAGTCAGTGCGCGTCTGCACGCGGGACGTGTGTGTATTCAGCAGATGAGTTTCTATGAACAGAAACAGGATACTTGATATATGACAGCCCAACCCGGCTATTGATAATCGTAGCAGGTAGGACATGAGGTGCTGCACATGCACGAGGTGCTGCACATGCACCAGGTGCTGCACATGCACGAGGTGCTGCACATGCACCAGGTGCTGCGCATGCATACACGTACATGCCCGACATACCATGTCCAGCATGCATGTGTTGTGGGAAGCCCGATAAGGATACCGGTGCCACCTGAAACCAACTGACCACCATGCGGAATGTGTGTGAGGCTGCATCCAAGTTTTTGTTCACATTCACCTTCACGTATGATTGAGTCGTTTGCTGCGTTCAAGGTGATTTCGGGAAGGCTGCGTAACATTTGTCGAGTGCCAAAAACTATAAACTGCGTTTTATCGCGGTTCAGTTTCATATGATCTTGACTGAAACATCTGTGGAAAATTGCAAGGGTCGTTTTCATCCGTCGGATGAGATCGGCTATTCACATCTTTTTCATAGAACAATGAGCTGGGTGTCAGCATCATGCTGCGTAATGCTGTCTGGCTGCGCTAGCCGGTATTTCACCAAAATATTACCATACTGGCTGCGGCATTGTTTATGCAAAAGCCTAATTCATTATATTAAAATAGTGTGGAGCAAGGGCCGAAGGGTCAAGGTCCCTTGGTGCACCACAAATGAATTTTGAATCAGTGCAGAGTGGTGCTGTTCGCCTTGCGGAGCTCGGTTTCCGTGCAATTCTCCCGGCAGCGCATCTGTACACACCCGTTAAACGTGCTCTGAGAGATAACTCTAAAACCAAGGGCTCTCAATTCCACGACGTTCAAATGTCGTAATTATTTGTTCATGTTCGATCACATAAATACATTTACTATAATCCAAGAAGGCAATACAGATAATTTATTTGTGGTCCATAGCCTGAATAAGTTCGTCCATAACCGCAATGAGCGCAACTTCAATGGAGTGTAATCTGCGAAATCGATGCATTGCGTTGAAATAGTCGACCGTTGTTCACCGACAACGCACGAGGAAATTTTGCTATCAGGGCACTATTGAGATTAACCGGAAATTTGATGGATCTGCAAGCACTTCCGACGATTTGCATGTAGGCTGTGCGACAGCGATTTTCCAGGGGACCAAGACAATACCAGTAACCAGTTGGTTGGTTATTGGTTTTACGACACATCGACCGTTGAGCTATGTGGCGTCGCCAATCTCTCACGCCGATTGGTCGCGGGCGAAGAGTAACGACAGGTGAGACTCGAACCCACAGCCTTTCGATTGTGAGACGAGCAACTTACCCTAGGCTACTCGTCCCCTATCAGTAACCAGGCTGGTGTTGATTAAGCAAAGTATTATATGCCAAAGAAGTTTGATTTCTTTGGAAAGCGCATTGGCACTTGGTGGCGCTGCATGCACCGATGACGTTCATGGCAGCTATTGTATGGTGCAGACCTTCCGGGCTCACCTGCTGCGCTGTGGATTGGCTTGTGCCGACGTTTGGCAGCCGGAGAGGCGACACAGCCGCGTAGTCAGGGGCCGCCGCCGCCACGGCCGGTACCGACCTGTCGCCGACTTCAGCAAGACATTTGTTGAGTGTGTCCCGATGAATGTCGGACTTATTTGACCCATGGGATTTCTTCCCTGCGATGATGGGGTGAACACAGCGATACGAACAGTCAGGCTTGGCCCTTTCCACCTGCTGACCAATCGAGTTCCTGGTGTCACGCTGGGTAGCAGAAGGTGCGCGGCGGTTTATCTGGCGGTAAACCCCCTGCTCAGACCGCCGGAGAGCAGCGCGACGATTGGCTAATAGACGCTCCGTCCCATTGGTTATTGGGGAGGGTTAGCTCATGCATGACACAACTTAACACGGCGCATGGAGGCATGCACGCCAAATGTGCGCGACAAAAGCCAGTGAAAATAGCCACCCTGCCGGCATACATTCTCAGCATGAAAGATCGTCTAGGTTGTCAAAATCGGCAACTAACACATTCGTATGGACATTTCTCGAGTTTCGGCCAGACATTGAAGCGAGATGTGGACATCTCCAACACGAAAAAAGCACGAGTACATTAATGAGGGATAAAGTTACAAGCATGTTCACCTTATCGAATGACAGCGTTTGCAGAGTCTGCAGCAACAGCATCCTATATTGAACCGGAGCAGCTATATGATCAATATGGTTTATGGTCGATGCGCCATTTAGCTCCGCCCCTAGGGCCGGGCTGTGGAAATGTAGCTTTATCAATTAGTTGCATGAGTTATTGTTATTTGGTGAGCTTGACGCCGGCTAAACTTCCATCAGCTGCATTTAGATCACGGTTAAGGCTGCTCGCGAAAATTAGCAAGCCGCAATGCTTTTTCAAAAAGTATTGAGCAATGCTCAAGTTGACTGAGCTCGGCGGTCAGTTGACTGAAGTCGGCGGTCAGCTGACTGAGGTCGGCGGTCAACCGACTCAGGTCAGCAGCCAGTTGACTGAGGTCGGCCGTCAGCTGACTGAGGTCGGCGGTCAGCTGACTGAGGTCAGCAGCCAGTTGACTGAGGTCGGCAGCCAGTTGACTGAGGTCGGCCGTCAGCTGACTGAGGTCGGCGGTCAGCTGACTGAGGTCGGCAGCCAGATGATTGAGGTCGGCAGCCAGTTGACTGAGGTCGGCAGCCAGCTGACTGAGGTCGGCGGTCAGCTGACTGAGGTCGGCGGTCAGCTGACTGAGGTCAGCAGCCAGTTGACTGAGGTCGGCAGTCAGTTGACTGAGGTCGGCGGTCAACCGACTCAGGTCAGCAGCCAGTTGACTGAGGTCGGCCGTCAGCTGACTGAGGTCGGCGGTCAGCTGACTGAGGTCAGCAGCCAGTTGACTGAGGTCGGCAGCCAGATTACTGAGGTCGGCGGTCAGCTGACTGAGGTCGGCAGCCAGTTGACTGAGGTCGGCAGCCAGTTGACTGAGGTCGGCCGTCAGCTGACTGAGGTCGGCGGTCAGTTGACTGAGGTCCGCGGTCAGTTGACTGAGGTCGGCGGTCAGCTGACTGAGGTCGGCAGCCAGTTGACTGAGGTCGGCAGCCAGATTACTGAGGTCGGCGGTCAGCTGACTGAGGTCGGCAGCCAGTTGACTGAGGTCGGCAGCCAGTTGACTGAGGTCGGCCGTCAGCTGACTGAGGTCGGCGGTCAGTTGACTGAGGTCCGCGGTCAGTTGACTGAGGTCGGCGGTCAGCTGACTGGGTCAGCGGTCAGTTGACTGAGGTCGGCAGCCAGTTGACTGAGGTCGGCAGCCAGTTGACTGAGGTCGGCCGTCAGCTGACTGAGGTCGGCGGTCAGCTGACTGAGGTCGGCAGCCAGATGATTGAGGTCGGCAGCCAGTTGACTGAGGTCGGCAGCCAGCTGACTGAGGTCGGCGGTCAGCTGACTGAGGTCGGCGGTCAGCTGACTGAGGTCAGCAGCCAGTTGACTGAGGTCGGCAGTCAGTTGACTGAGGTCGGCGGTCAACCGACTCAGGTCAGCAGCCAGTTGACTGAGGTCGGCCGTCAGCTGACTGAGGTCGGCGGTCAGCTGACTGAGGTCAGCAGCCAGTTGACTGAGGTCGGCAGCCAGATTACTGAGGTCGGCGGTCAGCTGACTGAGGTCGGCAGCCAGTTGACTGAGGTCGGCAGCCAGTTGACTGAGGTCGGCCGTCAGCTGACTGAGGTCGGCGGTCAGTTGACTGAGGTCCGCGGTCAGTTGACTGAGGTCGGCGGTCAGCTGACTGAGGTCGGCAGCCAGTTGACTGAGGTCGGCAGCCAGATTACTGAGGTCGGCGGTCAGCTGACTGAGGTCGGCAGCCAGTTGACTGAGGTCGGCCGTCAGCTGACTGAGGTCGGCCGTCAGCTGACTGAGGTCGGCAGCCAGATGATTGAGGTCGGCAGCCAGTTGACTGAGGTAGGCAGCCAGCTGACTGAGGTCGGCGGTCAGCTGACTGAGGTCGGCGGTCAGCTGACTGAGGTCAGCAGCCAGTTGACTGAGGTCGGCAGTCAGTTGACTGAGGTCGGCGGTCAACCGACTCAGGTCAGCAGCCAGTTGACTGAGGTCGGCCGTCAGCTGACTGAGGTCGGCGGTCAGCTGACTGAGGTCAGCAGCCAGTTGACTGAGCGGCAGTCAGTGACAGGTCGGCGGTCACTGCAGCGCACGAGGTCGGCCGCAGCCGAGGGGCCGTCAGCCAGAGGTCAGCAGCCAGTTGCTGAGGTCGGCAGCCAGATTACTGAGGTCGGCGGTCAGCTGACTGAGGTCGGCAGCCAGTTGACTGAGGTCGGCAGCCAGTTGACTGAGGTCGGCCGTCAGCTGACTGAGGTCGGCGGTCAGTTGACTGAGGTCCGCGGTCAGTTGACTGAGGTCGGCGGTCAGCTGACTGGGTCAGCGGTCAGTTGACTAAGGTCGGCGGTCAGTTGACTGAGGTCGGCGGTCAGCTGACTGAGGTCGGCAGCTTGTTGACTGAGGTCGGCGGTCAGCTGACTGAGGTCGGCAGCCAGTTGACTGAGGTCGGCAGCCAGATGACTGAGGTCGGCAGCCAGTTGACTGAGGTCGGCAGCCAGCTGACTGAGGTCGGCGGTCAGCTGACTGAGGTCGGCGGTCAGCTGACTGAGGTGCGCAGCCAGTTGACTGAGGCCGGCAGTCGGTTGACTGAGGTCGGCCGTCAGCTGACTGAGGTCGGCAGTCAGCTGACTGAGGTCAGCAGCCAGTTGACTGAGGTCGGCAGCCAGTTGACTGAGGTCGGCCGTCAGCTGACTGAGGTCGGCGGTCAGCTGACTGAGGTCAGCAGCCAGTTGACTGAGATCGGCCGTCAGCTGACTGAGGTCGGCGGTCAGCTGACTGAGGTCGGCAGCCAGTTGACTGAGGTCGGCAGCCTGTTGACTGAGGTCGGCCGTCAGCTGACTGAGGTCGGCAGCCTGTTGACTGAGGTCAGTACCTCTGGCAGTCTGCCAGAGGTGACAAGAATTCCGCGATTACTGCCAGCTTTGGTCTTCATTCAGAGTGATTATAGCTTGGCGGTTTGATTGTCATGGTAAATTTCGGAATAGATCTTGAGTTGATATCGGTGGCGGATGAGTGGTGTCATATCCACTGCCGGACCTGCATATCCACTGCGGACCTGCATATCCACTGCCGTCCGGTCAGTCGGCGGCGCTGGCCAGCTGATAGCCAGGGAAGTGCACGTGTCTGTTTGTCATGCACAGCATCAGCCAGGCCCCGGAAAGCATGACTACATCGGCTCCCATATTGCAAACCTGGTGTCGAAGAGGCAGGATCTCCGGAAGTAAGACACCACGTTGATGGAGGCCATGCACAGCTCATCTCGAGATTGACCAGGGGCGATCTCGACACCGGGCTGTCCCTGTGCGTGCTGGGTCGCGCTGGGTGCGTGCTGGGTCGCGCGGCGGCGGCCGGTCGGCGTCGCGACTGGGGCAACATCAGCAGTGCGTGGCTGAGCGCGCGGGATGCGTACTGTTCTGTCGAGCCGGGGCCTGGGCTTGACTTTCTTAGGTTAATTGACAGGACTAATTTGGAAGCTGAACAAATTACCACGTTTTTCGTTTTGCTCCTCTTTAGAATAGAGATAGCGTCCAGAATGGCCAGTGATTCAGCGGCGTACATGAAATAATTACCCGGCAGACGTTTGAAAGCCCAAGGCTTGGTCCAGTGATGCAGATATCTATTCTGACCTCATATTTTGACCCATTCGTGAATACAAGTGTTTTGTGATTGCTGAGATTAGCGAATTTGTTGAAAGTGCCGGGAACTTTCGTCGATGTGATGTCTGATTCCTTTCTGAGACCAGATAGATACCCAGCAGTGTCTTGGACGCAAATGGGCTACAAATTATAGAAACTTAAATATCATCTGAAAGAAAATTGTCGCAGCAGTCCCTGTCATAAACCAAAATAAGACTGAGAAAAGAAGGTCAAAGTAAATGGGAGGAAGATCGATAAATAATGTTATAAATTCACTATAATATCCAGGCGAAGGACAGCACGGCGACCGAGATACCCTAGAGATAAAAGGAGCACTTGATCAACCCTAGGGTGCAACCCTCACCAGCCAAGCCAGGATGAGTAGACGGATATTCGCGCAAAGCAAACATAGCATTATTGCATTCCTACGAAGACACACACACACGCACATGCACACACGCACGCACGCACTCACGCACGCACGCACGCACGCACGCACGCACGCACGCACGCACGCACGGACGAACGGACAGACGGACGGACGGACGGACGGACTCACGGACGCACGCACGCACGCACCATCAGCTACACGCTATTTACATATACATACACAAATATGCATACACATAGTCACTCATGCACCGTGCATGCTTACGCAAATGTATATGCGGGATATGGAGGTACACCACGTGCATATTAAAAAGAACTCATCACTAATGGAATTCGGAAGACATGGAGATGGACAGGGGCGTCAATTTGTATTCTTTTGTGGGGGCCATGGCCCCACCAATGTTGATCTTGCCCCCCGCCCAATGTTGATTTGGCCCCCCGAAAAAATCCATGCTGTTGATAAAGCTCATAATAAAGCTAAGGGGGGAAGAAGAAAAAACACCATGCTGCATAGAAAACTTAGTTGCTGTTTGTTAAGAAGCACATTTTGTACTGTAAAGAAACAAATTATGTTTAGATAGTGGACTGACTCTCCACCTTTTGCTGCAAAATTAAACATTGTGCAAAAAACAACAAAATAACTGGATTTCCTTCCTCTGTGGAAGTACAACTTGCATCATAAAATACTGAGATTAGCAGATGCTGATGGGTTTTAAACCAGATTGCCTTAAAAAAAATTCATAAGCCACTAAAGAGCAATTCCATTGTCATTCTCATATTTGTACACACCACGAATCAGACTTGTGTTCAACTAGATTTGAATCGAGAATCAACCCATGAATCAATCGTTTTTGGATGAGTCATGAGTTCAACCAATTCTTTTCCACAAAATATATCTTGAGCTGTGAGTTGAATCACATCATTCTATAAAAATGAGTTGAATCATGAGTCAATCATTCAAATCACAATGAGTCACTTAAGTCTTGTGACTCAAATGCAAGCTATTCAAAAGTGATATAAAGTATGTCTTTGTGAATAGCATGCCATCACACAAAGTAGGGAGCAAAACACAGCATAATGATTCATGTTTAGCATTACAATTGTCAAATAGTCAGCTGCCAGTGAGTAAAGAGTCAGGGGTACTGAAGTTATCTACCAAAAACCAATGACAGTACCCATTAATGTTAAGCTTGGTATTCATAATCAATATCATGCATGAAGCAATCCTAGTGCCAGGAACACAGCACACAGAAATGGGTTGTGGTTGTGAAAAAGAATATGGAACCGAAATGGCCCTACATTGCAATAGGCATCTGTACTGAAGAAAATTGCGTTCGTTTGCTATTTATCATACGCGCGTCTGATATCATATCAGACGCGCTTGTGACAAATAACAAACAAAAGGTACCTATACCAGAAGGTAGATCGAATCATCACTTATATTTTCCCTTTTTCTACAAGCAAATATATTTGTCTTCCGCTCACCAGTTAGTTATCAACTTATCCCATTCTTTGCAGTGCACATTTAAAATTGGATGGCAAAGTTCTACCAGATCGCGACCTTTGCCATCCCATTTTAACATTGGGACAAGTATTCGTATTCTACGGACAAATGAAAATGTGCATAAGCGGATCAGATGACATTCACGTTTTAACTGCACAATCATGTTGCCTGCATTTGTACATCTATTTTTGTTTTCCGTATTTTCCAACCTAAAGAATCGAAGCTAATCTAGCCTAATCAAGCCTAACCCATTTGGTTGCTTTATGGAGGAAAATGTGTGCAAAAACGTTTCTTGGTTATTTGGGCTTACAGCCGCATTGGTTGCCTTGGTTATACAGCGCCCATAAAGCTCCTTTTGTAACCACCTTAAAGCACAATAATACCGAAAAGATTACCAAAAGTGTTGCAAACATTATCTACCAAAAAACTATTTAGAAAACAGTGTAGGTTAGGTTACGCTGGGTTAGGTTTCTTTTTTAATGTTGACAACTTTCAGAAAATAAATCGCTTGTCATTACAAAAATTGGGAAGCTTTTTGTTCTCCAAGTGTAGGTGATGCTGAGTTAGGTTAGGTTTTGATGCATAAAAAAAAACAATTTCCATGCTATGCTACGTAACTCAAAACTCCTTGTTTTGCATTAGTTTGCTCATAACCTGAAAAGTAACCATTTGCACATAAAATATGTGGTCCCACCCATAGGCGTAGGAACGTCTCAGAAAGTGGGTGGGCCAGGGTCAATAGCAGGGGCGCACCCAGGAATTTCCCAAAGTATCGTGGTTGAGCACTTTTTGATGGATAATAGGATAATTTGAATAGTGAACACACAAATTTCACCGCTAAGTGTGTGTGGGGGGTTGGGGTGGAGTGGAGGATGCAGACCCCCTGGGCGCGCCTATGGCTAACGGCAGCATGTGGTCCTGAAAAGAACGATCATCGTAGCATAAATACTTTCAGATTCACACCTCTCGCTGGATTTTGGAACTCTTTTCACGACCGATTGATTCTTCCGTAGTTTATCTTCCTGGTGCGAATGAAATCATTTTGTATTACTATTCAAACAAAATGTATTCAACTTCCGCTATATGCATAGGTGTGTGTGGGGGAGGTGGGTGCAAGCTCATTACAGCCTCGTTACCACGCGTCCTGGAGGGCCTCTGAAAATTACGCGTACTGGAGGGGGCAGATTCCGCCCCCCCCCCCCTAAGATATCGGATCCTATCAAAGCTGGAGAAACGAAATTTGCAGGGTAGATAGGTACGGTAGTGAATCCTATTTTATGCAAATTTCATGAAATTAGGTCAATATCTTCCAGTTCAAATCAGATCAAAATATGAAAATTTTCTGATTTTGCGTGGCTTGGCTTGTCATTTTTATGGATCGTGATTGTGTTTAAATGTTTTAAAATGGACATCAATGATGCTTTGGGCATTACTAATGATGCAATACAGATGTTAGACCCGGAATTTGACCTTATATTACCTATATAACAACACTTTATCAGGTCATTATTTGCTCCAGTTACCGAAAACGGGCCGCCCGCCCAACTACTCCAACAACAATGACAAACAGTAGTTTTCAGGATGTGTAGGGAGCGACATGCAAGGTGACATCAATCGCATGACAGTCATTTGCATTTATGACATTTCAGTTGGCAAAGTTCGGTTCCATTAACCTGCCATGAACTTGACTGGACTTGACTTCGATGACCTAACATGATTTTGAAACTATAAGGCATTTCACCCGATGCTCGTTTTTCTTACTTGGAACAACGCGCCGGTCATTTCCAAGCAGGTACGCAAACAATGACGTACATCGCCCGGTAAAATCGGGAGTTATGTACGAAAAACCGGAGGGGTGGGCGGATTTCGCCACCCCTCCCTCCAGGGCGCCTGTTGATGGGTATGTGGTGTGCCCTAGTTTTCATGATATATTATGTCTTTAAGATGCCCTCGTTGTACCGTTGTAAATGTTCACGGATGTTGGTGAGGAGAAAGAAGGTTACTTGCTGGCCCATGGCGAAAGAAGTCTCATGATTGGTACTGAAGAGGTTCAGAAACAGGAAAGACGGGTGAACGTTGGTTGAAAATTGTTTGATCCGGTGTGTGGCAGACCAATATTAGCAGGCTGACAGGCTGGGGCAAATAAATGTGCAATAAATATATATACATGGTATGGTGTTCGTACTCAAGGACTAACTCCAATATATAGGTGAGCAGCTACCTCAATCACCTCGGTAGTACATTTCGTGGACCTTAGAATATTCGCCACTTCAAACGAAATACTGCAACTGCATCGTGTAACACCCGGCTGAAACAGAATGTAAGCGCTTATTTTGGGGATCAACAATTCAGTGCAAAATAGCTGACAGGACACACGGTACCTCATAAAGTCATAACGTGTTCAGATTTAAGAGCTACAAGGCCCATCCTGAATGCAATTTGATGATTAGTTATCTTCTTCCCACGTTTTCTGTTGACTAAGAAATCCGGAGAACCGCTGAGCTTTGATGCACCACATTTCTTTGGTTAGATCCGCTTCCAGATTGGCTACCGAACGGAGATTAGGTTTTCTTTTTAACTTTCTGGGTTTCTTTGTCTATGGATGCGATTTGTGGCTCCAGCCAATTATTGTTAGAGGCCCGGCACATTTTTGTTACCCTAGCTCTTTTTTAAATGTTTTATTGTTGTTTGTTTTTGCACCGACGATACTTTTTATGTACCAGCTCGTTTTCGCAAATCCAAAAGTGTTTATTTAGTGTCCGGTCTTTTGTTCGTTTTCTAGGACAATGTCGATTATATAGGGCACCAGCCTGTTCTTGAGGCTCACATGCGGTCCCGGTGTGTTTTTTGGGGCCGGTTGTGTTTGCGTTTTTAGCTGCCGGTGTAGATGCTTTGAGCTGCAAGTCATGCTTTATGGGCTTGCCGCTTTTTGCCAAACTCGGTACTTTTTGGAGGACCCAGTGCATTTTCGTCCTTCCAGTTGTGCTTTTAGGGTTCTGCTGCATTTATTTTTATTTGGTTCTTCGCTTTTGTGTTTGTGGGGCCCCAGCATGATATTGGGGGTTCAGATATAATTTATCGTGGTCCCGTCGCGACCTTTCCGGCCCAGGCGCGTAGTTTCAAGTAGATCCGACGCCAGTTTTCTGTACGCGACGTAATTTGTGATGACTTCTGAGGTATGCAAAGTCCGAGCCACTACCAGATTTACCCGGCTCCCGCCGATTTGTTATGTCCCATCGCGATTTTTCGGGCTCCGATACGTTTTTCGGTGACCGGTATGCTATTTGTGAAGGCATATAGTCGTATGTTTGGGCAGAGGAGCGATTTTCCTGGCTCGTACATTTAGTTTTTAAATTTCTCTTTCTTTCAAAGAGCTTGGGCTTGATTTTTATCGGGTTGCGATGCAACTTTGAGGCCACGTTGTGCTTACTTGGGGTTATCGACGCTAATTTTATGGAGACCCGAGGGGAATGTTTGATGCTCTGATCAGAACTTATGAGACTACCGACAGGAATTTTTGGTCCCAATCGCGATATTTGGGGATTTGGCGCTAGTTCGCTGAGCATGTTTTACTTATCTGTGCCTCAGCGCGATTTTTGCGTTTCACGGCGTAAATTTTCGGACCCGGTGCAAGTTTTTCGTGCCCCCTGTATTTATTTCTAATCTCAAATTCCTGCGGCCCGATGCGAATTTATGGGGCCTCAGAACCATTTTTGAGACCCAGGACAATCCTTGGGTTTTTGGGAGTCCACATCTTCAGGATTGAGTTTCTTTTCAGCCATTGACACCCTTCAGAGTAGAAAGGCCCTTATGAGAACCTTCTTTCGTGATCTGTTCTGAATGTTCCGGTGTTCGGGTCTTCTCGATGGAATCCTTTTGTCATTTTTGGTATCGACTTCTATTTATGTAGGCGTCTTGTGTGATACTTTTTGGCCCCGTTACGATTCCTCGAGTTCCGGTGCATTTTTTTCAGTGCTCCAAAGCATTTCTTTTCCGGGTCCCGACGCGTTTTTTTAATCACAATTGTTGTCGCCGGAAAGTGATATTTCGGGTAGGAATTGATTTTTGGGAAGCTAGCTGCAGATTGTGGGGATCCAGCACGACTTTTTGGGCCCCTAGAGTGATTTCCAAGGTGATTTCCAAAGCAACGATGCGACGTATTTGGACTTAAGTGCGATTTTCAGACCCTGTCGTCATTAGTTCGGATGCCTATCGCGGGTTTTACGGCCTCGACACGTCTTTGGGGACTCAACACGTTTTTGTTCCGTTTGGGATATTTGCTGGGACACCAGATTTATGATCTCTATCTGGACTGTTCGTATTTCGTTGCCCCGACTTCATTTAGTAGGTGTTCCCCATGAGACTGTTGGGACGCCGGTGCGACCTGTCGGTAGTATGGCCTCTAATTATGGCTGAAACTCAGCATGGCTAAAACAAAATGACAAAAGAAGATGTGACAAGAACTCAGGGCTAATTACTGTATGAATGGTGTTGTAAAGACATAAAGACATAAAGACATACAAGATTAGTGCAACTATGAGCCACAAGGGCCCTTCTTGGTTGCACTCTGTACACTGAACCAGCTGCCCACCAAATCTGTCAATCAGCCCTCCCTGTAATACTGACAAGCAAGCCCTCTACTCTTACAATGATTGTCTATGCTGTTTATAAAGATGTCCAATGTGCTGCTACTGACAATGCTTTCTGGCAGCTGGTTCCAGTGTTCTACTACCCTGTTGGTTCAGAAAGTCTGCCTTAAACTTGTTCTGCTGTGGTTAACTTTAATTTTGAATTTATGAACTCTAATTGCATCATTTCTGTTAAAATCAACATTTCCCCAGGATATCCCCTCTCCAAACCACGGACAAATTTAAAGACCTCGATAAGATCTCCTCTCAGCCTTCTATACCTAAGTGAAAACATATTCAATTTCTTCAATCTTTCCTCACATGCCAGGTTGCTTATACCATTAACCATTTCTATAACCCTCTTTTGTATTCTCTCTCTCTCTCTCTCTCTCTCTCTCTCTCTCTCTCTCTCTCTCTCAAGCTTGGATACAGTATTCCAAATGTGGCCTGACATATGCACAGGAAAGCTTCCTGATGTCTTCCTCACTTCTGTATGATACATTCCTATTTATTGCCCCGAGCATTCTCAGTACCTTCTTCCTGGCTTCCTTGGTCTATTCTGATGCCCCCAATTTTGTGTTTAGAATAACACCTAAATCCTTCTCCTGTTGAGTCACTGATAGCACTTGGCCACCCATCAAGTATGGGGCCTTCATATGCTGCTTACCTACATGCATGATTTTGCACTTATCAAAATTATATTTCATTTGCCATTCTTCGGACCACTTCACAAGTTCGTCTAAGTCTTTTTGCAGCGGGATATGCTCATTTTGACCTGTTATTGCCCTAAAGACCTTCAAATCATTCGCAAATTTCAAAACTTTACTGCTTAGGTCACTTTCAATGTTATTTACAAATAAAATGAGCAGTATTGGACCCAGTACTGACCCCTGGGAGACTTCACTAAGAACATTTTGCCATGATGTCCTCTTCTAAACCCATGTTGAGTATCTTGAATCAAAATGTTTCCTTCTAGATAACTAACTATTCTATCCTTGATAATTTATTCGAGTACCTTGCAGGCTAGGGACGTGAAACTTACTGGCCTATGGTTTTCAACTTTCCCTCTTTCCCCTTTCTTGAAAATAGGAACTACATTTGCCCTTTTCCAATCCGTTGGAATTTCATTTTGTGAAACTGATCTACAAAATATGATACTAAGTGGAATTGCCAGTTCCTTTTCAGCTTCCCGCAATACCCTAGCATGAATTTCATCAGGTCCTGCTGCCTTGTTTGGCTTTATTTTCCTGATATGATTGTAAACAACATCGCTATCAATGAAATCAACATCATTTATCAGATCACATGTCACTGAACTATTGTGTACGGTCGGCAGATTGGTCATATCTTCCAATGCAAACACTGATTTAAACTGCTTGCTCTGCTCCTCAACCATCTCACTATCCTCACCCAATGTAGTCCCGTTTACTTCCAGTGGACGAATTGTGCTAGAAACTTTACTCAGCTTGTAGAAACTAAAGAACTTTTCACTGTCCCCATTGCAGTTTCTAGCTAAATCCAGTTCCTTTGCTCGCTTTGCTGCTCTGGCTTTTTTTTTTGCTTCACAGTGTCTCTATCATTTCGATGCGCCTCTAGATTAACGACATTTGAAGCTTCTTTAAACACCCGAAATGCAGTTTTCTTAGCCTTAATTGCTTTTATCAAGTCTGGTGTAAGCCATGCTGGCTTTCCTACCCTTCTCTTGCATCTTTGCTTTTGGGGGACATGTATAATCTGAATTTCCTTCAAGTAAGTTTTGAACTTTTCCCACATTTCACAGGCATTTAAAATGGAGAATTCTTCTTCCCATCTGATGGCACTTAAAGCCGCTCTCCTGCAGTCAAAGTCTGCTCTGTTGAAATGTGTTGTCTATGTGTCTCATTCATAGTTCGAATTCTAGTTGTCAAATCCATTTCTACTCCTTCTTGACTTTTTTTTTCATATTTAACATAAATACATTCGTTCATCGATGTTCGTTCTTGGAAAACCATGCGGAAAGGAAACAAACTTTGCCTTTTCAAAAACCACTTTTAGGAATTTAAGTCGTGGTCCGAACATTAACCTAATTTGACCTATGGTGCCCTCATTGTAGGTTATAATGAAGATGCAAGGTATGCTTCGGATTTCCCATGACCAGAGCTTCCTGATGGTATTTTACAATTTATCCTAGCTTGAGGAATAACTGTCAGAACTATGTTTGAAAAACAGAGAGCAGCATCACTGTTCCGACCTTCTGGAAAACTCGACAGGAAGTAGTGCAGTTATCCAATCTATCTGATGCTCGAGGGGAAGAGTCGGAGTATTGGCGGCTTGGCCGGCAATGGCCTCGCAGCAGATTCCATGCAAATTGCAGACCCATCGGACGCCGGACATCGAGGATAGACAGGCGGTGCGATTAGCGTTCGGCGGCGTGAGTGATCATCAAGGTCATCCCATCGACGGTGTGTTTTCGTTGTAGCACTAGAGGCTGAGGGCATCTCACGTTGAGTGAACTGGATGAGATGTACAAACACCGCCCCCCCCCCTCCTGCACCCCAACCCTCCCTGTTGTTGTAAGCTACTAATGCAAGACGCGCAAAATTTTGATCTTGTATTAAAATTGTTGTGAACTCAACGGAAATTGAAATTGAAACTGTTTTGCATTGTATATTGTCGATGAACCTGGATCAGTATTGTTGGGGTTAAATGAGGCCAAATGGGATAAACGTTCGATAGTTCACAGTTGATAGCTTCATTAGGCCATGAAAACAAAATGGACGGATAAGCTGTATTTTCAATGCTCAAACATGCATTTATTGCCTAGAATAGGGTACAGCAGCTTAAAGTGGCACTTCAGGTGTTATGGTCCGTCACTGCATGTTGAATGAATAGAAATATCTCGCAACGATATTCTTGGAAGCCGTCTAGGTAAGGTAAATCAATGGATTACGATAATAGTGAAACTGATATTGACGAGCAACGCAGCATATTGTAATTGGCAACGAAATTACGTGCAATAACACCAGCATGCAAAACAGAACCGAAATCGATGCACAAAAGTTATGCATCCAACAATCGTTGAAAGGTCACCCACATCCCTGGGAAACACAAACTGAAATCAAACTAACGCATCACCAAGGGCGAATGGTGACCAAGGGTGACGTAGTTAAGTGCCATGAAAGCTAGCCTATGAATAATGTGTTTTCATGATGAAGAGATGCGCTCTGCGTTCTTAAACGCGCTAATAAATAGTCTAAGACATCTGCGTAATAAATATAGCGCCAACGTAAACAGCTACTGTCCGGCTGGGGTGGACCGGGCCAACGTAAACAGCTACTGTCCGGCTGGGGTGGACCGGGCCAACGTAAACAGCTACTGTCCGGCTGGGGTGGACCGGGCCAACGTAAACAGCTACTGTCCGGCTGGGGTGGACCGGGCCAACGTAAACAGCTACTGTCCGGCTGGGTGGACCGGGCCAACGTAAACAGCACTGTCCGGCTGGGGTGGACCGGGCCAACGTAAACAGCTACTGTCCGGCTGGGGTGGACCGGGCCAACGTAAACAGCTACTGTCCGGCTGGGGTGGACCGGGCCAACGTAAACAGCTACTGTCCGGCTGGGGTGGACCGGGCCAGCACGACCTTATGCTTATCAACCGATGATATAAAAATTAATTAGTTAAATGTGCTTGTCCAGTTTGCAACCATCTCACAAAACTGCGCCACACTATTCTTTACCCGTTGCAGGATGTCTTCGAAAAACAGGAGGGGTGTTGGCAGATTCCGCGGACTGCCCTCGGCGCGCCCGCTATGCTTAAAAAAACGCGATACCTTTTGATCACAGAGTAATTGATACCACTATTACCTCATTCAGAAATTAAGCATGAAAGATGATGCAGGTAGCCCCCACCCTCACCCATTCCTCTTCTTCCTACAGCTTCCCCCTCTCCCCTTCTCAAACAAGTTCCGTGGAAAACTACCACGGACATAATGGGCACACAAAATCAGCATCAAACTGATGCTGATTTTGTGTGCCCATTGTGATGCAAGTTACGAAATCGTATGAAATGATAATGTCCACACGTGACACGCGAGGTGAGCAAAAAGGTGAGTGAATGCAGAAAGGTGTGGGAACAGGTAGGGCTCAGGTCACCCTTCCACTCGGTCAGACCCAAGCACGATCATTATGTCGACCTGCTTCTGGCACTCCAGCAATGTGTGACTGTCCGTTCTGTGTGGATCCCGGTCCTAAATCCAGGTCGTAGACAGCGTTAGCTAAAAGCCATAACTCGACCTATAATCTGTATCGAAGTGGAAACTGCGTTGATGGATTCGAGCCATTCAAGTCACTCATACCCATCGGTGGTAAGACAGAAGTAGAAGTCTGGTTTGAGGTGTGCAAGACGCAACACTATCGTTGGGTCTCTGGATATTTTGTGTTCCATGGCACTTCGGCTCTTTTGCCATTGCATTGGGGTTATGTTCCACTGACAGGCCTGGTCGTATGTACCTTGATGTATTTTACAATATTCACATTCAGTTTGAATACATCCATTACGGCCAATCAGGAGCCCGGTTAGCAGAAGGTTGCCGAAGTCATTCAAAAAGTTAAAAGAACCGCTCGATAAAGTCAAATTGTGGGCTAAGGGATGAGGTTCGGTGACGTCACGCCAGCTATGGCGACACGTACCAGGAACACCCACGCACGGGACACAGCGTCGACGTGAAGGCCAGCGTAGAGACGGGCACCACTACCCTGCTGGAGACAATTTCACTGGGGCACCACTACCCTGCCGGAGACAATTTCACTGGAATAGCCCAATGAGAGCGTTGTGATCTAGGTGGGTGGGGTGTGGGGAGGGGGTGCTGCGCCAGCTGGGCAGCCGGCACTGTCGGCCCTTCAGCACACGTTCAGCCTGCGATGAAGTGAATCGTAGTGCTAATGAGTAACGCCAGCCTCTTTCGCCGGCCGAGGAAGACGCGGTCGCCGTCAGAAGCTGTCTCGGGGGATTACGCGCACGCGGTCGCCTCAAGGGAGGCGGCCACGGCCGCCGAGGCTCGGCGGCCATAGTCGGCCGTCGGCAGGCCGCCCGTTTGCCGCGGCGGTGCCAGTCTTGCCCGACAGAGCCGGCCGGCGCTCGGCACGACGACTTGGAAGTGTCGACCGCAAAACACGCGGGCGACCTGCGGCTCTAGGGACGCAGCGTGCGCATGCGCGGAGGCCCCAGGTGCGGCCGCGGCGCGCTATTGGTGGCCAGTGCCAGCAGGCCGCTCCGAGGTCACGGCGGGGTCGTCGGCGGCTACTAGTCGTAGCCGGGGTGCGGCGAAAGCAGCAGGGCGCTCCGAAGCTGGTCCAGCCTCGCCGGATACGTGGGACGCTCAGGCTGGTTCAGCATCTGTCAAGACGAGTGTGTGGAGTCGTGGATGTGTTCGTGGCGAGAACCAACGGCGACCGAGGTGCGACAGTAACGGATACTGGGCGATAGTAACGGATACACAGAGATAATAAAGGATACATAGCGACAGTAACGGATACAGAGTGATAGTAAAGGATACAGAGCGACAGCAGCGATACAGAGCGACAATGTCGGATATAGAGCGGCAGCAAAGGATACAGAGCGAATAGTAACTGATGCAGCGGCAGCAAAGGATACAGTAACTGATGCAGATCGACCGTCATAGATAGCTACAGTAACGGATACGGAGTAACAACAACTGATATAGAGCGACAGTAACCGATACAGAACTTCAATAACGGATACAGAGCGACAGCAACAGATACATGACAACAGCAACAGACACGGGGTCAGTAACTGTTATTATGCACATAAAAGACACGTGGGGTGTCCGTAACAGATCGTACCTGTGAAACAGACAGGACTAATGTGGACCCATGTATGGTACCAATGAGCGATACAGATACGAGTGACCGATACCAGGTATCATAGGGTGTTAGTTACCGACATATAGTGTTACTTACTGATATAAGGTGTTGGTGACAGATGTCGGGTGTTGGTGATCGACATATGGTGTTGGTGATCGATATCGGGTGGTAATGACTGACATATGACATAGTGTGTTACTTACCGATATGGGGTGGATGGTGGGAGATGTCGGGTGTTGGTGATCGACATATGGCGTTGGTAATCGATATAGGATGTTAGTGACCGATATAGTGTTAGTGACCGATATAGGGTGTTAGTGGCCGATATAGGGTGTTCGTGATCGACATAGGGTGGTCATGACCGGTATATGGTGGTAGTGACCGATATAGAGTGTTAGTGGCCGAAATAGGGCGTTCGTGACCGACATAAGGTGTTAGTGGCCGATATGGAGTGTTCCTGACCGATATAGGGTGTCAGTAACCGATATAGGGTGTTAGTAACCGATATAGGGTGCTAATGACCGATATAATGTGTTAGTTACGGGTATAGGGTGTTGGTGATCGACATGGAGTGCTAGCGACCGATATACGGTGTTAGTGACCGACATATGGTTCTGGTAACCGACATTGAATGTTGGTGGTCGATACAGGATGGCAGTGGCCGACACGGAGAAATCGGTAATCGATGCATGGCGTTAATGATCGACATAAGCTGCCGGTGTCAGATTTAGGGTGCCAGTGGCCGACTTTAGATGATCAGCTATGTCATGACTATTGCGTACTGCTGTGCGGGACCATAAAAGTACCTTCAAGAGGTCTTCAATACCGCTGTTCAGTTAGCATGTCCCCATCGGGATGCTTCGGCAGGAGAGAAGGTACGACAGCTGAGCTGTGTCCAAGCTCTGTGATGTGTGTCCCAGCTATGTGGGCTGTGTCGCAGAGATAATTTCATGCCGCTGTATGAACATAGTTTATGTATGTGTGCTTTGATTGGCTGACGCCAATGTTCCAACCACTAAGTACGGCTCCATCGTTTTGGTTGACCTTTATATTCTGACCTTCCATCAGCCTATGTTTCCATAGAATGTTTTGAAAAAAACTTGAATGTACGATGTTAACCCTCCCCTTTCCAGTCATATCCTATCGCAGATTTCCAGTCATATCATATCGTACATTCAAAGAATTTGAATGTCCGATGCTAACCCTCGTCTTTCCAGTCATATCCTCACACCCTGTTTCGGGGAGGTTGATACATACCCCCCTCTAATCTCCAAACTAAGCGAAGCACGAAAACGACCATGGCCATAAAATTACTTTTCACCGAAAAATCCGAATTAATTTTGTGGGAATTTTTTTTTATTTTAATGTTTTCAATTTTCTTCAATTTTTATTTTTATAATGGGTAGAGCGGGCCTAAAAACGCTCTTCGAAGTCAACTTGCTCTCGTAAAAAAAATGTTTACTTTAGCCAGAATATTATATTTTGGCCCCAATGGACAAATATGCAAAACTAATAAGTAATATCAAACGGATTTTTTAACCTTGTGGTGCGTTTTGTTTCGTCCCTTAAGATAAGCAAACGCTGAAAGTTTCATTAAAATATGTTTATTCGCTAAAGCGTGAGTTGAACCTTTATGGAGGTGACGACACTTAACCTTGACTAACGCGTTGACCCTAGATGACCTGACCTTAAAATGTTGACACAGCATACCAAATTGATGTGGGAAAAGGTATGCTAAATCTCGGTGCGCTGCCGCGCGCCATTCTTTCACTATCGAAAGCTCTGCCACGCAGAAAATCTTTGGGGGCACAATCATCCCCCGAGACTGCGCGGGCTAAGTGATGTCACAATTTCATAACTTTACCAGTCGTTGGACGTCACTCGGTCAAGGATTCAGCAGTTGATTAACGCCACGCAATGCATGTCGTATTCTTCCTGGTGGCGTATGTCGTCGTGTCGCAGCCCTTCTGGTGACCTATATCTCAATGTTTGAGACGTTCTAGTGAAATATGTTCACATGGCGGAGCCCTTCTGATGACGTTTGTCTGCAGGTTGGCCACCTTCTCGTGGGCAGATGTGCGTAATATGATTCCACCGCTGGTGGAGCCCCTAAATTTCCAATACTCAGTCGATCAACCCTTATTATGCTTGTCTCCCAGGGAGGACTTCAACACGAGCTGGTCGAGCTATTCCAAATAAAAAATCACCATGTAGCCGAATACAAGATCTTTTGAAAAACACATAATTCAAATGTCTGGCATAACACACGACAGCAAAATATCGTCGGTCCGCAAACTAATGTCTGAAGCATATACGCTGCCAGATGAGCGTATCATACAGTCCCAAAACTTGGATTGTCATCTTTTGCGGGCCATCGTCCATCGATAGCTTGTGCACACTGCTCAGCAAGACGCTGGCCGCGCCACTGCCCTCAGGACGTCGTGTATGGAGACGCGTCCGTGGCTGTTCCGGCACAGTTTGGCCGCCGCCATCGGTCTCGTTCAGGCCGCAGGCCGGGCCGTCGCGTCTGGTCTTTTTACATAAAGATGGATGTAAGCCCGTCTGCCCACGCACCGGGCGCGGCTGACAAATTGACGGCCGGCTCCAGCGCGGGGTTTTTGCCCGCCTTCGCGCAACATCCATAGCGAACGTACGTCCGCCACCGCCCAGAGAGTTAAACTCCACTCGGACGCTCTTGCTCCGTGTCCGGCCGTGATGGATAAGCGGCGGTAGGCGTGGCTGTGAGACAGTCGATTTGTGGCCATTACTTTATTCGTGCCAAATGCTGGCGTTGCGATTGGTTGCTGCGAAACACTGCGAGCGCAGCTGTGGGGAAGGGGAAATAAACATCGGAAATCGGGACTTGATTATCCCACTATCCCACAAACATAGCTGCAAAACGTTTTGAGGTGTTCTTACGGCGCCCACCGAATGCAGGTTGAACTAGCAGTAGAGTGAAGGTCACCTCGCACTGCTCAAGCTGTAATAATTTTGAATTTCCGTCTTCCCAGTCACCATTTTTGGTTTCATAAATCCGCAGCAAGTTTCACCAGAATTAAACACGACTTAGACACCATTCACCATTTTACATTGCACCATAAACTATTCTTGCTCACATTGGTCTAGCTTCATATTTCATTTCGGAACGCACGGAACAATTAAGACAGGCTCAACCCATGTATAACCCATGTATAACCATAAAACAGAATAAGCTGCGAATTTATCCACGATCCAGGGAATCCATCAACCAACAAAGTTAAAGAACATGCTCGCTGCTCAGTTTCAGATGTTCGTAGTGATGTTTCGTCCTAGGCACCGTTGAACACGCTGCTAATGCTAACGAACACGCTGCTAATGTTGAACACGCTGCTAATGCTAATGAACACGCTGCTAATATTTATCTAGTTCGGCTACCTCCCAAATCAAGAAATCTGAAAGTTCACTTTTCAAGAAGCGTTCTTTTTACATCTGTTCCATAGTGTGATGCTTGGATATACTTCGTGCATCAGATGCAAATATCTTCAGTTGATTCGAAAGGAATATATTCTGAGGACATGTCAGAACACTGCCACATGTTAAAAGATGCAATTCATCGGGCCTTACGAGTGACTGACCAAAGCAAAGACAAAGCAAAGCCTATGGACGAAGTGAAAAACAGTTAAACTACTTTTCAACAAACATCAGCTACAACTTCGATCTATCATATAGCCTTTCCACAGCAGCTTTGATTGATGCCTTCGCATCCACCATATAACCTTACAAGAAGCACGAACAAGTAGCTCTATTATTTATGATCTCGATGTCGTACTTTAAGAGTTTGGGCTCGCGTTTCTTTTCCTGCACCATGTCATTTCATGTCATACTTTCTATTTCCGATGTTTGCATCCAGTTATTTTTTGCATGAAACGCGGTTTTTATGGCAAACAGTATGACGTCGTGTGCATTGGCTGCTATTTAACACTTCTTAAAAACACTAACAATGCATTTTATCAAGATAAAATATAATGAGATAAGATTGCAGCAAGTAGCCAGTCTGTTCTATGTACCGAATTAGTGTACCTGCATACACGTCGCCATATGACAAACCACTCAATGCATATGCACATTCACATGCATTCAATGAATATGCATGCAATGCATATATATACATAACCATTGCTTTGGACCCGGATTGCTCCGAGGCGAGGCTCTAAAAGTCACAGAGTAGGCAGCTCCCCTTCATTTCCAGGTGTTCGATTGTTGTGATGAATTCTGCATATGTGTGCTACCCACAGGTGTGTCCATCAAATCATGAAGATTCTTGAGGGATTAACGATTAAATGGTTCGAACTATTCAAAGTCACAGATACGGTGCAGTCGAAAAGCGTAGAATGCTCATAAGATGTTAACATAAGATAAGCGTAGCATAACATAAGATGTTCATCCAGCGTTAAAGGCCTGTTTAAACGCGGCAGAAACCCAGCGAACTCTCGGCACAGTAGTGATGTTGGCATGATTGAACAGGACCCGACAAAACCAAGTAGAATCGAGGAAAACCCGACGTCGGTGACGTTGGCTACCTCTGACGTCACAGCATAAATGGATGACGTCACGCAATGTATTAGCCATAGCGATTATAATATTGTATCATGTATACTATTATCGACATAGGTGGCGGACAACCTAATAATGTATTTCAAGTTGTCTGCCGCGTTCTGCTGACAGACGCGAGCGTCGGACGGTTTCTGTGGTTGCTGCTGCTGCTGCTGCTAGTGGTGGTGGTGGTGGTGGTCTTGCGTTTTAGGTCGCGTCGACGACGGTGGCCATTTTGTGTCCGCCCTTTGTGTCTGACGACAACATAGCAATATGGTCGGCCAGAGTGCATTGCGCATTGCTTCGTGCACCTCCGCACGGGGTTCTGATGAACGAAGACATCCAAGGACACCGTAATCGACGTTCCTGTGGACTTTTTTCCGTGACACCCGGCCGTTGGCACGGCCGGTGTAATTATGGAAGTGAGCCACCGCAGGCCCCTGTCACGGATGATTAATGTCGGCCCAGACATGCCTCCGGTCGCGCCTGTACCGGCCACTCCGAGCGGTCCTGGTGACACACGTGAAGAAAAACAACACAGCCACATCCCTTTCGTCTTTGTGTGCTGGAAGCGTACAGCACGGAGCGAGCATGAGTCTGTCATGCATGAGTCATGAGCATGAGCATGAGCATGAGTCCTGAGTCGATGGCAACAGTGGAATGATTGTGACGGAGGAGCACGAGGACGTCGAATGCCGTGCCGGCTGCTGGGTGGGTCGTGACGTGCCTGGATCTGCGTAGGCACACGTCACGAATATTCAATGCCCGTGCATAATTCCCGGCCTGAATTTCGGGAACACCGCGCCCTGCAACGAAACGAAAAGAAGAATCGACAAAACCCAGCTGAGCGCAGTGACCGCAGGTCGCTCTGGCACGGACCGTCCCTGAGCGGGGGGGGGTGACGGTAGCAGGCGTTGGCGGCGCGGCAGGGTGGCAAGCGACGCCGGCGGCAGTCTTACCTCGGTGAGTATTTGTTTGATGGCGCGCGCATTGGTCTCGTCGGCGCGCGTGGGCAGGTAGCGAGCGTCGCTGCACACGACGGCGGCCAGCAGCATCACCACCACCAGCAGCAGCAGGCGCGACAGCAGCATCATCTGCCGGCACACGCTGGCCAGTCGGCGCCAAGGTCGAAGCAACGGCGTGCAGGGATGGCGAAGGTTGCCTGCTGCCACCAACGGTTGCCGCAGCAACGACAGCAGCGTGACCTGCTGGTGCTGTGTGCTGAAGTTGAGTCACTGATTTGATACCTGCTCGACATTCGTCAACTGCCATAGTGGCAGCCAAATAGTTGCGCGTATAGATGGAGCATTCAATGTTTTTTGGGAAAGGAGGGAGACGAGGCCGAGCCCGTCCAATGTTAACCAAAATCCCTAAATAATGTCCTATGTTAACACGCGTTCTGGAAGGGGTGGGGCGAATTCAGCCCACCCCTCCAGTTTTTGTACATAACTCCAGATTTTTACCGGGCGATGTACGTCCTTGTTTGCGTACATGCTTAGAAATGACCGGCGCGTCGTTTAAAGCAAGATAAACCAAAATCGGCCAACTTTTTTTTTCGAGTTAGGGGTGGTTAAAATTTTTAAAAAATTATAAGCGCCACACCACAAAAATCGGTGCTGATGCGCTTCCCGTATATTGGCAAAATGGAAGTGTTCTTAGCAAAACTAACGACTTGTTCGATGTATATTGTTATGCTTTATACTTTCAAAGTCATGTTAGGCCACCGAGGTCAAGTCGGGTCAAGTTCATGGCAGGTTAATGGAACCAAACTTAGTCAACTGGAATGTTGTCATAAATGTAAATGACTGTCATGCGATTGATGTCACCTTGCATGCTGCTCCCTACACATCCTGAAAACTACTGCTTGTCATTGTTGTCGGAGTAGTCGGGCGGGCGGCCCGGTTTCAGTAACTGGAGCAGGTCGTGACGTGATAAAGTGCTGTTATATAGGTGACCTGAGGTCAAACGCCGGGTCTAACATCTGTATTGCATCATTATTAATGTCCAAAACATCATTGATGTCCATTTTGGAGCATTTAAACACAATCACAGCGACCCATAACAATGACAAGCCAAGTCACGCAAAACCATAACATTTTGACACTTTTTACCTCATTTGACCTTGAAGATATTGATCTGAAGTCATGAAGTTTGCACACAATAGCGTTCACTACCGCACCCATCCACCCTGCGTATTTTGTTGCTCCAGCTTTGAGAGGAGCCGAGATCTTAGGGGGCGATATCCGCCCCCCCCCCCTCCAATGCGCGTAATTTTTAGAGGCCCTCCAGAGCGCGTGTTAACACGGTACCATATGTGGCAACACCTGCGTGATATTAGGCAACCAACTCTGGCACTACTGGCCCCTCTCCAAAATGGCAAAGATGTTGCCGTCTTGTGGTATCCGCGTACATTTGCAACCAGCCAGCTTTAACATTACTAGGTTCCTTCCCAGAAAAAAATCAAAAGTCTGGCCGTAGCGCCACCAGCCGTCAGTCAAGTGAAGACGTCATTTAAGGATGTGTGACTGTGACTCAAGAACAAGTTAAGTCGGTGGCACCACTACGGATCTTCTTTGAATTCACGCCGTCGAATTAAGCTTAGACAAGTTTCAGTGACGAGCACATTTGGTGCGGCCAGCAACGTGTAAACTTAGGCGGGTAAAATGAAGATTCCATGTGAGCATCACTATTTCCCGACATTAGTGGTGGCAGAACGTCGTCCCCAATGGCGCCTAGGCACACATGCCAATAGATAGCTGGGAATGAGCTGAGTCGGGCCAACTTCATCTGTGATCTCTGACGGACAAACCGATCGGCAATCGACGGCAAACGCGTCATGGCTTCCGGCGGAAACTTTTCCCCGTGTTCGGCCGGCTCCCAGGCTCGCCATATAGTCGGCTACGATGGGCGACGCTTCTAAACTCAGCCAATTGGCCCCAGAACAGTCGTACAATCTGCCCTGGCGTTTCGCGGCGCGATTGAATCCGTTGGCCGGCGTCGGGCGCGGGCATCGGCGCCAGTTGTCGCCTGCCCGCCGGCCGTACAAGTCGACCGGCTCGAGCTCGCACGACACGGGCCAGTTTCGCCCGGGGCAAGCATACCTTTGTCCGGAAAGCAATCTACCACCGTGCTGAAAATTATCCAAATTTCTAGTGAATTCCAACGCGACCTCACACACGTCACGCACTAATAGCTCATAGAGTTTCTGTTCAGCAAAAAGAAATTGGGGAATGGAAGCCCCGAAGCACAAGAAGACTGGCCACATGGCATACATGTTAAAACAGGAGATAATTAATTTAGAAGTCCCGCGGACGCAAGACGAAACGCTGAGATGCGCCAGGTTGGCTCAGAACATGAGGTAAGGCTCACAAAGATGGACGGAAGAACCCTAGAACGGGAAAGGAGGTCCCTGCGACTCGAGAGGAGGTGAAGCCCCAGTCTTGCAGGAGAGGCAAGACTGGGGCTTGTGAGTGGTCCCCTCACGACATGAGGGGACCACTCACAAGGACCTCCAGGACGCGAAATGAGGAGCCAAAGCTGCCGCCGGGATGGACAGGAGGCTCATGATGTATTGTGTTCCCTCTATTGTGTTCTCTCCCTTAGTTTGTTATCTGCAAAGGCTATTGTCTTTACAGATAACAAAAGCAGGGAGGGTCTCACCCCGAGGGCTGATGATGCGCCACATCCCCGGCTGACTGGGGTCGGCTGACGGCTGACTGGGCTAGGCTGCCGGCTGACCTGGACAGTCTGTGGCGCCGGTCGGCGGATAACGGGGTCGCTGGAGTGCGGCAGACGGAAGGCAGCTGCCGCCGACACGTGCCCCACCGGTTTGTATCTTCCGAAGTCAGGATGATCAGAGGGGCGAGAAGACAGGTGTGTGGTTCGTTGGGAAAGAGATGCAGCGTGACGAAAAGCTGAACGAAGTTGGCTCAATGTTATGTCGCCGGGTTGATTTCACTGCTCCAGATGGAACAGCTCACAACAAAATCGGTCGGTGACTTCCGCCATAAGCTCGTGTCAGAAGTATTCTACAGCGTGTGTGTTAGTTGGCATACCGCATGGAAAATTGCAAAAACGGCATGATTCATTGGAACCTGCATCGCTTACAACTGGCACGCGCCAACACGGCAGTTACGTTGCACTCTGCCACGTAACTGGCACACGGCAGTGGTACAGGCAGGACTCTCGCAACACTCTCCACAAGCTGTGTAGCACGCACGAGTGGCAGGCTCTCGCTTCTCTCTTGCATCAATATTCTGCAGACCGCTCGGGAACTTTCATGCGGTGTATTACACTTTGTATTCAGTATTCAGTGTCGCGCGTGACACTTGAGAGTGGTTAAGAAGACACTTACTTTACGAACTCTTTGTGATATATATATATATATATATATATATATATATATATATATATATATATATAATAGATATATATATATATATATTATATATATATATATATATATATATATATATATGTATGTATATATATAACATATGTATATATAACATACAGGTATATAAATAAAATATGCATACATATATACATATGTATGTACGCATACCATATATGCATTACATATAACAGGCTACGGGCAGATGCTACCTCAATGCCTATGGCCTCTTTTAACTCTGCAATTTGAAGTATCACTCATTGTGAGGACTGATGTGCCATGTGCCTGTGCCTGATGCATTGTTTGGCATTCATCATAAGATAATTCCTTTATGTGTGCGCCTGCTTATTGTGGTGGCATTTTAACATCCATCCCACATGTAACAATGAGTCCACATCGGGACGGTACCGCAATGGTAAGCACACACCACCATATATGCATGCATGCATATATCATGGACAGCACCGAAATCTGTGCGTTTTCTCATGTCGGAGTCCCGTGGAGGCGACAAACCGCCTGGGGCTGATATCTATCCAGCCTCCATCGGTGGTGGCATAAGGTATTTTATATCAGTTTTCAATTGAAGAAAAATGAACCCTAAGAGTGTGATGCCATAAGCATTGTTTGCAAGTTCCATGTTAAGCGGAGCGACTGTGTTTAACCGGCTAATTTCATGGATTAATATCTGATGTGTTGTATTGATGCGCTGCGAATATATTTCCACATGTTTTGGTCAGCATGATGAAGGACGTTACATGAATACCCATTGGATGAGCTGGATGATGCTGATTGCAGTGCATGCACCACGCTGCTAAGAATACAAGCCACTAAAAACATTTAATCGTGAAGATTGAACGCCAACTTCCAGCGCGTTACAACGCCGGAGCCGGCGCTCATCGTCTGCCGGCTATATGGCGAACGGAAGTCCTCAAACGGCGCCCCAGTCACGTCCAGCCGCCCCAGTCACGTCCAACCGTCCCAGTCACGTCCAGCCGCCCCAGTCACGTCCAGCCGCCCCAGTCACGTCCAGCCGCCCCAGTCACGTCCAGCCGCCCCAGTCACGTCCAGCCGCCCCAGTCACGTCCAGCCGCCCCACCGTCCCAGTCACGTCCAGCCGCCCCAGTCACGTCCAGCCGCCCCAGTCACGTCCAGCCGCCCCAGTCACGTCCAACCGTCCCAGTCACGTCCAGCCGTCCCAGTCACGTCCAGCCGCCCCAGTCACGTCAAACCGTCCCAGTCACGTCCAGCCGTCCCAGCCACGTCCAGCCGTCCCAGTCACGTCCAGCCGCCCCAGTCACGTCCAGCCGCCCCAGTCACGTCCAGCCGCCCCAGTCACGTCCAGCCGCCCCAGTCACGTCCAGCCGCCCCAGTCACGTCCAGCCGCCCCAGTCACGTCCAGCCGTCCCAGTCACGTCCAGCCGCCCCAGTCACGTCCAGCCGCCCCAGTCACGTCCAGCCGCCCCAGTCACGTCCAGCCGCCCCAGTCACGTCCAGCCGCCCCAGTCACGTCCAGCCGCCCCAGTCACGTCCAGCCGTCCCAGTCACGTCCAGCCGTCCCAGTCACGTCCAGCCGCCCCAGTCACGTCCAGCCGCCCCAGTCACGTCCAGCCGTCCCAGTCACGTCCAGCCGTCCCAGTCACGTCCAGCCGCCCCAGTCACGTCAAACCGTCCCAGTCACGTCCAGCCGTCCCAGTCACGTCCAGCCGCCCCAGTCACGTCCAGCCGCCCCAGTCACGTCCAGCCGTCCCAGTCACGTCCAGCCGTCCCAGTCACGTCAAACCGTCCCAGTCACGTCCAGCCGCCCCAGTCACGTCCAGCCGCCCCAGTCACGTCCAGCCGTCCCAGTCACGTCCAGCCGCCCCAGTCACGTCAAACCGTCCCAGTCACGTCCAACCGTCCCAGTCACGTCCAGCCGCCCCAGTCACGTCCAGCCGCCCCAGTCACGTCCAGCCGCCCCAGTCACGTCCAGCCGCCCCAGTCACGTCCAACCGTCCCAGTCACGTCCAGCCGTCCCAGTCACGTCCAGCCGCCCCAGTCACGTCCAGCCGCCCCAGTCACGTCCAGCCGCCCCAGTCACACACACACACACACACACACACACACACACACACACACACACACACACACACACACACACACACACACACACACACACACACACACACACACACACACACACACACACACACACACACACACACACACACACACACACACACACACACACACACACACACACACACACACACATACACACACACACACACACACACACACACACACACACACACTATTATCCCGGTTAGTAGTCTTAGCTTTCATTCCGAATTCCTGCGTGGTGAGGAGCAACATTCTTTCATTCCCGCTCTAGTCATGCTGCACCGTCTAACATAAGAGTATTGCGAGATAGTTAACGTATTGTTGCCACCGCTTTGCTGGGTGAGCCAATAATCTGATTAGCTACAAAGGACATCTTTCTTGAAAGATTGAAAATGTTCCGTATTGGCTGCACGATTTAGACCCATCAGAATGCAGAACAGGGACAACCTTCCTCTATACACGCGTAATAGAATGCTATTTAAAAGTAATGCTACTTAAAAGTAATGTAAAAGATATGAAACGCATTGCGAAAGCGATCTTCACCAATGCCTCCTCCGCGGATCTTCGAAGCTACTCAGAATTACGTCCCCACATGGATACATGCCTCGGGTTTTTATGTTTACGCAAAGGGACAATCTGCTGAAGTCATAGATTGCCAGTCTTATTTCAATTAATCAAAATACTGCGCTTAGATTCAGAGGCCCTTAGGGAAGGGTAGCCAGGCTTGTTGTGGACATTGGACAGCGATTTAACATATTTGGGGTAGCTTTTAGATCAAATTTGATTGCTTGTGTTAGATCAGCTTCATCTTGGCAAGAAGGGAGTGAAATGACTAATCAGTAGATATGAAGGGATCTTAGGTAGCTGTTAGGGCAAGAAAACTAAGCAGGTTATGGGGGATGAAGCTTTTCAAGTAGAACGGATTCCTGGAAAGGAAAGTCATAGTCTATCATCTTTGAATGGAAATACCATAAGTCTCCGGAACAATGTTGGGGAACTTCATGCTCTTATCTTCTCTGAAAAGCTAGCTTGTATATGCATAACTGAGGTACGGATTACTTGATGCATTTTGGAGAACTCGTCGGTGTTTCGAATGGCTGGCTGCATAATTCATACTCATCAAAGGAAGTCAAGGATATGAGGTGGAATATTTTTGCATTTGAGGCAAGCCATGAAATGTCACGCTGTACATGCTAGTGTTTGCAGTGAGGGCGTAGACACATTATGATTAGACATGATCCTGAAGAATTGAACAAAATTAAGCATCGAAGTATAACACATGCCACCAGATTAGGATGAAGAAACTGATTGTTTGATGTCCGAAGAGATGAGTCTGAGAATGAATGGCACGACGCCATGAAATATCATACTTAGTTCTAGTAAATGATGAAACTGATGTATAGACGTAAAGATAGACACAATAGAAGGTAGTGATCATATCGTTACACCCTTAGGAGGTAGTGACCTTGTCATTATACCTCCAGGAGGTAGCGATCATAACATTGCACACTTCGTGTACTTCCTGAAGTGTCCGAAAGAATATGATGCTGAATTCAAATTTGCTCCAAGGAATTATAATCAGTTCAGTATCTTACCGAGTGAAATAGATTCAACGGGGTAAGTTATTGCCAGATTTAGATGTATGTGAAAGGTGGGAACTCCTTATATGTAAACAGTTCCAAGGTGATAATAAGTCCTTTCCAAATAGGTAACTTAAAATGAGCCAGGTTAAAGAGGTTAAACGTTGTTCGTGGCTGAAAAGGGAAGCAAGCAATTACTGGTGCCAAAGAAGCAAGCATTAACAAAAAATATCATAATTCTGAGACTAAGCTAGGATTAGGATAGGATAGTTCAGACCAAAGCTTGATGTGCTCCAATTTTTTTAATTGTTGACTTTCATTACCGGACGACTTTTCGGCGATGAATGCAAGGACGTTCTTTAGCTTCTACATGTTGCAATATAAAAGTGTAGTCTAGGGCCAGTGGAGGTAAATAACGAAATACTTGTTACACGATCTTGGGAAAACTGCAAAAGCTGAAGAAATTCAATTGCAGATAACAAAGCCCAATAGAGCTGTAGGACCTGACGATATGCATACCAGGACTTTAGTTCACTGTGGTTCATTGTGGTTCTTTGGGTATGCTTTTTTGGGCGATTCTTTCGGTGTTCTAAAGTATTCGAAGATCGGCATAATGTAAATGTTGTGCCGATTGTCAATAAGGGCAACACAAACTACGTGGAAACTCATAGGTCAGTAGCTTGGCCTCACTGGTTCGCAATATGTTGGAAAACTTTCCAAAGAAAGTATTCAGACTCATGTTTTTAGGTATAACTTTTAAGGAATAGCCAACGTGGATTTCGATCTGGTGGATCTTGCGCAGTTCATCTTTAGGAATTCACGGAGTATGGACCCAGTGAAGCTGACAACGGAAGCAGTATAGATGTAGCGCATTTTAACTTTAGAAAAGCTTTGGATAAAATTACGTACAAACGTCTAATTTATCAGCTGGAGCAGCACGGGTTGGATGGAAAAGTAAATGCAGCCCTAAACTCCAGCACTAACAAAGAAGACCAAAGAAACGTCTAGTGACGAATAGCTGACAGGAAAGTGAAACGGGCTTCAAAACATCATGATCTGCATCCACGGACTGAGCGCAATGATACGGTGGATACTCCACCTCCACGTACGTGGAGTACCGGTACCAGCAATGCAATGCTAAATTTGACTTTCCACAGCTGAGTGTGATTTATGACGGACTTTACGCACGATCACGGCTAATGGTGCCCATTTGTGGGTGTTGGACGGGCAGAATCAAACACAAATAAGCACGTGGCATATATAAAAGTATACATATAAAGCTGTCATTCGCTGTGAGTACTGCTTGGATATTCGCGACCATAATTGTATGGGATGATCAATTATCCCTGAGCGTAGTGAATCACAGTTCCGTCGTCAACTCCGTGGCCACTTTGGGACCACGGAGACCACCAGACACATGCGGCTAAAGTGCAGCGGATCAGCTACCCATGTTCGGCACAGGACGAGGCGGATCAGCTACCCATGTTCGGCACAGGACGAGGCGGATCAGCTACCCATGTTCGGCACAGGACGAGGCGGATCAGCTACCCATGTTCGGCACAGGACGAGGCGGATCAGCTACCCATGTTCGGCACAGGACGAGGCGGATCAGGTACCCATGTTCGGCACAGGACGGGGTGGATCAGCTACCCATGTTCGGCACAGGACGAGGCGGATCAGCTACCCATGTTCGGCACAGGACGAGGCGGATCAGCTACCCATGTTCGGCACAGGACGAGGCGGATCAGCTACCCATGTTCGGCACAGTACGAGCGGGTTCCATTTGCTCAGTGTGTAGCGTGTACGTTGTCTCTGATCGGTGTGTGGCATGTAGGTTGACTATGGGCAGTGCGGCACTGTGACAGTGGGAAAAGGCCGGCGGCGGTGTGTGGCACATACGTTACCTCCGGTCAGTGTGGCACTGTGGCAGCGGTGACCAGCAGAAGAGAGGGCCCGTGACCGCCGGCGGCGCTCTGCTATATCTGCCTGCACCTGAAGCCACGCGACCGCCTCTGGCCAGATACTGTCGCTCATCTCCAATGAACGCTTATAATTCGGCCGCGCGCTGACGTCACAAGCCCCGCCCCGTGACGTCATGGTCCGTGAGAGCGCGCCGGGCCTGCCGCTGCGCCCCGGCTGGCCGGGTATATTTGTCGAGGGCCGACAAAGGATTTTTGGCGGTCAATTCTGGCATTGTCGGCTGGACTGTATTTATAGCCGAGTGCCAGTCGGAATGTGTGAGGCCGTTTCCGGTGCCAGTACATTTCGAGCCGAGCCCAGACGGGTACAGGACAGCAACACATGATTGGTGGAAACACGCTTGTCACCGAGACTGGATTTGTCTGAAAAATTGTCCGGCCAGTCGTGATGCTGCGTGGAGCTGGGGTCTTAGAGTCTCGTATCTCACATGCTGTTTCCTCTTAAGATTAAAAACGGCGGGTGTAAAATCTGGATCATACCGAGGAAGCGGTGTGGCAGCTTCCATACATGTCCCCTAACTCTACCACATTTACGCCACAGAAGATGTAGTTGTTTGTGTCTTCGCAGACTCAATATTTTGGTTCATTGCTCAGTTATTACCGCGATTACATCATATCTCAGATCAGATCATAGCACAAAAGTGCAAAAGCACATAGCGTAGCACCTAACAACATGGCAGCATAGCACATAGCACACAAAACGCACACAAGTATAAGCATTAGCCTTGCACAATTTTATCGAGTCATTGTGAACCATCACATGCCTTCAAGTCGGCAAACGCGTTGTGCAGCACCAATTTGCGTAGTT
The DNA here is from genome assembly GCA_034440575.1 of Imbricaverruca yamaguchii. Taxonomy (NCBI): domain Eukaryota; kingdom Metazoa; phylum Arthropoda; class Thecostraca; family Neoverrucidae; genus Imbricaverruca; species Imbricaverruca yamaguchii. The sequence goes on along the minus strand of JAOTOL010001555.1, from coordinate 866,379 downwards.
GACGACACGACCCGTTTTGCATATCTCTGTAGCGCCACACCCGAACTATCCTGTTCATTTTCAGGAGCACGATGCACATATTCGGGAGCCTCGAAACAGTTCACACTAAACTGCATTCACCCAAGTCGCATGAGGCAAGACGATTGTCGAAAACATGAAAGGCTGCTGCAATTCTCTGGACGACAGAGCTCCTGAGCGCCAGGCTTTTGTCGTCAAGAGGGCCACACTGTATGACTCAAACTGATCGTTCATTTGCACAATCTGACCCCCGTGATAGCTTTGCTCTTACATTAATAAATAAACTGGTCGTCTTGTATCCGCTTTGGCTTCGATTTCGATGCCAAGATTGGAAGACTTACACAAAGTACCAACGCCTGGATTAAAAGTGCCAAAGCCTTGATGCCTTGGCACACAACTGTGCCTATGTGAGTTCCAGAAGCATGCTCTTCTTGTGTGACGTCAGACCGCATCGTCGTCACTCTCTCAATTACCGTATCTCCACGTTATGTGGTAATATATGTAACATAGAGTTCCATGGCATACAAACCAATAGCTGGATAATCAGAGGTGAAAAAGGTGTCCAGCCTGTCACCTACAGAATATCGAACACCACCAGGCTGTCACATGTTCATAGTTCACATTAAGACCCGTATGCATGTGTGTGAGCGCGAAATATCGATCATGCCGCTGAAATGGAACAAAGAAGAACGCTTTAGTCCATATATGATCTCCAATTTGTTCAATTATATACGATCTTCAATTATTCATTAATATGCCAAATTACAACACACACTATAAGCTAATCTTGCTTCTATGGTGTGTATCCATCAATGTCCATCTATAGTGCGTATTATTGTGGTTTAATGTGCTCACAATATGCTTGCACACATTTTACTTAGCAAAGCAAAACCGCAGATTAAGCTAGCTTTTATTGTGAAAATATGCTTAATGTATGTCAGACAAAAATATGTTTAAAGAAAAGATCACACCAGGTTAGATATTTTAACATTTTTATTATTGAACACACAAATTGTGCCTATATTGAAGAAACAATTTAACACGCGCCCTGGAGGGCCTCCGAAACTTACGCGCACTGGAGGGGGGGCGGATTCCACCCCCAAAGATCTCAGCTTACATTAAGGCTAGAGCAACGAAATTCGCTAGGTGGATGGGCACGATAGTTAACTCTATTGTGTGCGAATTTCGTGACCTTAGGTCAATATCTTCAAGGTCAAATGAGGTCAAAATAACAAAAAAGGTCTGGTTTTGCGTGGCTTCGCCTGTCTTTGTGATTGTGTTTAAATTGGTGGCTTCGCTTATGGTGCGCTGTGATTGTGTTTAAATGCTCAAAAATTGCCATTAATGATGTTTTGGACATTACTAATGATGCAATACAAATGCCATAGCCGCCATTTGACCTCAGGTCACCTATATAGGAGCACTTTATCAGGTCATTACCTGCTCCAGTTACCGGAACCGGGCTGCCCTTTGGGCGGCTCTCACAATCGGATTCGCAAAGAAAGGAGTGAAATAATGAATAAAGTATAGAAACACTTAGGCACACAATGACAAACAGTATATTTCGGGATGTGCAGGGAGTAACATGCAAAGTGACATCAATCGCATGACAGTCATTTCCATTTATGACAACATTCCAGTTGACCAAGTTTGGTTCCATTGGTCTGTCATGATGACCTCGGCGACCAAGCATGACTTTTCAATTATACAGCATAACAATATGCATCAAACAGGTCGCTTAGTGTTGTCAAGAACACTTCCCTTTTGTCAATATACGGGAAGCGTATTAGCGCCGATTTATGTGATCTGGCGCTGCGATTTTTTAAAAACTTTAACGGACCATAACATAAAAACGTTCCGGCCGATTTTCATTTTTCTTGCTTTACCCAATGCTCCGGTCATTTCTAAGCAGGTACGGAAAACATGGCGTATATCGGCCGGTACAATATGGAGTCGTGTACGACAAATCGAAGGGGTGGGCGGATTTCGCCCCCCCCCCCCTCCAGGGCGCGTGTTAAAAGGAGGTATGGTAAACCAGGCCAGACTATTTTAGATATTAAACAATAATAGCATGTTATTTTGCTTTCTAACTAAAAATAAGCATTTCTGAGGGGAATCAATGGTCACATCATCCTGATCATACGAATACACATGGCATTACAATATGCTGTTCTCCAAATCGAATGACTCTTTGAAAATGAAATTCACCAATACAAATTGAATTCCCTTGTACAATAAGGAAGTCAATATAGCACCAACATCAAGGGCAGAGTGTCATAGGTCATATTTTGCATTAGTTTCAAGTTTTTTTTAAACCTCTTGGTCAATGCAGCAAGTTCTGCTTATGGCAAAACATGGGCCCTGACACAAATAAATGAAACCCGTGGAAGTGACCAGATGAAATTATTAAAATAAAGGCTCGTATTGGAAGAACCAAAACATTTGTTGGCATGATAAGGATTACAGAACTCTGCAGTGTGGGAAAATGGCTGAAATAACATGTTAGACTGAGAAACGAGAAAAGTGTTACTTCAGTCAGGTATGACCAAGGTTGGGTTTATGTCTTGGAATTCTGGAATTGGAGAGGAAAATTATGTGGCATTACAGGTTGGCATAGAGCAGAGGACTTTGAGGACTTTTCTTCCAATCTGAATCCTGGATTATGATAGAAAAACTGCGTTGCATTCCAAGTTGGAGAAGGATGTGATTTGCTTCTGTCATTTAAAAAAAAAAACTATTTTCGCACTTTTCACGGTCATGCTTCGTGTTTAATACTCCCGTGATCATGACCAAATATCAAGGAGATCTCAGTCATTGTCAGACTCAATTTCTCTTTTGGACAAATGGAGTGGCAGACTTCCTGAAGATAAAATAATGTTTTCGCGGTCAACATCAAAGACAAGACCATGTTTGCAATACTTGTCATGACTCTCGTCTCTCAGAGATGAAACACCACATACACAAACACACATAACTTCAGCTTCAACAGCGCCTTCGTACTTATTAGGTAGATACGTGCACACTGAAACCAGCTTTTAAAACAAACTGCGGCGGAAAACGGAACTGTTGCGTCCGATTCAGTTTCTGGAAGGTGACAGGATACTGTTCTGCCCGTCCGGCGCTTGAGATTGCCAAAAGTGGCGCCTGATAACGGTTGCGGGCATCGACGATTGCAACAAAAGTATTGGTGATGGATAAAATCCGAAGGACTTGTGAGCATCACAAAGAGTGGGGCTATCCGCACGTACAACTTTCTCCACGAATTGTCATTCGACAGTGGTGTGGAGACAGTGGAAAGCGGAGCCTTTTCCACGGACTGAAACACGTGCAGCCCGTGTCACGATGACTGCGCCCGCACACTCTGCAACCACTGATCGTCAATTTGAAATATATGTGCCACTACGTACTTTTGAGCTTACGTACTTTTGTGCTGACGTTCTTTTGCGCTTGCGTACATTTGCGTATGAGTACATAGGCCCTTAAGTACATTTGCGCTTACGTATTTTTATGCTTACATACACTTGCGATTGCAAGCATGTTCACTGATGTATATTTACGCGTACGTACATTTGCGCTTGCATGCATTTGCGCTGAGGTACATTTTCTTATGTACCTTTGCCATATGTGCATTTGCTTTTACGTACACCTGCCATACATACATTTTTAACATGTACATTTTCGCTTTTGTACGTCTGTCTCTAGGTACATCTGCCATGTGTACTTTTGCGAGTACGTGCATTTGCTTACGTATATCTGTCACACGTACTTTGTCCCTACCTACATTTGTCCTAGACTCACATTCCCAAGCGCGGCACCCTCACGGTTTCGTGGCGCGAACCGGCGACTTGACGGGGGGCCTTCATAAGTACCAAGTGTCACAAGTACCCAGAGTCATAAGTTCCAAAATATACCAGATTTGGTTTCATAAGTTCCAAAAGTTGCCAGATAACTTCCAAAATATTCCAGACAGGGTGAATTCACAAGTACCCAAAGCCATAAGTACCCGGTTTCATAAGTTCCAAAAATAGTTCTGCATTCGACCGCTAGATGACACCGTAAACGCTCAGCGGCACCCGAGCTTACATGCGTGCCGGCAGACGGCAGCACATAAACAATAACACACGGCTTCAAAATTGTTGCCATTTGTTGTGAGCTAAGAAATCACCACAATTCCTGTTGACTTTTTGCAAAAGGAAAAGCCGTTGGTAATCGGACACGTGGAAGTGTGTACGTTGAGTAGGTATTTATCAATGTATTTGTGGCAAAGATCAACAAGCTTAAATAGGTAGGGCTTAGTTCCTAAATTCAAGTAAGTAGGTAGGTAGGTTGTGACCTGCATCAAACTGGAGTGTAAATGTATCACAGACCTGGCTGGTATTTCACAAGGCCAAAAAGATATAGATGCCCACCTACCTGCTTACATTGGTTAGGGAAAAGGTAGGTATCTGAACATGTTCTGTTTACTGGGCACCTTATTTGAGGCTGATGCCTTTGAATATCTCCCACATTATGTTCAGTGCATAAATAACAAAAATATGGTGATATTCATAAATGATGGACCTGTTTACAATCCAGATATTAAGGCCTGATCACACAGCTCTACCTATTCTTTGTGTATGGGCTAGCAATAATAATAATAATAATAATAATGACCTTTATTTTGCACCTTTCTCAATACATATCTGGGCTACCATACAACACACAATGCCTTCATGCATACAGACTAGCAACACAACCAAACTGAGACAGCAACCACTGTGCCACACCTGCTCACTTCTACCATGGGTCATGCACATGAGCCTGATCAGCTCTTTCTAGTACAATTTGTTCCAGCTGTGACCTAAATGTGTGTTTGATGTCAGCTTTACTGGCCACCAATAAATCCATAGATACAAGTTCATATTCATACCTAATTTGAGCATGATTTTGTGCAATAATACCCAACCAAGCTACCTCACTCTTACATAGTGTTTTTATAATGGCATTGCTTCTGCCCATGAGGCTATGCACAAATAAAAGATGTCTACTTGCCACCAGCATGTGGCACAGCAGCATTCCAAAATCCAAACTCAACCAGATTTGGAAACCTACTTTCTAGGTTTGGAGTCAGAGTGCAAACAGATTTCCTCAGTACATTTTAAACTATGTTTTCATGGACATAATATTTTTTGATGCATGGAATCTATTTACCAGTAACCGAAGGAAAATAATATGTACCTAGTCAGTAGACTTACCTATGTAATATGCATAAGTAATGAACATTGTCATTTTTGGTCACATCAGCATGCAGAAACAAAGGAGTGGATGATGGATGGCACCACAAGACAGGGAGTTGTGATGATCAGCTCGGCTTCACCTCTTATAACTCACAGGAGCAATGTGCTTTCCTTTCACTGTTGGTCCAGTGCAAGGCTAGCTAAATGAAAAACAAACAAATAATTCACACTCCACCCTCAGCTCAGAGCACACACCTACCTACATATGCAGCCTATGTGATACAGACCCAATACCACTACTGCACCAGTACAGCACATGCCAGTTGGATGTGATAGCTGAATGCAAAGCAAAGGATCAGTCAACAATTTTTCCCACTACAAGGTGGTTCAGATGCAGGTTTCTGGAGACACATCGCCAAATTTGTAGTCTGGAGGGCACTGTTCAGTGAGCATGTGCAAGGTTTGACACGTTGTTGGCATTTCTGTTGATTGTGGTTTGATGTGGTGTGTGTTTGGATGTTATCTGTGTGCTTGATGGTACAAAAAGTGGCTAGTTTATTTGGTAATCGTAAGTAGAATAACATGTTTGGTGGATGTTTTCTTTAATCTTGTATTCTTTTTTAGTGGCATTTTTCTTCCTTCTGCATGTTTGTGTCAGAGTACATGTGGAGTCCATTCTATCCAGTATGAACATGGAGTGCAAAAAATGTTTTAAGGGATGAAATCGCTAAAGAAGAGCCTTAATTCCCACCCTGCTTTCAACACACTTCATGATTGCGAGAGTACCTAGGAACCTTGACTAGCCTTTTCAAGCAGGAGTGATGGGCTATACAGACTTAGCGGAAACTCGTTTCGCATCCACAGTGTTCCACAATTCACACCCATAGAGGGGACAGTATATCTTAAACAGCCTGAGTAGCATGAGCTTGTCTGCACATCCTAGCAGCACAGAGCATGTTTACCTGGTAATACAATGCATGTCTGGTCCTCTGCATATCTCTGCAAAGAAGGATTTAGGTATTATTCTAAACACAAAATTTGGGCATCAGAACAGGTCAAGGAAGCCAGGAAGAAAGCACTGAGAATGCTTGGGGCAATAAATAGGAATGTATCATACAGGAGTGAGGAAGTCTTCAGGAAGCTTTACTGTGTATATGTCAGGCCACATTTGGAATACTGCATCCAAGCTTGGTCTCCTAGCTATGAAAAAGATTGTTGGCTTTTAGAGAGAGTATAAAAGAGGGCTACAAAAATGGTTAATGGTATAAGCAACTTGGTATATGATGAAAGATGAAAGAAATTGAATATGTTTTCACTTAAATATAAAAGGCTGAGAGGAGATCTCATCGGGGTCTTTAAATTTGTCCATGGTCTGGAGAGGGGGTATCTTGGGGAAGTGTTTGAATTTAACAGACATGATGCAATTAGAGGTCATAAATTCAAAATTAAAGTTAACCACAGCAGAACAAGGTTAAGGCAGACTTTCTTTACCAACAGGGTAGAAGAACATTGGAACCAGCTGCCAGAAAACATTGTCAGTAGCAGCACATTGAACATCTTTAAAAACAGCAGACAATCATTATAGGAATACAGGGCTTGCTTTTCAGTATTACAGGGAGGGCTGATTGACAGATTTGGTGTGCAACTGGTTCAGTGTACAGAGTGCAACCAAGAATGGCCCTTGTGGCTCATAGTTGCACTAATCTTTTATGTCTTTATGTCTTTATATCTACACAATCACCCATGTTGCATTCAATTTTGTGCCCCAGATATCTGAACTTCTGGACCCATGTAAGCAGTTTTCCACAGAGGAGTACTTTTGTGTGAAGTAGCAGGATGTTGATACTTCCCTGGAGAGGATGTTGATCGAGTGTTCAGAAAGTGGTATATTGCACCCTATTTTAAGAATGATTTAACACTGAGCTCACTGGAATAAATGCATATTTGCAGTTTAAGGAAATTTTTCCTTTTTCTCAAATTTCTTCTTACCATGCTAGTTTATAAGTGTGTGTAATATGAAGGAACCACACATTTCCTCTGCAAATGCATACTTTTCAGTTCAGATGCAAAATATTGCCCAAAAGGGGTATGGAGTTGGGTACTATACCATAAGAAGTAATGCTCAAAATGAAGAAAAAATGTAGGATGACCTAACCTAACCTGGCCCAACCTTCCATGCTATAATGCAAATTGCTGATATATGATCAACATGGTCATTGCTCGTGCGTTAGAATAGGAAATTCCCTATCTGGCACCTATTCACAAGCTAACGGAGTTCCGCAGGAGAGCGTACTGAGCGTTGCATTGTTTGCTATTTCAATTAATGACGTGGGTACATCGGTGCCAACTTCCGTAGGGAGAGCGCTTTTCGTGGACGATTTCGCCATATGGTCCTCTTCACGCTCTGTGCATACGGTTGAGAGACAACTCCAGATGGCTGTTCGGAAGGTGCAGGATTGGTGCAACAAAACCGGTTTCGTAATGTCTACGTCGAAAACCACCGCTGTCCACTTCTGTCGCAAACGCTCTTGTACTGACCCCGTGATTATGCTCAATGGACGCCATATACCATTCAAACCAGCTGCCAAGTTTCTGGGTGTGTGGATGGATCGCCGACTGACATACACCACCCATATCAACGATCTTGCACATAAATGTGCAAAGCGACTACAGGTAATGCGTACAGTCTCTAGATGTTCGTATGGAGCAGATAGTTCTATCTTGCTTCTTATGTATCGATCGCTCGTGCGTTCTAAAATTGACTATGGTTGTTTTATTTATGACGGAGCGTGTGCCACATCCAAGCGTCGCCTTGATGTGATCCACGGTGTAGCTCTTCGCATCGCTACTGGAGCCTTTCGCACCTCACCGGCTGCTAGTGTAGTGGTAGAGGTAGACGAGCCACCTCTTGCACTACGCCGTAAGTTATTGGGCGCGTGATATGCATGCAATGTTGCTCAAAATCGGAACCATCCAGCCATGTTGGACTCGCCGGAAACGAAGCTGCTGACATAACCGCCAAGCACGCCATTAGCAATGGCCGTGTGGTCCATTTACGGCTCCCTCCAAGAGATATATACCCTACCATATTGTCAAGTATGCATTCAGAATGGCAACGATCTTGGAATTCGAAGTGTAGTAAGCTCAAGGTTTTAAAACCGACACTAGGATAATGGCTATCCTCTCACCGAACCAAACGTCGGGAAGAAGTAATACTCTGTCGATTGAGAATAGGCCATACCTTTGCAACACATAGTTATATGTTGACCGGTAATGACCGTCCCGTATGTCCGTGCTGTTCTAACCCACTTACCGTGTACCATGTTTTAGTTGGCTGTTCACTGCTAGAACCTCTACGACGCCAGATTTTAGGACGGTTGAACACCGACTCTTCTTTACCTATGCTTATAGGGAACGACTCTGAGGCCGTTGCGTCTGGGAATATTTTTATGTTCATTCGACAAGCTCGCCTTGACGTGATATACCCCCATCCGTGAAGATGGATAGTGAGCTATGATAGCAGCACCGTAGATTGATTGCATTCCAGTTATGGGCGCAAAATGACCCTAGATGTCGACGCGCCCCTAAACTCCAATCCACCACCACCACCAGAACAATTGTAAAGTTAAAAACACCAACATAACCTAGCCTGACCTGTTTTTTTTTTAAAGACTAAAATTATTATGTTTGAATGATAACTTGAAAAGGTGGTACATCTGTAGTTACTGGTAACTTCTGATTTCTTGAAATTTATTTGTATGATGCAATGTTTATGAATGTGGTACCGAGGTTGCTATTTAGGCTTCAAAGTACAGTAATTATAATACATGTATATCGAGACCTATCTAAATATGTTTTGATATATAGGTGCAAAGTAGCTTATTTTGTCAGATATATTTTGTTGTTTTCTAATGTGGTTTGAATTAATTTGATGTTTTTATTTTTAAATGGTAACTACATTTTGGGACATAAGTTCTTCAGGTCCATTTATGTATAGTTGTGTCCATGTGATATAATTGCATCAAGAATTAATTTACCTGAGGACAAAAATTATGGTCGTCTTGGTCGTGATTAATATAGGTTTAGTAGCCTAGCACGTATCTAGGTACGCATGGCGGATATGAATACGCAAATATGCGTATGCAAATGTGCATAAGCGCAGATGTATGTATGGCAATTGTACGTAAGCACAAATGTACGCATGACAAATGTACGTGAGCGTAAATGCTCTCATGGAAAATGTATGTATGTGGAAATGTACGTAAGCGCAAATGTACGTATTCACAAAGGTACGTATGCGCAAATGTACGTAAGCGCAAAAGTCTGCTTTGCGCAAATGTATATGAGCGAAAAAGTGCGAAAGTACAAAATTGCATGTGTACAAATGTATGTAAGTGAAAATGTACATATGTGCAAATGCACGTAAGCGTAATTTTACCTGAGCACAAACGTACGTAGGCGCCAGAGTATATAAGCGCAAATGTATGCAGGGACAAACGTACATATGCATCAGTACGTAAACGTAAAATATGCAACAGCAAATGTACGTACATTTGAGCATACATGTCTGCGTTTAAAAACATTGCTTAGGTGCATATACTGTATGTACATTTGATATTATGTACATTTCCTCTTACGTATATTTACCATGAGTACATTTGTGATATGTACTTTAGTGCTCAGGCATAAAAAATCGTGCTCATATCATAAAACCCACAATTCTTCCAACTATTTCATATCGGGAGTACTATTGGGGTGAGGGGAGGGTCAGAATACATGAAGGAAATGATCTGGTCCAAATGGATTTGGGGCACACTCCATATGGCCCATTTTGATAGTTTTATTTATGGGGGAACAAAGCCAACATTGTGGCAATTGTAAGTCATTATATAACTCATTTCCCCCAACAACATATAACACTACGTACCTGGTGGTCACGCATAATGACCACATCCAACACATACAAAATGCCAATGGGATGAATGTGGGCAATTTGAGAGAATGAAATAAAAAATATATTAAGATAAAAGCGAACATCAGATGCAAGGGGAAAATGAGAGAATTGATCACCAGACAATGTCAGACCTAGCCCATGACTATGAAGGTCGGTTGTAAAGCATTTAGATGGGATCTTGTAATGCACAGTGACAAGACAATCATCACGTGACCTTAGTTGATATCATATGGCATTTGGGGTTATGCTAAGACACACAAAGACGAGTCACAGAGCAACACTGTGGTCTCTTTGAGGATGATCTAAGTGAAGCAGAATAGTTTGTGCATTAAAAGAAGTAGGCAAACACACAAATAAGCCCTAAATTACATACACATGCACACTCACACCTGCTTGTATATATACGTATGCATGCTTATATATATATATATATATATATATATATATATATATATATATATATATATATATATATATATATATATAAGTATATGTGTGTATGCATGTGTGTGCATGTGTATGTGATTTACGGCTTATTGTTTATTCGCCTAATTTTTTAAATCCACAAACTATTCTTCACTTAGATCAGCCTCAGAGACCAGTGTTTCCCTGTGATTCGTCTCTGTGTGTCTTAGCATAATCCGAAATGCTGTATGATGTCAACTAAGGTCACCTATCTTCTACATACTCATGGGCAGGATAATTATAGTGTTTCATACGTTCATCTCCCTTTCCAAAAAAAGTTTTTCTTCCGACTTTCGGCAAGCGATGCAATCAGCATCCATGCTGTGCTATCCAAAGGGGGATGTAGTTGACATGGAAGAATGCTGATGTCTATATGTTCGATATTATGTCCATATCCGCTATCCTATTGTATATTTATTTTCACAATCCCTCGTGTCAAACTGAATAATGCTGCGTATTGTGTCTTCTTGACATTGCACCCTAACTTATACAGCTGAACCGTGCCCGGCAGGTGTGCAGCCCGTATGCGCTATACGGTGTCCGCGACTGCTGTCACGCGGTTTGCGGCTGCAGGATCATTGGCACAGTCATATGATGCCAGCTTCAGTGAACGCATGTCATACAGTCATATTGGCAGTGAGAGGAAATCACGTGGCTGCACCAGAAATGCGCTGACATCCTACAAGCGAATCGTCGCAGGGCGTACGCTTAACGTTCGCACGGTCAGTTCGCACGGTCAGTTAGCCAACATGATGCGGATGCATCGTCACTGATGGTGTGTCAAAAGGTCGGCAGTGCCAAGAAGCGTCTTCTGACGCGGCGTCGATGAGAGCGAGCCCTGGGACTGACTCGATTGGATCACACGTCGCACGGCTGATGTCTCCGTGATCGCACGCCACCTGACGGAAGCGTTGTGGAACACCATCGCAATGCCAGTGACGGGAGCCATCGTTGTACGGTTGCAACATTAGTGAGCGAACGAGGACGCTGTACCCGCAGCGTCAGAATCCATCGTCAAGTACTCGAAGCGTTATTGAGTGCAAGTCCCATTGGTGGTGGCATCAGGGAGATGCGCTGTAAGGTCCTAGCATTGTGGAACATGACCATGTGGCTGATAGCGATCGACCCGTCATGTCGCAACAAACACGGGGAACATGATCGCACGCGCTGAGCTAGGGTTACCTGTGGCGTGAAATACAATAGTATTTTCGTCTACCACAGATCGCACCCATTGCGAAATGAAATGGTTACCTTGGCAATGTATTTGATTTGATTTGTTCGTGATGTGCCGTACCTGTGGACAATTTATTCCGGCTTGCGGCAGCGATACAATCAGCATCCATGTTGTGCTATCCAGAGAGTGATCTAGTTGACATGGAACAATGTTGGTGTCCATATGCTCGATATTATGTCCATATCCGCTGTTCCATTAGATATTTATTTCCACCACCCATCGTGTCAAGCTGAATAATACTGTGTCTTGTGTCTTTTTCTTGACTTTGTGACCTAGCTTATACAGCTGAACAGTGCCCGGCAGGTGTGCAGCTCGTGCGCACTATGCGGTGTCCGCGTCTGCCGTCACACGGCATGCGACTGCAGGAACATTTGGCACAGTCATATGATGCCAGCTTCGGTGATCACATGGCATATACATATATATATATATATATATATATATATATATATATATATATATATATATATATATATATATATATACTAGTTATGATGGAATGTTGCCGTAGCCGTGAAGCGCCTAGAGCATTTCGCCGTATTTGTGCGTATAACGTGAGCTGCAGCAACTCCGCGAAGCTTTAAAACCAAGGGGGATATGTACCGAATATTAGTGTGTTGCACTTCACGATACCCTGCTGTTCACACCAACCATTTATGCTTCGGGTTGCTATCGTATATCCATGTGTCAGGCTAATAAAGCTGGACATCTACACAAACAAAACAAGCCTTGACCTTCACCCAGGTGTGTCGTTTTATGAAAATGATTGGGGTGGCTCAAGTGTCCGAAGATATGGACGGTATCCTCGCAAACACACTGAGCACATAAACACGTAAAATGCTATTGCGTGTTGATTATAAGCCGCATTATTTGACTAAGACATATCGAATGTAATATATGAAGTGCATCGCGGTATGAAAAGACGCAGACATGTTCTTTATTTCGCATTTCTCAGAAGGTTTTGAATGCACATCCGATACGCAGAACTTCTCGGTTGACATTCTACCACACCATTCATCACTAAATCCAACGACAGGGCTATCGTGATGGGGCCCCTAAGCCGACATGAGACGCCTCGGACCAATGTGAGAATCCCTGAACTGATATGTGGGGCCACATCTCCACATGGTGGCCGATGTGACGAATTATAAATCGTCGGAGAGGAAACGAGATGGACTCTCCTCAGGCGGTGTAATGTTTTCGGAGATATGCGCTCCAAACTACCTTGATAAATGTCAAAGACTAATACCTGCTATGGTTCTATGCCGTCAGAAACTACACGCAGTTTTCGGAGCGCATCCCATCCTTGTGAGACCATATTTTAATTATAGGGACACTTCCACCTACAGACGGTGCACACAAATTATGGGTGTCAACCTCTTACCAAATCTTAGATCCGCCGCTGGCCATGTTATATTGATCTTCGATTATTGCGCGTGTATCATACAAAACATAGTTCGCAAACGGATAGGAGGAAACCCTCAACATGTATCATAAATAAGCCGTATTGCAATAAACGATAATCGTGGCAGCATCCAAGGGCAAATAAGGCGCTCGTGTGACCTCACGGTATTATAATTCGATCGGGCATCGTCGGGAAAATCGTGGGATGAAGTCATAAAGTGTTGAGGCCAAGTGAGATCAACAGGGGCGTATCTGGGTTAAGCCTATATATACAAGATTATGTGAAACATGAAAAACGTACACCGAAAAAAAAAACACCCAATCAAGATTACATCGCGAGTTCCACAGGCACTATCTACCCGAGTACATCCACACCACATCGCCCCGATATGACGCAACACGAGTAGTCCAGTAACACAAGCGCGAGTCACACGTAATACCCGCATGGATGAGTCCTAGAGCAGCGGATGCGACCCAGGTTCTGTCAGGGTTCCAGGCCTCAACTGTTGTTGGCAGAGGCGGGTCCATTAATGTTGATCGTGGCAGGGCATCCCACCAGACGTGAAGAAAGAAAGTGCATGCACTGAACACTTCTGGGATCAGGACACATCACACCGCAATGACGGCACCATAAAGGAGATCTTGGAATAGTGATCGGCAGATGGAGAGGAATTTTCTGGGGAAAGGAAAGCCTTTTCTCCTCTTGGAGAGCGCCAACGGTTGAAGAAGTCGTTGACGTACAGATTCACATTAGTTTTATCGCCGTAAGTTATATCTATACCGTCAATGCAAGACGAAGTGTTGACTGAATAACTTAGCTTGGGTGCGAATTATCAATTCTGTTCGAAGCGCCCTAAAGCCCAAATATGGCTGCTTATGAACGTCCCTCTTAGCGTGTAGGGTCATGCTGGTTAGCGCGTCAAAGGCCACCTGCGTGCCAATTTTGAAGGAAATCTGGGTAGTCTGACCCTGTCATTTGACTTTGAATGACTCATGTGTTTATGAACTCTTTGGTTCCATGCTCATGCGATCAGCACATCAAGATCTACCTGTGTGTTTTAAGGAAATATGAGCACTCCGATTTCCGTGACCCTGGCCTTTGGCGTCTGTTAACGGCTATTTATGAGCACTCTTCTTAGTCTTTATGTGCATTATGTGCCTTGATCAGGATATGGAGGAGTATCTGCATGTCAATTTTTACGAAATCTGAGTAGTCCGACGACGGTGACACTTGTACTTTAACCCAGCATATCTTCGCTCCGTATTGTAGTACGATTATATATGGTGTTCATCATGATTAGAGTATCATGTTCTATGATCCACGCGCAATACTCAAAAAGCAACATAACCTTACTTCCAGATTTTTCTTCGTTTGCATCGCTGTCCATCATATCTGCACCGAGAATGTATGAAGAAATCCCGACTCAAATAGCCCAGCTATTTATGAACCCCCCTCTTAACTGGTACTTAGATGATGACCAGGACGTCATATATATATATATATATATATATATATATATATATATATATATATATATATATATATATATATATATATATATATATATATATGTATATATATATATATATATATATATATATATATATATATATATATATATATATATATATATATATATATATATATATATATATATATATATATATATATATATATATATATATATATATATATATATATGTGTGTATATATATGTATATACATATATACTTATCATTTGTTATTATATTGTTATTACAGGACACTGACACTGAGGTTGGACTACTCACATATCCATCAAAATTGCACACGGGTAGTCCACGTACTAATGTCTCACGGCCACATGCGACCGCATACGGCTTCTTTCCGAATTAGCTCGGTTTATTACTGGGACCCTGTCTGGCTGTTGGAATTTATGATTCCATGACTAATTTTAATGTCATTATGTAACCGTATTAGACGGTAGAACGAACTTCTAGCAATCTATCACACGCTTATATCAGGCCACCACAAGCTATACATGGCATTTGAGAAAGTTAAAAGGCCCCTCTCGGCTTTGGATGTCGGACCAATAGTCGCCGTCTTACTTCATCACCTGTCCGATTTAGTTAAAGTTTAACTTCACCTCGGTTTTTAGCCATTGTTTTATTCTGATTATTTTTGTCATTTCAAGATTGATAGTTCCTTGCAGTTACTAGAGTTACCCCTTGCTAGCGCGAATACCAAGCAGGATGTTCAGTAATTTTGCAAAACGATGGGCCTCGATACATTCGAAAGTAAAATTATGCTGGATTTTGGGTTAAATGGAGAATTAGTTGATGCACCAACTACATTCGGTTTGCAAGCAGCTTTTGAATTCCGTTCTTCAACACCGAAAGTCGAAAGAAACTATATTTTCGGCTTGTTTCGGCCTATGGTGTTATCGAGTTACGTACACGACCAGAATTTAATTCATACGGTGCACCAAGCATTACCTTCTTCTCACTACAAAACTTGACTCACAAGCAAGACATTTGTGGCTACGGAACCAAAGTGGCATCAATCTGATTTTTATTAGCATGAAGAGGGGGCAGAAGACAGTAAATTGCATGAAAGATATTATCCGATAATGCAAGACATTGCATAGCAGAAGATATGACACTGGACGCCTTGGCTGTTGCTAACAGCGTTGATGCCATTGACGCATATGTCTGTCTTTGCTAGAGGTAACTCCCACGGATAGCTTATACATGGTATATATATATATATATATATGGGGTGTGTGTGTGTGTGTGGTGTGTGTGTTTTTTTTTTGTGTGTGTGTGTGTGTGTGTGTGTGTGTGTGTGTGTGTGTGTGCATGTAGGTATATATGTATATACATATTCCTAGTAAACATGCCGACAGCGGCTCGCTGTCAGCTGGTGAGTGGAATGCTCGCCAATTTCGACATTCAGCCGACACCTAGCTGACGTCCAGCCGACGGCAGACTGGTCCAGTCGGGCGGCACGCCGCGGGCCATGGTAGCATTGATACGGCAGACCCGTGATGGCACCGTCTGACGAATTCTCCCACCAGATTCAGATGTTGCCTGGTACAGAAACTGGGAAACTGCCGGAAGATGACATATTTTCCCGAAGTTTTCCAACATCCCAGGAAGATTCGGGCCTCGGAACTCAGTGGCGGCGAAGCCTATGCACAACCGCAATAACTATAGGTATTACAGACAAGGACATTGATGCCACTCCTATGCTCTTCCGGAGACCAATGGAAAGCCATATGCATTCGTGGTATTCTGCTACTAAAATGTACTCTGGAGTAACTGCCCGCATCCGTTAATCCAATCACTGCCCACCTCTCGCTGCGCGAATTATGCAGGCCGTCATGCGAGCCGGTTGACGTTTGAATTGGTTACTTGGCGCGCAATGTAACGGCTTGCGCGTCAACGACTTGACCGACGTATTAGCGGCCCACGTACTGTTTTGACTCACAAATGAATTTTCGCCGATAAGCACAGCAATGCTGTTGTCCAGAGAGCTGATTTCAAGAAGAGAGAGAGAGAGAGAGAGAGAGAGAGAAAAAGAAGAAGAAAAAAAAAAAAAAAAGAAGAAGAAGAAGAAGAAGAAGAAGAAGAAGACAGACAGACAGACAGACAGACAGACAGACAGACAGACAGACAGACAGACAGACAGACAGACAGACAGACAGACAGACAAAAAAAAAAAAAAAAAAAAAAAAAAAAAAAAAAAAAAGAGAAAAAAAAAAAAAAAAAAAAAAAAAAAAAAAGAAAGACAGACAGACATACAAATAGACAGATAGACAGACAGACAGACAGATCGCAAAAAACAATAGCATCATATATTCAATTAAAAAGGGAATATGCCACCCGTTCCCCAATTGGGCAGTAACTCTTCACGTTACGTTCCTAAAACTTCGACCGGAATGGAATGAACGTTTATTTTGCATGCATTTGCACGGGTCAATCAATTCAATAACTTTCGATTTCTGGCCTTCTGCAAGGGGTGCTTCCCGAGAACCAATTTTGAAAGATATCGGAGGCGTCCAACCTCGGTGACATTTTACTTTTGACCCTAAATATATATGTGGTGTTGTGTAATACGTCTTCTTGTGTTTGCTCATGTTCATCAGGATGCCGAGCTCTACTAGTATGCTGGCTTTCATGATGTTCCACTGGGAAGCATCAAGTATTGATTTAGCTTGACGTGCAGTTTGCCATTGGTGTTTTGTTTTTAATCGCTGCATGAACACACCGGGAAATATTTTGGCCCAATAATCCAGCTGTTCATGAAGGCCCTTGTGAGCCTTCATGCTCATGACCGTCAGCGCATCTTGGACTATATGCGTGGCAATCTTGAAACAATTATGAGAGATCGACCTTAATGATCCCGACTTCGACCTTGAGTAATTCGGCTGTTTACGAACGCCCATCTTAGCCTGTATGCTCATGATGATCAGTGCATCAAGTACTACCCCTGGAACAATTTTGAAGGAAATCTAGACGAGGCCGGTCTCGATGGCCTTTGGTCCTTGGCTCCGGAAATCTCCGTAGATTTTTGTGATAGGGCTTCTTAAATATGCTCATGATAATCAGTGCACCAAGCTCAACTGGTAGATTCTCGGACAAATGTACGCATGACGATACACTTAAGTAAATGTAAGTAAGCAAATGCACGTATGCATAAAGGTACGTATGACAAATGTACGCAAGATACGTCAGCGCAAACGTACGTGCGCGCAAATGGACGTTCGTGTAACCGAGTTATATCACTGCTGATATTTTAATGTATGTACGTGATCCAAAAATACATCATCGCAGATATGCGTAAGCGCAAATGGACGTAAGCGCAAGCATAAGTATGCGTAAGTGTACGTAAGCGCAAAAGTACGTTAGCATAAATGAATGTAAGCGCAAATGTACGTACGCGCATTTATATATCAGAGCAGATATACGAATGCGCAGAAGTACGTAATCGCAAATGTACGTACGCGTGTTTGCGAATATGCGTCACCGCAAAAGTATGTCAGAGCAAATGCATACAGGCACATATGGACGTATGCGTAAACTTACATGAGGCAGATGAACGTAAGGGCAGATGTACGAAGGCGCAAAAATACTCATGAGAAATATATGTATGGCAGATGTACACAAGAGCAATTATGCGCATGGTAAAGGTCCATAAGCGAATATACATAAGCGCAAATGTGCGTATGGCATACGTACCCAGCCAAACGTATGGAAACGTAAAGATACGTATGCGTAACTGTACGCGCATTGGCTTATACATACATTTACTTTACGTACATGTGCGTTTACATACTTGTACGTTTACGTACATTTGCTCTTATATGCCTTTATTCTTACATACATTTGCACTTACGTACATTTGCGCATATGTACCTTTGCACATACGCTCATTTGCGCATAGGTGCTTTTGTAGATTATGTACATTTCGCTTACGTACATTTAGACATGCGCACAATTGCACATGTCTGTATTTGCTCTTAGTTACATTTGTGCTTGCGTACATCTGCGCATACATACATTTGTGCATGCGCACATTTCCGTATACGTACCTTTGCTCTGACCTGCCTTTGTTCATTCGTACTTCTGTGCGTACGTACATTTACGCATACGTACAGTTGCACATCCGTACATTTGCGCTTGCGTACATCTACGCATGCGTACATTTGTACATGCGTATATTTACGCATATGTACATTTGCCATATGTACTTTTGCGCTTGCGTATATTTACGAACATGTTATGCATACGTATATTTGCGTCTCCGAACATTTGGGCATACACACTTTTGCACTTCCGTACATTTGCGTATACGTACTTTTTCGCTTAACTACATTTGTCATACGTACATATGCGCTGACGAACGATTACCATACGTACATGTATGCCTACGTACATTTGCTTCGGTACATTTCAGTATAGACATCTGTCACGCATACATTTGCTTTACGTACATTTGTCCGTTTACCCTACCAGTATGCTAGTTTTCACGATGCTCCCCCTGTAAAAATCAAATTTCAATGTTGCTTGATGTGCATATTGATATTCGTTTTGTGCTATTAATCGCTGCATATGCACCCCCAGAAATGTTTGGACACAAATAATCCAGCCGTTTATGAACGACCATCATGACTTGTATGCTCATGAGGGTTAGTTCATCCTAGAATAAATGTGTGCCTATTTTGAAGGAATTATAAGAAGTCCCACCCCAATGACCCCGCCCTCTGAGCTTTTATGCTGATGATTGTCAGTGCATCAATTACTCCGCGTGTACAAACTTTGAAGAAAATCTGAATAGTCCGACCTCATTGACCCTGACCCTTGACACTGAATAGCTCAACTGTTTAGCAACGCCGCTTTATCATTCATGCCCATGGTCGTCAGTTAGTCCTGGACTACATATGTGCCATTAACAATATATATCAGTGGTCCGACCACAATGATCTCGACCTTTGATCTTGAATAACTCAGCTGTTTATGAACGACCCTCTTAGCCTTTGTGTTCATGATGATCCGTGCATCAATTATGACTATTCCACCAATTTTTAACGGAATCTGAAGAATCCAACCTCAAAAACTCTAACCTTTGACATTGCATATCTCAGCTGATCGTGAATGCTCCTCTTAGCTTGTATGCTCATCTAATTAGTGTATCGAGTACTACTCATCTGCTAATTTCGAAGGAAATCTCGATCACCTTTGACCTTTGACCATGAATATCCCAGTGGTGTTTTGCAATGAGGCTTCTTCTTGGGGACGAGTGGCCTAGGGGTAAGTTGCTCGTCTCACAATCGAAAGGTTGTGGGTTCGAGTCTCACCTGTCATTACTCTTCACCCGCGACCAATCGGCGTGAGAGATTGGCGACGCTACATGAATTAACGGTCGATGTGTCGTAAAACCAATAACCAACCAGCAATGCGGCTTCTTGATTGTGCTCACGATAATCAGTGTACCGAGGTCCACCAGCATGCTCGTTTTCACGATGTTCCACATGTAGGGATCGAATATCAATCTAACTTGACGTGCAAGTTAAAAAAGAAAAGCTTTGTGTTTTGAATCGCTGCCTTGGTCCAGGATAATTTTTCAAGGAGAGGTTTTGATGCACATAATTTTGCTTTCATGAACGTCCCTTCAGGTTTTATGCTCATGGTCATCAATGCATCCAAGAGTACATTTGTGCCCATTTTGAAGGAATTCTGAGGAGTTCACGACCTGAATGACCCAGACGTTTTGCCTGGAATATCTCAGCTGTTTAAGGGCGCCCTGCTTAGCTTTTATAGTCATGATGATCAGTTCATCCAGTACTGCATGTATACCAATTTTGAAAGAATTCTGAAGAGTCTGTATTTCTTAGATATTCGGAGAATTTGCGACATGAATATGAATGGGGCATTCCACGACAAATCGACATGTGACCTGCACCCTCACACCTCAGATTTTGATGAAAATGGTTCTATAG
The DNA here is from genome assembly GCA_034440575.1 of Imbricaverruca yamaguchii. NCBI lineage: Eukaryota > Metazoa > Arthropoda > Thecostraca > Neoverrucidae > Imbricaverruca > Imbricaverruca yamaguchii. The sequence continues at coordinate 845,607 of JAOTOL010001555.1, read as the reverse complement.
GGTTATCAGCATCGCTGAACACGCCTGTGCCATTTTGAAGTCTCTTAGGTTTACCGTTTTCTAGTTATGAGCTATATAATTTTTACATTTTGCACTGACATGACTATCTTTGGTGCTAATTTTCTCTGAGTCGTTTTCAGTAACTGAACAAATTTATACGTCAAAATGAAGACAAAACATTGAAGAATATGACTATGCCACCATTTAAACTTTCATTACGTAATTTTTGCCGACTCTAGCCAAATAAAAAATTGAAAAGAAATAAAAACATTTTTCCCCTCCGATATCGTATATTTTCTCACTTTCATATGAAAGAGCGTAGTTTTTTACCCTAGAAACATAAATAATAAAAGTGGTTATCGACTTGGAAAGACGAATCAAATGCGGTGAATGCGGGCGCTGCGCTCACCGGACCGGCGCGCGCTGCCGCTGCCTCGCGATACGCCTGCCGGGGGAGGGGAGGGGAAGAGGGAGCCGAGCGTGGGATGTCAAGAATATGTCCTGAAAAAAAAGACCATGTGACGGTAAGAGATGAGAATGGGGTTAAAAGTAAAAGAAGCAGAAACGTTTGATTTTAGGTAATTTGCAGGAAATTTACCAACTTTATAAAGAGAACGGTAGCAACCCGCGCATTGGGTTTTCTAAGTTCGCCAGCCTCAGCCCCAAACACTGTGTCCTGTTGGGAAGCAACGGCACTCATACGGTTTGTGTATGTTGCTATCACCAGAACGTTAAGCTAATGTTAGCGTCTCTGGGCTTAAAAGACATTACCTACAAGGACCTGTTGAAGCACGCGGTTTGTGATGTCGGGAGGGAAGCCTGTATGCTGCAGAGGTGTGAAAACTGTCCAGGTCAGGACGGTGTCAGGTCATATTTGATCGACACTTTAAATGCGCAGGCAGGGGAAATCTCAGACTTGGTGGACGAAGTCAGATTTAGTCAGTGGCTAAGCACGGATCGTTGCACTTTGACCGAAATTGTTCTTCCTATGGACGAGTTTCTTGACAAACTGTCTGACGCCATTGTGACACTTACTCGGCATCATTTCACGAGTCAGCATCAAAGCAAATATTTCGACGATCTAAAAGCAGCTACCTGATCATGAAGCACTGATCATATTAGATTTTCAGAAAACTACACTTTTGTAGTTCAAGACGAAATTCAGTCATGTCACTGGAACGCACCACAGTGTACCGTTCATCCGTTTGTTGTTTATTGGCGAGAGATTGGAAAGATTGAATGCCACAGTTTTGCGTGTTATCAAACGAACTGAAGCATGACACCGTCGCTGTGCACACATTCTTGCAGCACATTGTACCGAAAGTGAAAGGCATAGTCCCGAACTTGAAAAAGATTCATTATTTTTCGGATGGGTCAGCTGCCCAGTACAAGAATAAGTTTAATTTCGTGAATGTGAGTTTTCATGATGAGGATTTCGGAGTCCAGTGCGATTGGAATTTTTTGCAACGTTGCATGGGAAAAAATTCGTGCGACGGTGTTGGGGGTACACTGAAAAGGGTTGCAGCTAGCGCCAGTCTTTCGCGGACACAATTCGGACCACATTCTTACTGCGGAAAAGCTATGTAAAGTGCTAAGGACAAGGGTAATTTGCATACAGTGCTACTTTGTAGCGAAAGAAGAGGTTAGTCGTACACGGCATGAGCTTGGCGATAGACTGTCAATGGCAAAAACTGTCAAAGGGACTCTAAAAATACACAGGGTAACTCCAGTGAAGGCAAACATTGTCGTTATAGAGAACTTGCCATAAGTGAAGATGAAAGTGATGGTGGCCTGATTTGCTACAGGATTTAGGTTGAATGGTTAGGTGACCTACATCGGCAGCTGATTTCCGTTTGTTTATGTGCGAATTACAATGTAAGTGAGCTAATGTTAAGTTATGCATTTTGTACCTGAATATGAATATGAATATGTCGTCACCTTGACGAATTTACGGCAAGGCTGGAACTAAACCAGAGGCATTCCTTTGTTTGGGGACATTTGGTTTTTCTAGACACAAAATCTCTATAACTTGTTGAGAATTTCCAGGCTCAAGAATTTGGTAACCTTTTTGAAGCACACAGCAAATGCGGCCTGCCATCTGTCGGCACGCAAGTAAGCTCTGGTGCATAATACTTACGATGTCATCTAGCGGTAGAATTCAGAACTATTTTTGGAACTTATGACACCGGGTACTTGTGAATCCGTCCTATCCGCAGATATTCTAGAAGTCATCTGGCAGCTTTGGAACTTATGAATCTTGGTACTTATGACTTTGGGTACTTGTGATACGGACCCGATCAAGCAACCTCCTGCCACAAACACACAAATGCACATACACACAAATATACACACACACATACATACACACACATACACACACACATACACACACACATTCACGCTCACGCTGCATATTACTAGGTGCCGAGCTCGGCTGTGGCTCAGTCACCTATTGGTTCGTTAACAGCAGAGCTGGAGCACGGCTGTCATCTAGTCTGTTGCGACGGCACAAAATATGGCTGCTTATCCACTGGTTCTCTAGATCTACCAGGAGACATAAATATGTCAGAGCGTCCCTCCTCGATCCTCCACAATATTCATAACCACCTAGTGTTTTTTCTTCAGTAATACCTTCACAAATGACACATCTCTATGATTGTTGATTGTGGAAGAGAACACCAGAGGTAATTGTGAGCTGATATGGAGTGCTCTCATTTACTTTGTACCGATTCAGTGCTCCATTAGAAATTGCAAGATCGCCATTAGTTAGTCGTTTCTAGATCAACTCTGCTTTAGACGCAGGCTGGCCGTTGAGATCGCGGCCAGCTCGCCTCTTCGGGGAAATGTACAGTATCTTCAGATCTGTATGCTGTTACGCTGTTGGCGCATCAGCTTTTCCCTGTCAGTCATGTGGAGGTATCCTTGGAGATCAAGCTGAAGACGCCACTGGCAACGTGCACATGTCACTGGATACGGCGAGGGTGAGGCACTGTGTCTTGCGGTCGTCGGGGGGGGGGGAGGGGTAGTTGATGCGTGGTCTTCCCACGCAGGCTTGGGACTGGGTGCTGAGAACTGACACCAGCGGAGGGTCTGGCTTATTCAATGGCCGACGTGGTTGACTGGTTTAAGGTCGATACACATATGCATAGTGCAAGGTGTTGAACGATATGTCAAATGTATGGCTTTTTTACCTTGAAATCATACTGCTCGCATACAGCATGCAGCTAGGAGAACATGTAAGCCAATTAATAAAATCAGTTACTCAGTTTGCATGGGCCGCGGTAATTCGAATTTCTACCTTAAACAGCGCAGCGTCGCATTTGTTGTCCCATGAAAACGTTTGTTGTACGTTAGTAACTTCGAATTCAGCGCCGGCTGAAATCCTGCCCTCCCCCAGAAGGGTTTTAGCAATGGGAACACGGGAACGAGTAGCTTAGGGGTAAGTTGCTCGTCTCACAATCGAAAGGTTGTCGGTTCGAGTCTCACCTGTCGCTACTCTTCGCCCGCGACCAATCGGCGTGAGAGATTGGCGAAGCTACATGACTCAACGGTCGATGTGTCGTAAAAAACCAATGACCAACCGACTAGCAATGGGAACGGATTTAGTTTAGGTTTACGGAGAAAACAGAAACGTGACTCATATCCATGTCGCGTTAGACAAAAACAAAGTATTTTAATCTACTTCCCTGTGGGCAATGAAAATTCTTCGAGGGAAGGTGAAGTTTAAGTGATGCTAGGGCTGGTGCGATATCACCAATTATTTCGTGCTACCGTCGGAAACAGGCATATCGATGCACACGTTAGCTCGTATTGAGAGCGTAATTCGAAGTTGTTCGAGCATGACAATTTGAATGGTTCCCCACAGTCAGAAAAACTAGAACAATTAGGTACATTTAAACATTGAATTCCATCTTATTAACCACAAATGTGGCAAGAATGAACACATTCAAGGTGTAGTGATCGCTTAGGATGTAATATGGTATCAGTACTACTTATTGTATTTTTAAGTTTAATGAGGTGAAAGATATCATCATTGTAGATACTGTGATGCCGGTATAGGAAACTGCCTCTCCAACTTGAAAGTTGGGATGGCAGGGGCCCATCAACTTCCGAATACATGCTTTATTTTTACAGTTGGTAAAAATGTTTCAAACGTACCCGATGTCTACAACAAAGCGGCCGAAGTCTGGCTATTTTTTTGGATTTGTGGGCGTACTTTGGAAAAGCATCTACTGTGCTTATCTGGCGACTTCGTGTGATAAGCTCATGTTCCTCTGTCTCGCTACAGTCTTCATAACAATGGATGGGCCTGAGGTGAAGCAAACCTTAATGACGTCATTGTTGCAATCATTGGATAGGGGAAACCTGGTCTAGTTGATACAATTTTGACGAAACTCAATATAACTCATCACTTTGGGGGGGGGTAGCGAGGAGATTGCTGCACCTACGCCGAGCCTAAGCCTGGTGTCATCACGATATTTTGTTTTCGTGGCGTCCTCTGGGCTTTCCACCAGAGAGGAAATCATGGCGCAGTTCATCAGTTCATCAACTTACCCCGCAATAGGGTTAAATTGTTGCTGATGATGGGTTAGGTTGATATAATGTAGGTTAAGTAAACTATGTTATTAATATAGATGGTACTAGTTTGCTCCTTTTGAAAGGTTCATATTCCACGCTTACAGAAACAATACTGGTGTGAGTCTTGACTGACCATAGCCAATGGTTTATGCCATTTATGGAATGCTCAAACGTTCATTCCGTAGATACCTTGATACAGTTTTAGCAGACGCCTTAATAAAAGTAGGCAATTGTATGGTTATTTTGTTCAATTTCCAATCCATAAAACGTTGAAACAGGTTGTATGTTAAGCACGAATTTAAACACATTTGACAGTCGCAAAGTTGAGAGAACATGGTAATGAGCTGACACTTAAAAAGTTAGCAAGTGGGCGACAGATTAGAAATTAAGGGCAAAGCAAAAGCACTTTCGATCCAAAAATGTGTCACATCTTTACCATTCTGTAGTCTTGGATCAAAAGTACTTGGGCTTGATTTTTCCGTGAGAAGAGGGTGTCAGTAGCAACATGTGCAACGGTAGCCATGGCAACCGGCTTCATGCTTTTGGAGAAAATGCTGTTGTATCAACCATCCCGTGTATCAACTAGACTCGGTCTCCATGTGTATCAACTAGACTCGGTCTCCATACTCCTATTTTTCACGGCTATTTAATGTGTTTGCATGGCAACCTCGCAAGCTGTCACCTGGACTGTGGCATTTGGATCCTCTGACATCAGTGCTTACATAATCATAGGCATTATATTTGCTCCCAAAACCCTGCAGAAAGAACATTGCAAAACATTGTGATAAAAGATAAAACCGGCTGGGTGTAGGGCTGGGTGTTACGGAGACTGGGACGGTATCTTGTAGTTAGATTGAGTGAGCCATTTATCTCAAAACAAAGGCGCTGGGTATAACTCTAAAAAATATCGCCAGACACCACAACGGCGATAGTGCTCAAACAAACCTTTCTGGGCTCCAAACCAATCGCGCCGCGGTCTAAGAAAATCGTATCAGAATCCACAAAATCGTTGGACTCCATCCTCCCGAGAAACAAAATCGTGATGGATCTTGAAAAAGTGCACCGTGGCCTCAAAGCTTCCACATGGTTCCGGAATGATTCAGTTTATATAAAAAAAAACAAGGGACCCTCAAAATATCGAGTAGAGTTTAAAACAAATTGCATTGAGGCTTACAAATCGATGCACCTGACCAAAAATCGCGCCGACTGAGAGCTTAAGGCTCAGGGCCCTCCAATGTCGGTTTCATTGCTGAACGTGTGGCGTAACATCTGCTGGTGTGCGTCTACCAACGCAAACATGACCCGTGTTCAACTGAGGAACTAGGAGTCATTGAAGTAAAGTTTAGGGCAGATCACTTTAGGTTTCATAGACGTTTGTAAACTACGTTCTTGTCGATTAGCAGTCGTGTGGTGCATATTTTAGGAAAGGGATGACACTTATTATCACCCCGCAAGGTACTACACCCTCGCCCTCAATCGTTTGGGACAGTACATTCAAAAGTTACATTGTTTCACTACATTACCGACGTTTTGTGCTTCAGACTTGATCACCATTTATCAGCAGTTGAGTATCAAGTCCGAAACGTTGTTAATTTCTTGAAATAATAGTCATTCATGTTAAGAACCTTTTCATGGCTATGAAGACATTGCAAGTTGTATTTTCCTCCCATATATGCTTAGATTGTACTCCGCTACGAATGCAAGTGTTTACAAACTTTTGGTGCCTCACAATTTGATTCCTTATCTATGATGACATTTCGTTTGTACTTCCTCCTTCGGAATCAGGGATTAACTATTGGTGTGCTGCATGGGTGTAACGATTGAGGGGGCTGGAGAGGGGACATGTCCCCCAATTTCTGAGAAGTGACGATTTGTCCCCCTCAATTTTGTCGTGTCCCCCAGCCTCAACTACCTGAGTATCATCTCTGCAAAATTCTACTTAGTCATTTATGTAGTGAAAATATGTATGTCAGAGAATCACCAACAATACTAAAAGCCGATTTAGGCAATCAACGAGCTTAACAGGCTATCTGTAGTCACGAAATATCCGAATGATAAATCAGCAAAGGTTTTTTGCTTCCAGCCAATTCTTGAAGAACATGAACCTTGACCATCTTCTGTTTTCACTTTGGTGGAAAATTGTGCTCTGCTAGGCAACAAATTTGCATTATCGCAGGACTTTATACGTCTAATCACCGACTTACGCTTCCCTAACTTTTCGTCAGCGACACCGTGACTGGTTCGCGACGCGAACCGTCTACTTTCGCGCCACAGACGCTGCGCTTTCTCCGTTCCTTCCCCAGACAGCTGATCAATGACGTCACCAGGGTATGACTAGTCGGCATATTCAGGGCGGACAATGTAAATATTGCGCGAGAATCACAATGTATTCAACATTTTAGGTAGGCATGAAATCTGATACAAATAGGTCTGAGCAGGATGCGCCGCATATTGGATACAGGATGCGCCACTCTGCATCCGCCACTGCGCCGCATATCAGCTTCCCACGGGGCGACGGTCGGTTCCCGACGTCTGAAAAGTTAGCAATGCGCGCGCACAGAAAAAGCGTTTTCAACGACACATCCTGCCATCTAGTGAGAAATATTGTTAATTATACTTGAACGTTGAATCGCATGACATTCATTCAATATCCGTTGCTATAAAACCTAGACCGTGCTGCTACCTAGCGATAGCTATCTGAAGTGATGCTTCTAGAACATTAAACAAGTTCTTGAATCTGTGGAGGTTTCAACCTGTGGAGGTTACGACCGCTGCTGAGTTGTGGAGGTTATGACCGCTTCGTACTTGTGGAGGTTGCAACCTGTGGGGATTACGACCTGTGGAGGTTATGACCGCTTCGGAGTTGTGGAGGTTACGACCTGTGGATGTTATGACCGCTGCAGACTTGTGGAGGTTACGACCTGTGGAGGTTATGACCGCTGCGGACTTGTGGAGGTTGTGACCTGTGGAGGTTATGACCTGTGGAGGTTACGACCGCTGCGATGTGTTGAGTTTGTGGAGGTTGTGACCTGTGGAGGTTACGACCTGTGGAGGTTATGATACGTCTCCGTCCCAGCATCTTAGTTACCATCATGAACATGGTGTCCTAAACAAAAACACCCCCCCACAAAAAATAACCTTGAACTACAAATTTCGTAATCACTTTTCTTCAAGAGCATCTCAGATTAGGCTAGGGTCGCTTATGTTTTGAAATTTTGAAAATTTTCAGAAAATAACATGCTACAACTGTTTCTAATATATGTGTATCACTTCGCTGCTCATTTGGTCGATCTGGCGGTGTTATGCTCTTGTTGTGGCATTTATATGAGTAGTTGTATTTGTTTCGTAGCATTCGGTGTAATCATAGCCTCGGTAACTGAAGTTAAGACGTGATCTCGTTGCGGCGGTGCTGTCCGTGAAATGTGATGCTATGCGGGAGAACCCGCCTGACCGATAGATGTACAAATGTAGGCACCATGCTTGCACAGTTCAAACGAGAATGTCATCTGATCCGCTTATGCACATTTTTGTTTGTCCGTAGAATACGAGTACTTGACCCAATGCTAAAATGGAATGTCAAAGGTCGCGATCTGGCCGAACTTTGCCATCCAATTTGAAATGTTCACTAGAAAGAACGGGACAAGTTTATAGCTAACCTGGTGAGTGGAAGACCAATACATTTGTAGAAGAAGGAAAAATAAAACTGACCATCGCGTATGATTTGAGAAAAGCTTTCCGCAACCAAATCGATATGTAAACAAAAATATTCGGTTGACGTCATACGGGCTTAAAGGAAAACTTCGAGTTACCCTCTGGTTAAGGTAACTTTTGTTTGTTATTTGTCATACGTACGTCTGATATCATATCAGACGCGCTTGTGAATAATAAACCAACGCTATTTATTCCAGTATATATGCATATTTGCAGTGCAGGGCCGTTTCGGTTCAATATTCTTTTTCACAATCACAACCCATTTATGTGTATTGTGTTCCCGACACTAGGATTGACTCATGCATGATATTGATTATGAATACCAAGCTTAACTTTAATGGGTACTTATTTTTAGCTACTATTAGTTTTTTGGTAAATAACTTCAGTACCCCTGATTCTTTACTCACTGGGAGTTGTCAATTTGACAATGGGGCATGACCAAACTACGCCCGCTCAGTTCCCGCCAGGTGGCAGTGTCACCGTAGCGGTCATAGAACGCGCGGCATTCATTACGCATACTGCACGCCAAATAGCGTCCATCGTGTATTTCCCTTGTGTTTCAGGCGTTTGGTGGGTCGGTGTCAAGTGTTTTTTTTTTTTGGGAGGGCTTTAGTCATTATTTGCTACGTTTTGCGTTGCAGTTATTGCTTCTGAATATTGATATGGAGAAATACGGAGGTCTTCAAACTGAGCAGCTGAAGGATCTGCTTCGGCAGAGGGGAGCTAGAGTTTCTGGGAAGAAAAGAGATCTTATCGACCGTCTGGAGGCCTGCGACAGGAATGACAACTTCGGTCAAGAACCCATCCTCTGTGTGAACGAAGAGGATCATTTTTTATTCCGAAGGACATTAAAATGGTGACAATCAGCTCAAAACATCATAGTCAGATGCCCAGGTTGGATTATGGTTCCATTCAGGACTACGTCTGTGATAACGATGTGGTCATGCCTAAATGTGCATTGCCGATGTTCAAAGCGAAGTTTGTTCAGACTGTGCTGTTCGGAATGAGTGATGAGTTCTTCTACTTCAAAGCAACAGTTAAGGCGGAAATGAGGAAGCACGTTGCTTACCATGTGTCTGTTGCTATTTACATGTCTGCATCTGTGCAGCATGGCTTCTGTGAGTGCACTGCTGGGAGCGGCATGCACGCACAATGCAAACATGTTGCTGTGCTCCTGTTTATGCTGGAAAATTTTGTCCGCACGGGTCAGGTTCTGCTGAAGAAGACATGTACGGAAAAAGAAAAAGAGTGGAATAAGCCAGTCAAAAGGAAGCTTGTGCATTCAACAATGAAATGTCGGAAGGTGTCGTACAAGGTGAGCAAATATGCAGGGGATGGTACTGATAATACTAAAGTGAGTAATCCTGTGAAAACATGCACAGTTAGTGTGGAGCAAACTGCCAGATTTTGGAGTCTTATAACCAACTTTGAGTTCTCAAAAGAAGTGAGGTTGGGAGCGTCGGGGATATTTATCAACAAAGGCAAGCAGCTTGACATTGCCAAGGATCATCACTACCTTAAAGAGGATCCAAGAGAGGTCATGGTCTCAAAGTTGCACAATGTTTCAGTGAAACAGGCTGAAGTTATTGAACGGAAGACAGTATCCCAGTCATCAAGCCACCTGTGGTTGAAAGAGCGCAGCATCCGCCTGACATAGTCAAACTTTGGGCCCGTGATGCGGCTTGCTGATGATGGCAATGGAAGAAAGCTGGCAGAAAGGATTTTCCTCCAGACAAAGTCCCTGGCTTACCTTCCAGCCATCCAGTATGGAAAGGCCAAAGAGCCATATGTCAGAAAGCTCTTTGAGAGGGTGACTGATCACAATGTCGAGAGGTGTGGTCTAGTCATAGACACAACGAACACCATGCTGGCATGCAGTCCTGATGGAAGGATCGATGGAAGGATAATTCTTTAAATACAATGTCCCTACTCTGCAAGGAACAAGAGCCTGGAAGAAGCTAAGCTGCCCTACCTAAGAATGCGGGAGGATGGTAGTTGGGAGCTTAAGAAAACCTCGAACTACTACTACCAGATCCAGGGGCAGTTGGGCATTACTGGAGCCAGCAGGTGTTATCTGGCGATATTTTCCCAGTAGAAGCCACATCCCGGGCACCTGGAATGGGTGGTAATAAGGAAAGTGCCCGGACTGTATCTGGATGTCATGGTGCCAAAGCTGCGCAAGTTTTATGAGCAGCATGCAGTGGACATTCTACTGTCACGCTGAGCATGCCAGCTTTGGCATTTTGGACAGCCTATGTGCCTTTGATCAAGTCATGTTACATGATCTTGGACCTTGTGTGCTGCTTGGTTTTCCTACAGACAAATATGTCAATGAGTTACAGAAGTGTTGTGCTGACACACTGCTGTCCTCCCCATACCAGATGGCCGGCAGGTGACTCCTTTCTGCCAGCTTTCTCACCATTGTGGGTAGTTTCGTTTGTACTTTTGAGGAACATACAGCGAAGATTGTATTTTACTGTTCCAAATTCCAGCTGGATCATATTGTCTGACCTATGTTGTTGAGCAAGTTGTGCTATATGTTCTGGGACCTCGTGCGATGTACAGGGTTTTGTTGCAGACAAGCATACATTGAGTGTGCCAGATGTACACTTCAAACTTGAAATAAAGAGGAATAAAGGAATGGAAATATTTTCAATATTGGAATGGTACTGGATTCAACAACTGAATGAATGGAATATAAACGCACTGGTACAGCATATGACTGAAAAAGAACATATGATATAGGAAATAACATTGCAAATAATTGGCTGAACATATGAGGATGGTGCTCGCAGTTTCCATTCATTCCACACTCGTCCTCTGCCCAGCGCATTTAAATACACCAACTGTTACTTGCACAATGTATTTGATTGCCATTCTGCAGATTACAGAGGACACAGCCTTGGGCACTGCATACAGTGCCAGTTTATTTGGAAACAATATTCTACCATTTTCAGCACTCGGGGACAATCCAGGACAGTTTATTATCCTTGTGCAAGATACAAAAGATGCAGCCTCACACACTTCTCACAGTGCATGTTTTCATGCACAACATTATTCCACAGCTTTCAGAGCTCGGTGCAAATCAGGATGGACGGATACACATCTGGCTGCCCATGTAATTCCTTTCTGATGGGGAGGCTGTCATTACAATATTCAGTTGCCACTAATATGGAGCAATCTCTGAATGACAGAGAGGTTGAATGGACATGGATGCCACATGGCACTAATTGCTGATACAAGATTCCAAATTCCGGAAGCCTTGGCCAGAATGGATGTCCAGCCGGTGACACTGTTAACTTGCCATCTCACACGATGGCAGGCTTCAGGTTGCACATGAATGCACAAATATAGACAATCTCCGAAGCCAAATACACGCGTTTCCTGTGAAGGGGTTCTCCGTTAATTTTGAAAGTTTTTGCCAGACCTATGAGGCGCTCTACATGAATGCGCTTCTTAGTGATCAACCTTGCAGCCATCACAGCACTGCTAGAGAGTTGTGTTTTGCCCTTGACAAATGCAGGTGTCACTAGCTTGACATCTTTTAGTGCCAAAATATCCTGAATTTGGAACCCTCTATCAGCAAGCACTGCATCGCCTGGCTTTAACCTATCCATGATGCCACATCTCTCAAATACCTCTCTATCACTTGTGGAACCACCATAGGCTTCAGAACAGAAAGTTATAGCACCACTCCAAGATATTCCAATGAGCACTTTGAAGGTGTTAGCTTTTTTGTACGTGGAATATGTTGCCTGTTGCTGTTCCGGGTTGAGCGGCACCTGAATGCTGCACTCAGTACAGTCTATTGTAACGATGGCCTCCCATGAGGAACCGATTCCTTGGGAGGCCGGATATCGATCTGTTTGAACAAATTTGACATAAACACAATCCACTTGTTAAAAACTATGCCTACCACCTGGCGGCTGACCTGAAAAAGTGCGGCCATGGCATTATCTGGGAGGTTAAGCCTCAGCTTGATGAGCACCGTGAAAAGCTGATTTTCAGTTGTCAACCGACTGCCTTTGACAAGTTCCTCGCTGGGGTTAATGATGGTAAGTACCAGCTTGAAAAAATCATAGTCACTGAGACCAGTCATAGCCTTGATATTGTTGGGATCATTGTTCATGGTTTGAATATCCAAGCCCTCTCTCTGCTTTGCTTGAACATTCAGCAGTTCACCTGATAGCTTAGTTTGTGAAGCACAATCAACAGCCTGGTTACCAAACATCACCATACCTGCTTCATCACCACCTCCATCTGAATCACAGGCTGATGCAGCATACTCAGTCTCCACATTTACAACATCACACACTGGCAGACAGATGTCTGCATCTTTTCCAGTCTCAGTAGACAATGCCGATGTATTTACTTCTCCACCTACAGTTACACGCTCTTCATCCATCATTCTCTTACTGTTCCGTGCTTGCCGCCCTGCTGCCCTGGCTTCTCGTCTCTCTTCACTCTCAGTTTTTGCTGCTGACCATTTAAAAACTGAGGGCATTGCACCAGACTTCAGCCGCATCCTGACTGGGTCGTCACCTGGAAAAGATGGAGAATTGTGTTGTTGGTACATAATATGCGAAATACTTTTTACCAACATCATACACTTATTCCAGATAAGTGCTTGAGCAGTACTCAGTTTGCACTCCATGGTAGGTGTTCAGGTTGTTAATTGCTCATCATAACTAAGATGCTGTAAAAAATGTTTCATTGGTAAGCAAAATAAGCATGTCATAATCTAGCTATGGTTCATCCACTTTTCAAACAGATAGCAGAAATGTATGCAGTACCTATCAAATACACTTACCATGAAATCTGACATCTGAATAGTCGGAGGGAAGAAAATGGTCGGCACATACTACAGAGTGCTTGGTAGGGCACCAGTTCTTCCTGTTGGGCGCTACTCTTCTCACTCTTGATATCCAGATCAGTCGGGAACTATTGTTCTTAGGGAACTTATGACCGCCAGCAGTCCTACAAAATGGTCACAACATAATGTCGGCATCTTCTTTTTCACTCAGCACACTTATTAACCTGAAAAATCCGCTCGTTCTCAATGAAATACAACGAAAATCCGAGGATAAAAACCAAAATACACCCATAAAATATAAGTTGGTCCAGTCTGTGAATAAGCGATGGTAGAGATGTCCGAACAAAAATATTCAACACGCTTTGATGACGTCACTGTAATTATTTGGGCACTAATTTCAACGCATTATGTTAGTAGATTCCAATGTTACTGTGGAATAACAACCTAATTCACGTTTGTAATTTAGTTGTTGAATTTGTATTTCATTGTTCCACAATATATTGTTTTGATAATATGACGCAACGGGTGGACAATTTTTTAACGTTGGCACCATTCCACTCAGCATTTAGTCAAATCTGGCGCTTATACTACGGTGGCGCGGCAAACTCACGATAACCACTACGGTGACAGCGCCACCACCGGCGGAGTTTGTCCCTAACATGCCCCATTGTAATGCTAAGCATGAATAATTTTGCTGTGTTTTGCTCCCTACTTTGTGGGATGGCATGCTATTCACAAAGACATGCTTTATGTCCTTTTTTCATAGCTTGCATTTGAGTCAGAAGACTTAAGTGATTGACTGTGATTTGAGTGATTGTCTCATGACTCAACTCATTTTTTTTGGTAGAAAGATGTGATTCAACTCCCAGCTCAAAATATATTTTGGGGACAAGAATTGATTTAACTCATGACCCATCAAGAAAACAATTGATTCATGAGTTTATTTTCGATTCAAATCGAGTTGAGCACGAGTCTGATTTGTGGTGTGTACGAATATCAGTATGACAATGCAATTGTTGCTTAGTGGCTTAGCAATTTTTTTAAAGGCAATCTGGTTTAAAATCCATCAGCATCTGCTAATCTCAGCATTTTATGATGTAAGCTGCACTTCCACAGTGGAGGGAAATCCAGTTGTTTTGCTGTTTTTTGCACAATTTTCAATTTTGCAGCAAAAGGTGGAGAGTCAGTCCACTATCTAAACCTAATCTGTTTCTTTGCAGTACAAAATATGCTGGTTAACAAACATCAACTATTTCTTCTATGCAGCATGGTGTTTCTCTTTTTCTCTTTTGCTTTCTCATGAGCATAAAAACAGCATGGATTGTTGGGGGACCCAAATCAACATGGGGGAGGGGCAAGATCAGCATTGGTGGGGCCATGGGCCCCACAAAAGGATACAAAGCGACGCCCCTGGGTTGGAGGCAGAAGCTACCCCTTGAGGAGAAGGTTGAGATGGAGAATCCAGACTGAAAATAAAGACAGACATATACTTCAATATGCACCTATGAGTTCACAACATTTTATTCCTAGACATTTTAGTTTTAGGAATTATTTTGCCACAACAGGAACAAAAATTGTCATGTATCAAAATACCCCATTTCATTATTACCCCATCAAAATACCAACAGTGTTTCCATCCCGGTAGGTCAGTTGGTTGGAGCGCTGGCCTGCAATGATCTCCCCTGTCCTGGCAACACAGGGTTCGAGTCGCTTCTCGCGCTCGCATTTAGCCCCCGGGCGGGGTGTCAGTTGGCAGCTGGCCCAATAAGGCCGGGGACCAGCCACCGGGCGGCCGTGTCGGTGCATTGACGACACGGTAAACTTTCGATCAAAGTGCTGCCGTTGAGCTGGAATTGATGGATTGGGTGGTGGGGCCAGGGTTCACGCAACATGCTCTGCTTAGCAATATAACCCTGGTTCCTGAAGCCACCCCAGCAATAACTCGGATCAAATGTAGTTTTTTTTATTTAATCCATGATTATATCTTGAATGAGAGGTTAGGCTAGGTTAGCACGCGACCTGGAGGGAGGGGGGGGGCGTAATTCGCACACCCCTCCGTTTTTTCGCACATAACTCCAGATTTCACCGGCAGATTTACTCCATATTATTTGCGTACCTGCCTAGAAATGACCGGCGCCTTGTTCAAAGTCAGAAAAACGGAAATTTGCCGCTTTTTTCGCGTTAGTTAATGTCAAAAACTTTCAAACAAACAAAAACTTAGTTAATGTCACTTAGTTAATGTCAAAAACTTTCGCAGCGCCAGAAAACAAAAATCGGCGCTGATGCGCTTCCCGTATATTGGCAAAAATTGTGTTATTGTGTTATTAAAATTGTGAGTGTTATTGGGGACGCTAGTGATTTATTTGATTGTGTTGCTAAGCTATATAGTTTCAAAGCCATGTCTGGTTACCGAGGTCAAGTCAGACCAAGTTCATGACCGGTTAATGGAACCAAATTTGGCCAGGTGGAATATTGTCATAAATGCAAATGACCGTCATGCGGTTGATGTCACTTTGCATGTTACTCCCTACACAGCTTGAAAACTACTGCCTGTCATTGTGTACCTAACCGTTGCAATACTGTATTCATGTACTTCACTCCTTTCTTTGCGAAGCCGATTGCGCCGAGCCGCCAAACGGAGCAGTCGGACGGGCGGCTCGGTTCCGGTAACTGGAGCAAGTAATGACCTGATAAAGTAAAGACATAAAGACATAAAGACATAAAACTTCCTATTTATTGCTTTTTTTTTTTTTTTTTTTTTTTTTTTTTTTTTTTTTTTTTTTTTTTTTTTTTTTTTTTTTTTTTTTTTTTTTTTTGTTAACTTTTGCTTTTTTTTTTTTTTTTATTTATTTTTTTTTTTTTTTTTTTTTTTTTTTATTTTTTTTTTTTTTTTTTTTTTCATTTTTTTTTTTTTTTTTTTTTTGTTTTTTTTTTTTTTTTTTTTTTTTCTTATTTATTTTATTTTTTTTTTTTTTTTAAAAATTTTTTTTTTTTTTTTTTTTTTTTTTTTAAATATTAATTCGGGGGGTTTCAAATTTTTTTTTTTATTTTTTTTTTTTTTTTTTTTTTTTTTTTTTTTTATAAAAATTACTATTTAATCTAATCAGGGTGTTTTTTTTTTTTTATGGGGTCCTTCAAAGGCCTTACTAAAGTAAGATATGCTACATAACTTTTCTGATAAATTGTTTGTGGCGAAGTTAAAGTAAGAGGTTTGTGAGACAGATGTCTTTTTAAATCATGTTGGTATTGATAATGCTACCTTAGATAACTAACTATTCTATCTTGATATTGATTAGTACTTGCAACTAGGATGTGAGACTTATTGGCCTATAGTTTAACTTTCCTTTCTTTTTTGAAAATAGGAACTACATTTGCTTTTAATCGGTTGAATTTATTATTAAACTATTACAAAATATTAACTAAGTGGAATGCAGTTCTTTAGTTCACATAGCATAATATATAGGTCTGCTGTATGCTATTTCATATATTTACAACATACTACAATAAAAACATATTTGAATATTATTACTATGGTTACGGTGGCAGTTGGTTATTTAATACACTTTACTCTTGCTAGCTAAATACTATACAATGAGTGTTTACTAGTAAATTGTGTTGAACTTACTAGCTTTACTAGCTTTTACTTATTACAGTTTTAGCTTAGTTTTTGCTTCTCTGTTTTCTTAGTTTTACTTTATACGTTTAGTTAATCATTGAGGCTTCTTTAACTAATCAGTTTTTAGCTATTCTTTATCTTTAGTCTCTCTTCTTGAATATAGTTTCTGATTACTTTACTAGCATTTTTTTTCCATCACAACTAGTGCTGCTATATAGGTGACTTGATGTTAAATGCCTGGTCTAGCATCTGTATTGCATCATTAGCAATGTCCAAAACGTTACTGATGCCCATTTTTGAGCATTTAAACACAATCACAACGATCCATAACAATGACAAGCCAATCCACGCAAAACCAGAAAATGTTGACATTTTGACCTTGTTTGACCTTGAAGGTATTGAAATAAAACCATGAAATTTGCACACAAAGAGCTTACTACCGTACCTATCTACCCTGCGAATTTCGTTACTCCAGATTTAATAGGAGCCGAGGTCTCCATCCCCTCCAGTGCCAAGGCGGAAGCCAGCCCTCCAGTGCACTCAATTTTCAGGGTCCCTCCAGGGCGCGTGTTACGTTCTGTTACATTTTTATATATATATTTTTTTAACATTGCTTTTTACCAAACTCAAAGCCTCCTTTTGGTCTTACTTTGCTCACAAACTGAAAAGTAAAAAATTACACAGAAAATGAGTAGCCCTAATTGGTGTCATTCACAGTGATAAACATTGTATTGGAAAGGTATATTCCAAGGATTCATAGAACGCCTTCAACCATTAATTTACTACCTAACGATCCATGTCAGAATTTGTTCAAAGGATTTTTTCTTTGTTTTAATCTCGAAAAGCAAATTAAAAGGAACTAAAACCAAGCCCATCCTAATCTGTTCTTGCAGAAAATTGATTTGTTGGGAACATTAATTAAAAAAAGTTTTTGATAGTTTTTCTTTCAACTAAACGAAAAACGTAACCTATCCTAATCTAGACAAGCTGAACGAAACGTAACCCTATATGCTTGCTCCATGCAGGTAAAATGTGTAAAACTTGTTTTGTGGATACCTTAACCCGTCCCGTCTCGGGAGGGTCTTCAACCGCCCCTTCTCAGGTTGTTCGCGGATAGCGGGCGAACGGCGCGCGGCAGCCCGCCCAAATTTGGCATACCGTTTCCCACATCAATTTGACATGTTGATTCAACATTTTTAGGTTAGGTCATCTAGTGTCAAGGAGTTAGTCAAGGTCAAGTGAGGTAACCTCCAACAAAGTTCAACCAGTCTTCACGCTTTAACGAATACAGATATTTGAATGAAACTTTCAGCGTTTGCTTATCATTACGGAGGCAACAAAACGTACGAGCTATATTTTTTATTTTCTTTTAGTTGTTGACTACATATAAATTTTGCGTATTTGCCAAATTGCAGTTCAAATACAGGATACTGGCTAAAGTAAGCATTTTTTATTAGGGCAAGTTGTCTTCCAACAACGTTTCTCGGTCTGCTCTACCCATTGGAAAATGAAAATTAAAGAAAACCTGAAAATTAAAACTTTGAAATAAAAAAAAATTGGGGGGCAAAAAATATATCCCTGGTCGATTTCGCTGTCATTTTCCTATTCCAAATAAATTTCGTTTTTCATATATCCCCAAAATGAACTCCACAGAGTCAAAAACATAATGTAAGTCGTGAAAAGTCGTGAAAATCTAGCCCCCCCGAGACGGGGTGGGAGGATTTGACCGGAAAGACGGCGCGGGTTAACACGCGCCCTGGAGGGCCTCTGAAAATTACGCGCACTGGAGGAGGGATTCCGCCTCCTTAGACCTCGGCTCCTATGAAAGTTGGAGCAACTAAATTCGCAGGGTGGATGGGTACGGTAGAGTGGTGAGCTCTCTTGTGTACACATTTCATGACCTGAAATCAATATCTTCAAAGTCAAATGAGGTCAAAATTTAACAATTTTCTGGTTTTGCGTACCTCGGCTTGTCGTTGTTCTGGATTGCTGTGGTTGTGTTTAAACGCTCCGAAATGGGTATCAGTGATGTTTTGTACATTACTAATGACGCAAAACAAATGCTAGACCTGGTATTTGAACTCAGGTCACCTATATAGCAGCACTTTAATAGGCCGTTGCCTGCTCCATTTACCGGAACCGGGCCGCCAGACCGACTGCTTCGTTGGGCGGCTCGGCGCAATCGGCTTCGCCAAAAAGAGGAGTGAAGTACATGAACGAAGTGTGTAATCGTTTAGGTATACAGTGACAAAGAGTAGTTTTCAGGATGTGTAGGGAGTAACATGCAAAGTGACATCAATCACATGACAGTCATTTGCATTTGTGACAACATTCCAGTTGACCACGTTTGGTTCCATTAACCTGTCATGGACTTGACCTGACTTGACCTCGGTGACCAAACATGACTTTGAAACTATATAGCATAGAAGTACACATGAAATAAATCGCTAGTGTCGCCAAGAACACTTTCCTTTGCGAATATTTTGAAAGCGCATCAGCGCCGATTTTAGTTGTCTGGTGCTGGGAATTTTTTTACTTTAGCGGCCCGCAACTCGAATAACGTTCGGTCGATTTCCGTTTCCTGGCTTTAAACAATGCGCCGATCACTTCTAAGCAGGTACGCAAGGAATGACGTAAATCGGCCGGTAAAATCTTGAGTTATGTGCGAAAAACCGTTGGTTTGGCGGATTTCATCCCCTCCAGGGTGCGTGCTAAGCTAGCCTAACCTCTCATTGGAGATATAATCATTGATTGATAATCAAATGGGTATTTTGATAGATGGAACTTTTGTTGTTCTTGTTGTGGCAAGATAATTGTCTAAACTAAGATATCTAGGAATATGTTGTAAACTCAAAAGAGCATATCGAAGTAATGAACTTGACCTGACTGGGCGTCAATGACCTAACATGACTTTGCAACTATACAGGATAACGATATACATCAAACAAGTCGCTAGTATTGCCAAGAACACTTCCCTTTTGCCAATATACGGAAACAGCATCAGAGACGTATTTTGTAGTGGGGCTGATTTTTAAAATTATTTGAACGGCCTCTAACTCGAAACATATTCTGCCGATTCTCGTTTGTCGTGCTTTAAACAACGCGCCGGTCATTTTCAAGCAGGTACTCAAACAATGGCGTATATCGGCCGGTAAAATCTGGAGGTATGTACGAAAAACCAGAGGGGTGGGCGGATTTGCCCCCCCCCTCTAGGTGCGCATGTTAAGTGCAATGATACCCAAAACATATCGCAATAATAACACGATTCCAGGAAGGTACCTATGTACCTACCTAGGTATGTACTAAACAATAGGTAAAGTTTGTCTAGTGTTATCAGACTTGAAGCTTTTCGGAACAAAAGGTGATGTCGCCTAACTTAGCTTGACCTTCCATGCAAGAAAACAATTTTTTAAGGGACAAATCTTTTCGCATAAAAAGTTTCAACTTAAAAAACTTAACCTAACCTAACCTTGCCTGATCCATTTTTGAAGGATCAATTTCTTGGAAAAATATCCACCAAAATTGTTTATTTAAAAACAATTTTTCCAACTTAAAACAAGTTTCCAAACGTAGGCTATTTGTTTGCTTCATGAGGGTATATGTGTAAAACTTGTCTCATAGGTGCCTACCTTTTAACTGCAATAAAACCATTAACCCACGCACGTCCGAGGGGCAGATATCTGCCCCCTCAGGTTTTTCCTCATTTGCCACCAAACTAATCACGTTAGCAAGGCCAAACCTCGCATACCTGTTCATTGGTCTTTTCCGCATATCCTCATAAATTTTTAATCCTGGGTCATCTCAGGTCAGGTCACCAGGTCAGGCGAAGTGAACCAACTACACTCGGAGTTCTAGGTGGCATAACTTTCACAATAATTGGGCAATTGATTTCAAACTTATAACATGTCATGATCTCTCTAGGGACCATAATATGCATATCGTTTCTTTTTTCGTAGCATTGACCTTAGGTCAGGTCGCAACCATGGCTTCCCCATTATAGGGCTATGGGAAAATATACAAATGTTTCCTGGTTACATATTTGCGCTTGGAATGATCTCACAACTGTTGTGGCATGTAGATGGAAGCTAAGCTCAATGTTACCGCTGACATTTTTTGCTCAGTGACCTCACCAAGGTCTCTGAGGTCACCTGAGGCCATTATGCATATACATTTCTCCGCATTATATCGCACTGCATTGAGCTCGAAGGCTGAAATTTCCGTCATTGTGCTTGTATCGCCAAGACGTGTCGATTGATACATCACATGACCTCCCTAGATGGCTTCATGACCTTGATCTGAGGTCATGACTTCATGACCTTGACCTGAGTTTTGGTTGACCTGACCTTAAATTATACCGCCTATTGCCGGTAGCGCATTTCAAGAACTGTCGAATAGCATTCGCCGTTTGTTTCTATCTGTTACAGGCCCTGATATATGTGTCAATATCTGAGTCCCACCTGATCTGGTCGAATTTCACCTATGATGACCCAGTAACCTGAATGTTGACCGGAGCGAAATAATGACCGAAACACTTTCAATAGAGCCCGTCACCAGCTATCCAACGCCTTTTTCCGTTTGTCGCTAGCTAACATAGTTCTAGAGATCTTGGGGCAGACATTTGCCCCCCGGACATGCGAAGTTGGCGCGGACCTCTGGTCGTGCGAATGTTAAACTTTGATAGCCCTGTCCTACCACCCGAATCTTCCTTACCTGCGAACCCACCAGTTTTTTCTTATTCAGGACTCAAATACCTACATACCTCCTCTTGCTATTTTTCTTGAAAAAGAATCCGCCAACGTAGCCTGTCTCTCCGTCTTAGCGACCCACAACACCAACATACGAAACATGTTGCTCAACTGAGCTTAGCTGGACACATGCACAAACATTCTGTTCAAGTTTCGCTTTCGAAATCTGGCTCACTGGGTTTGCTTGCCCGTTATTGGCTAAACTAAATTAATGAAGCTATCTGACTAAGGAATGATGAAAGTGCCGATTTTGTCAACTCTTGCTGTGAGCAGAACTTAAACAGCATAGGACCCTCGATTTGCGTCAGAATCTACTATGCTACCATATTGGGCTTCCAAACGATTACTACAATACCTTCAAAATTGGAGATTCTTTCACCCGGAGCGCTATTTTCAAAGTTACCGTATTTTAATTTAGTTTACTTCTGTTGGTTTTGGGGGACCAAAAGACATGATGGCACCCTTTGAGGCGCTTCGGGGGGAGGGGGGCATGGTCGGAATGCCCCCCTTGGATCCGCCAGTGATTGGTAGATTGCTTTATGAAATATCAAATGTCACCCGATTGTTTTGCCTTGGTCTTCACAGCATGCATTCCAAAACTCAAACGCCGAATAATTTTGAACCACCCGTGTCGAAATCTACGACTTTCCACCATTCACAGAATGGGACGGCCATTTTGAAAGAAAACGGAAGTTGAATCAGTTTTTCGTGGTCCTTGCAAAACAAGCTCTCCATGTTTTCATGGGCGTCGCCATCAATTTTGAGCACGGAGGACGAAAGGGTATCTAGATAAATTTGTTGCATGCAATGCCATTGGCTTATTATGAAATATTGCGAATCTTTGTTGGCATGCCTCCTGTCCCTCGCCTTGACGATGCGCATGCGTACTTTCATACCTTTTCCTACGAATGGACGAATTCGTGGTCTGACATCCGTCTCCCGTATATCCGTAGCCCTCGGGTTTCGCACGCCAACGCCGCCGACTTGTTCCCTGCCTTGCCGATCACGCTAGATTGGTCCGGAAGACGAGGAGGAAGAGGAGAAGGAAGCCGCCAAGTCACAGTCTACGGTCCTGGGACCGCGGGAAGAAGACGCCGCCTGTCACCTGCCACCTGCTACAAATGCATATACATATACACATACACACACACACCTCACGCAGACCTCACATATCATCCCCAACCCGCCCTTTGCACACAACCATTACCTTCCCGCCCCGCTAACCTATCTTCAACGTCAAGACTTCTAGACCGACTCTCTAGCATCTTCATGTTCAACTCTGCCACTTCGCTTCTGCATCTACCTCTACTTGTTTCTACATCTGCCTCTACGTGCTTCTACATCTTCCTCTAAGTGCTTCTACATCTGCCTACATCTTCAAGACCTACCCTCCTGTCACAGTACAGTGCTTCTTCCTCACTTCAGCCTCATCTACACCTACCAGGCTACCTCTACTTGGCTGCAAGGTCAGTCCGGCGGTGCTGCCACTCCCTCCCAGCCCAGGCTTCCCCAAACCCCCACCCGACCTTCCCTCTAGGGCCCTCTGCACGATCTTTATCTGATATGTCATTCGTGTTTTCTTCACGCACAGTTTCTGACTTCTTTGTGTACTCTTCGACTTTATCTGCCTCCACTTTTACACCTGCCGAGCTTCCTCCACGCCCTTCTGAACCCTCCGCCAAAGCTGGTTACTACTGTCCACCGTTCACTGTGCCACACACCTGCCATATCACCCTTTGATCAACACCACCTACAAACCAAACTCGTACAACAGCACAAACTAGAACATCACGAACATGAACACCACACCCCACCAAACTGGCGAGTTCTTCCTCTGCTGCCGGGGAGACGGGGAGCCCATGGGCTCCCTCGACCCCTGGCTGGTGGAGGAGGAGATCGCCAGATACACAGGGGTGCCTCTGATTGCTAAGCAACTTAGATCGGGGGCGCTCCTCATGCAAGCACACACTGACATAGACGGTATGATACTCCCAACAACACACCAAATCCACGACACACCCATCTCATTCACCCCAGCCACAAAAATCAACACATCCCAAGGCATGCCCGGGAGCTGGCCGGCATCGCGGTGGGGACCCTGGTCTCTAGGCTGGAGCAACAGGGCGTCTCTGCCGTATACAGGCCAGCTCCAAGACCAGGGCAGCCACCATCACACATCATCATACTGACATTCTGCACCCGGACCTCACCGAAGCACCTCAGAGCAGGATACCTATGCTACACAGTCACACCGCGCGCACTCCTCCCGCGGCGCTGTAAAAAGTGCCAACGTTACGGCCACTCCGCGGGAGGATGCAACTCCAACACCTACACATGCGGACCATGTGTTCAACAACACGATACTGACACCTGCCAAAGCGGCGATGCCTGCTGTACCGCCTGCGGGGGGGGGGGGAGGGGCACGAGGATGGGGACAGGACATGCCCCCGGCGGATGGCGGAGAAAGAGACCCTCCGCCTGGTCCACCTGGAGGGTCTGGAACTGTCCCTGGCCAGGGGGCGGTGCCCGACCCGCTGGCGGCGTGGCCGACCCGCCGAGCAGATCCGGGACAATACAGACCGCCACCACCGCCACGAGACTATATAGAATACCCGGCTCTTCCAACACACACAACCACGCGACACAAACACACCACAAACACCTACCCACAACAAACCAAACACAAACTCCCACAAACAGCACACGTAGAACGCGAGCATCAACACCCGCATACATTTCAGGACAGCGAACGGTACACCAAGCACCACCACCACCACCACGAACCCGTCAACCGACACTCTCTCCACCTTCCCAACCCCCACCGCCACCACCCCAGCAGCCAACAGACTCCCCCTGCCCACAAACCTCACCCTCAACAGACGGGTCACCAACAAACACAATCCGCACGTACACAGACTGGGACACAGACATAGAGGAACACACTGACGTCGGACGTCGGACCAACAGACACAGGACGGACAATCTCCCCACACCAAATACCATCCCCGCCCACCAACAGCCACCCTTCACTCACCAACAACAAAAGCCAGGGAAAAGCACAAAAAGAAATAACTCACCTAACAGACCACACACGTGCGCCCACACTCAAAAACAATGAACACAATCATACAATGGAACACACTCGGACTCATTAGACACTTGCCTGAATTCAAACATTATGCACTACAAACAAATCACATATCACTATGCATTCAAGAAACACACTTTAAACCTAACGACCCATATCAATTCAACATCCCTAACTACACACTACACACAAGGCACCCGCAACACACACAGATCAGGCGGTGTATGCACATACATTAGGAACACGACCCCTCATCACCTGATACAATTCAACACCACAGCAGACATACTACTAGCTGAAATTCATGTACACAACATAGTTTACACACTCATCAACATCTATGATCCCCCTCGCGAAACACAGAAACCCTCTCGAAATTGAATAAAGCACTTGACCAAATTCTCACACCTGATATACTCACCGGAGACTTCAATTCGTACTAGCCCCTATGGGACACCCGCACAACACAGCCGACCACAGAGCACACACACTCATCGCAATATCCACACAACATAATCTCACAATACTCTACACCGGCTCACCAACCTATATCGTACCAATCAGCTCCTACCTCCCCACGACCCCAGACGTCACACTCGCTTCCTCACGTATCCTGGACATCTTACTCCGATCCACACTTCAGGGACCACGCATCCATCACCATTACCTTCCACCAAATCCCGACCACTGGCCCACCGAACTCCAGCCAGGCCGGTGGAACCTCAAATAAGTATCCTGGACACCCTTTTCAGAATCATTGGCCGCACAAACAGCACACACTCCACAACACACACCAAAACAGTTCGCAGACATACTCCTCGCCACAGGACACGAACACATATCACGAACAAAACGAAGATACCAACACAAACCTCTCGCGGCTCCCTGGTGGAGCGAAGAGTGCCACCGGGCGATCCGCGCGAGGAAACATGCACGTCACATATACGAGAGACACCACACACCAGAAACACTCACAGCATACAAACGACAAAGAACATTATGCAAACACACCATAAGACAAGCAAAAAGACTTCCTGGATTCAACTTTGCACCAAATGTAATATATTCACTCCTCTCGGCGGAATTTGGACACTCCTTGGAACCTTTCGACACAGACAAAGACCACCAATCGAAGCAATCACACTTTACAGAACAACAACATTGTCACAGACCCACAAACAATAGCAAACATATTCGCACACCACTACCAGCTTAGATCATCTACACTTCCACGAACCCCCCACCTCCCATCAGACACTCACGCATACACCTTTACAACACTATTACATCTGACTACTATTGACATCTGACTATTACATCTACATCTGGTAGACATCTGCCCCCACCGGACATGCGAAGTTGGCGCGGACCGCCGGACGTGCGAGTGTTAAAAGGCAAAACGGCCTGATGACAAGTACAACCCATATGCAATGATAATACGATACCGTAGGTTGTCACCACAACCGGGTATATTTTTAAAATATCTGACACCCACGCTCGTGGCCGAGTGGTCGTTTTTTTTTCACCTCTGCGTCTGCATGACACAGCATCTACCTACACAGCAGAACTCTTCGCAATTTTCCCATCATGCTGCACCATTTACAACACACAAATCAAACACAACATCATAGCCACTGACACAAAATCAGTACTAGAAAGGATAACACCCTTCACCAAAAACAAACACCCACTCATCCCCAAAATACCGTACATTCACAAACAACTCAACGCCAGACAACGCCCACTTCTCCTATGGATTCCAAGCCACACAAACATTCAAAGCAACGAACACGCAGACACCGAAGCCAACATAGCCACAACACTACAACAAACCACACCATGCCCACTCTCACAATCCGACTACTACCCCACAATACACCAGGCAATCAACAAACACATTCAACAAACATGGGACACAACAATTACGCAACTACACGAAATACACCCGAAACACGAACTCTCGCACACTATCAACCAAAACACCAGACAAAAAGAACTCATACTAACACGATTACGGCTCGGACACGGTGCACTTACGCACTCCTATGTCTTACAATAACGCCCACGACCACGATGCATAGCATGTCAACGAACACTCATAATTAAACACATACTCATCTACTGCACTAAATACAACACTGAAAGATAACCTATCACACACTACTGCAACATGAACAACATCCAACTAAACATCACTACTCTCCTCAACGACGACCATCCAACATTACACGAACACCTCTTCCACTTTTTCGCTATCACACGCCTACTCCATGAACTATGAAAACAAATAAAAAGATATGTTAAAAAGAAAAACAGAAAATGAACAAAAGCTGGGAAAAACTAACCCCACGTGAAACTAACTAACTGAACCTAACGTTCTTGCAATGTCTCAAACACTGGCGATAGCCCGACCCCCCCCCCCACTACACCCCCACCTCAAGGCACCGCCCGGACTGGCAAATCTTATCTTCCGCACCAGCTTCAACCTCGACCAGAATCACCATCTCATCTGTCTACAAGTCGACGCAACTTTGCTCATTTCTACGCCTCAAACTTCAAGACGTCTCAGCTCTACCTCGACTCACCTCAACAAGCCAGCTTTGTTCTTCTTCGCTCCCTATTATCCTCAACACGATACTCCTCATACCCGTTCACCCCACCGACAACCAGCACAAATCACTAACACCACAAACGCCCACCCGGAAACAGCTGACATCACCACACGGTGGCAGGCTGGTAAATACATAGACACTATATTTTTAGGTTTGGTTGTTGTGATGGAACTATGCTATATACTACGGCACAACAAATTCTCCTTACAGTCGGATATTCGTAGGGTCCTTAGTTTCGTGAATTGGGGCCATGACGTTCGTTTATCTGGTGCAATGCACCGGTTTTATGATGTCCGCGGTTGATGGGACATAGCTGAATATTTCTTTCCGTGACGTGTTAGGCATAACCTGGTATTTGGAATTTGACGATTGTGCCTGTAGTCCAGCTATCAATACAGAACGGCGCTTATTGAATTGGGGCGCCGTTTTATAATAATTTGTTTGCCTTTAACCGCGTGACAGCAGCGTCCTTAGCCTGGCAAGAATTGTGCGGATCGGGTGTTCTTGGCAGGCGCTGAGGTGAACGAATTTCTGTTGCTGATGCAAAGCTATCCCAGCCTTGAACCTCATTCGTTGCAAGTTCATCCTTCGAACAGCCATGAGATTGTGTTCAGTAGAGGCGCCCACCCAGCGCTTTCTGCTTCTGCTCGGTCCCTGCGACGGTCGGCTAGAGGGACGTGGAATCAGAACGTCACACACTGGGACTGCGATGGCACAGGATCGGTGTTGACTTATTTGCATGATTTATTCGGCGGAACTGACATTGGCCACTTGTAACGCTGGTGTTGCCGCAACTCTTCATTCGGGCCGACAAGCAAGTCCCAACATCAAAGCAATTTAGAATGTCTTGTATGGTTTTTGGAGGCTAGCTTGTTAGCATTTTAATGTTTCCTGTTCGCTCTCGCTCACTATTCTGAAAGGGAGGCGGGAGATGCTGACGCGTTGCGGCAGGCACTTTTATAGTCGGTGTTTAGGCTGGAGTCTGTGATAGGGCTGTGGGTTATGTTTGGTTGAGATTCTTGGCGCGTCAGTTTCCTCGGCTATATTTCTCCCTGTATCGCAGGGGTGGCTGTTCGTTGACAATCTAGTAACCCGTGTTAATTAGTCATGACACCGTAATGAGCACCGACTCGTTGATGTACCGATTGATATTCGTACTACGAGTGATTATGGAGGAAATCACTGACAGTCGTGACCGATGGTCATGCAACACCAGATCGCATAAAGTGCATCCTAGGGAAGATCAGGTAGTTCCGGTACCTGCAGCAAATCGCTTTGATATTATCTCACTTAGTGCAAAACCGTCTCATTATACTTCGATGCAAAACAATGATACCTAGAAATTCTATTCTAGTTAAGTAGTACTTCTCGGTATCATTATTTTCAAGCTGCATACATGCAGTTTGATAAGTTAAAACATGTATGCTATGAACATATTTTCAGCCTAAACTTTCTGATCATTAGAGCAATCGTTGCGTAGTAACGAAATATTAATAAGATTAAAACCATAATTTGCAGTTTTTGCTGCCTGACGTAGTGCCATTCTTTGGTCAAAAGAAGCTTCAGAAGTATGCAGAAAACATTCGCCATAAATACGAATTACAATGGCACAAGATGATTTATTAGAAAAAGGTACCCCAACGTTTCGGCTCTATGCCTTCATCAAGGTGACGAGCGCGATGTTTCGCAATTGTCACCCTGATGAAGGCATAAGGCCGAAACGTTGGTGTAGCTTTTTCGAATATATCATCTTGTTCCATTGTAATCTGTATTTTACTTGTCCAATTAAGCAATAACAACATTCACCATACATGACATGCCATGGATTGTTTCCGGTATTTTCTCATTGAACGAAATAAAAATGAGGTGCCGTGAGTGAAAACCGCTGGTCTTAACATATGGAACCTTATTTATATTTTACGATGTCTGATGTCAGATAGCTTAGTGTGTGCTAACTGGGCGCCGTCAAAAACAGATTAGACATTGTTGACAATTCGCGAGGAGTGCCATCGTGCTCCTCCATTGGGAAGATGAGCCAAAATGGAATATTTTCGGGCTAAAGGAGAAACCAAGTGCGGATTTGGTAGGTAGAAGAAATCTGGACAATGACCATTATGAGCAACACCGTAGCATATGGCGTTTTGGAAGAATAAGCCTATCACCATTATTTGTTGGTATGCTATAGAGTTGCTGAGCATACAAGATAGTAACTGGACCATATTCTGGGGGACTTCAAACCGTCTTGTATATCGGACAGCATTACAGCAGGAAGCGCATTACACGTTGCTGTGCCCCTATAGTGGATTTATATTTAATGATTTCGTTTTTTGTACAATTCCGTAAAACATGAATTTTTGCTTCACCGGCAAAGGCCGATTCATGCTGGCTTGAGTGCGGGCCTGCCCGCTGCGCGTTCGATGCCCCACCCGGCTTCGGCCGCCTGTATGGCTGGTCATATAGTGCGATATCTGGCGCAGAAACTTCATTGCGATGTGATCTGTGAGTGATAACTTGTCCGATCGGACTGCCTGGGCACTGCAGTGAGTTAATGGCTTGCTGTGCATGATGTGACGCTGTCTTTTTATAATTCCTTCCGTTACGTAGAGTAATGGCTCTCCCAGTGCATTGGCATTGCTACCTGGAATAGAAGGAGAGAGAGAGATAGAGAGATAGAGAGAGAGAGAGAGAAAAAAAAATATGGCAGTTTAGTGGGGGAAGGGGGCAATTGCCCATTTTGCCCTAATATAGATCCACCACTGCTTATCACAAATATGTTTTCACTTTAACAACTTTCAGCTACATTAAGTTGACATTCAAGTTTATGCTGCATGGACAGCTTTTCCCCATTTACTAACATGGCAGGGAGATAGTGCAACAATGCACAAGACACTGTTGTCAGCACCAGAGATAGGCAGGCTCAGTGGCAAATTTTACCTGGTTTGATATGGAGGGGGCAAGACTGGCAAAAATTCCAGAAACATAGGTGGGAAAGTAGGTGAAGAATGGTTGGCAGGATGTTTGACATGATACGAAGATGTTAGAAGAGATTCACTGCCAATATTATTTCTTTAGATTGGTTAAAAAGAGAAAACTTAGTTTGACCAGTTTATATTATAAATTATGATCAAGCACATAAGCATCAAGCACTCATTGCTTGAAAATGATTTATAATAGAAACCAGTCACACTAAGATTTCTCTTTTTAACCAATCTAAAGATCTAATATTGACAGCGAATCACTTCTAACATTCATATCATGTCAAACATAGCTGATTTTTTTTTAAATATGGCCTACAAATTGGTGTGGATGGTTATTTCGCCCCCCCCCCAATCCACCAAATTTTATGTAATGCCTGGAGGGAACAGACAACAGGCAATGCCTCTTTCTTGGATCATTCCTCATACCAGAGGTGATTTCATTGAATTTGAACGGCTAAAAATTGAGCCCAACAGTTTGACTTGAAGTTCACCAAAATCAACATGCATATCGCCTGGTTATTTACGGTTCGTTCCGAATTGAACGGACGCGCCAAACCATTTCAGTTTCAGTACTGGCACAGGCTTTTCTCACCTTCAGGTACCTATATTTATAGATTAAATCATCAAAGCTCGAAAAAAAACAGGCTTCCACTCCGACTATACCCATTCACTGACAATTAGGCAACCACTTCTGTTCGTTCAACAAATGTCCGCTTCAGCGATTCCCTCCTCACATTCAAAATCGGAATCCTTCCTTCCCAGCTCAGCTGCCCTTTCCCGACTATTTCCTGTTGCTAGTTCCTACTAAGACACGGCGCGGCGACCAGCCTGCGACCATTTGTCGGTGATTCTCGCCTTTTTTGAGCCCATTGACATAGCACGGGTGGTCTCCTTGCGACCACCGAGAAACGCCGACGGGCCGCGGTGCCCGCCGTGGATATCTGGTATTTTTGGTGCCGTAAATCTGGTATGTTAAAAATATATGGGGCATTCCACGTCAAATCGCACAAGAATTGGCTATTTTGAACCCGACCCCCTCCGATTTTTATGAAAATTGATACACCTGTAGTGCCAAGTGAACGAACCTCACACGCCAACTTTCAGCCCTGGGTGACTTCTGGGGCCAGATTTAGAGGTCATCCTAGGTCGCCTATTTTTACCGACTTGACAACAATCAAATGCATATATATTAGATGTTAATTAACTTAGCGGAACGACATTGGTGTTAAAGTGCGCAGAAACCCTTGGCCATTCATAAATATGGCAAAAATTGCACGTGACCTCTCCGTGACCCTTGAGGTCAAAGTAACGAGGTCAAAGTATAAAAATGCATTTTTCTATATGTTTGCCTGCCCCTAATTCGACTACACGTGGCTGAATTAATGGTCCTGATATTATCTAAGAACGTGCAAAAAAGAAAGGCGGAGACTCTAAAACTTTTGAGATATCGGCCTTTGAGTAGGTATTGTCATAGGACCAAATCGAAGCATGCCCCGATGCTATTTACCATATCATCGATGATAACTCTGGTTTCCTTGGTCTGATTATCGTCAAATTTGGTGGGCAAATCATCGGTGGCAAGCTGAACTATTTTCCAGATCTTCAAGTTGACCTGACCTCACATGACCTGGCAGTGACCTCTCCATTACAAGCCAACAGGGAAACAAAAATATTTTCCTGAACAAAAACGCTGAATTTGGCGGTACAGGCTATATTACCTAGTTTTAGGTTAGGCTACTCCAAACGAGCCAAGTTTTATTTTGAACAAGTGTCCTCTGCAAGGTCACGTGAGGTCACTATGAGGTCATGTCACACTTTCGTCAATAACTTTATGTAGAATCAAGATAGAGAAATAATTATAATGCCATCGAGATCCTCTGGTTAATCATGATGTATAATATGATCAAGCTAGGTATCACTTACCTCGGTTTAGGTGACCTGGAGGTAAATGGGGTCAGGATCAAATGATCAGCTAGCTAAGTCATGTGATACATCAATCAACGCGGCCACGAGGAAAATAGAATTGTAACAAAATTATACTTCTATCTTTATTTTGGCAACAGTTATTCGCCAAAAATATGTTTCCTCGGTTTTTATAGCCGAATATATTGTTTCAGCTCGCGTGCGTTTCGTACTAACATTTTATCGGGAGGGCCAGTAAATGTTTCTGATATGCAAATAGCCGCGACCATAAAACAAGTTGAACAGCAGTACCGTATATTCACGAAGAACTACCAACCTTTTTCGCCACCGTACCTCACGTCTCGCTGCCGGAAAACCATCTCACAACCACCATACCATTACGTGGAACGGAGTAACAGATGGGCATTCCTTGTTCCCGGTATTGTGCGAGCAGCTGCGAATCTGTCATTCAACGCTTTGGTTTCTTTGACCCACTCGGTTTGGGAAAATACTCCACGCACGTGCCGGTGGCATGGTTTTTACAAACTGATAAAACTGGTCCAGGATCTCAATCAGAGTTCCTTGCAGACTTCCCTTTTAGCTAACCTTTCAACGTCCCACCAATGCCATCACACGGTCCCTTTCCGTGAGCGGTTGAAAGAAATGCCACTCGGCGTCTATTCCAAAGTCGACGGAATGCTCTGCCAAATTTAGGAAATTCTTACAATTTTTGTATTGCGAGGCAGCCCCATCTGAAAAATTAAATATCTTCTTGGGGCGCTGGCCTAATTCTGCTTCCAGGCGCTCAATGAGTTTTCCTTGAAACAGGTGGGCAGCCACAGTATCATGCGTCAGGCAGTCGGAAATGGCAGAGTAAGAAAAATGTTTGAGGTCCCCTGCGTTGTTTCGCCAATAAGCCACAAACGGATGGATTGTCACCTGCAGTTTGTTCCAGTGATGGGACTGTACCTCATCCTGTGTAACCATAGCGTAGTTTTCGGAAAAAATATCCAATAACAATTACCTCTGCAGGAGCTAGTGTTTCCTTTAGGCCTTTCAGATAATTGCCTTGGGCACGGGCGACAAAATCATGCTTTACAAGTATTTCCAGCTGCTCGCAAAATGATCGCACAAAATCTTCAGAAGTTTGCGTAACCACCTCTAAGGTTGACCTATCAGTATTAGTCCACTTTCGGTACTCAATGGTATCGATTTCTCGGTTATCATGAATCATATCATGGCCATGAATATTCACGTAAGTTGCAATATTGCATGTATTTAGGCAATACAAACTTCCCATGGTCATGTTAGTTCATGTGAGGTCATGTCAACCTGAAAATCTGGAAAATAGTTCAGTTTGCCACCGATGACTTGCGCAACAAATTTGACGATAATCGGACGAAGGTAACCAGAGTTATCATCGATAATATGGTAAATAGCCTCGGGGCATGCATGCATTTGGTCCTATGACAATACTCAAGGGCCGATATCTCAAAAAGTTTTCAAGTCTCCGCCTTTCTTTTTTGCAGGTTCTTAGATAATATCCCGACCATTAATATAGCACCGTTTCGTCGAATTAGGGGCAGGCAAACATATATAGAAATATATTTGTATACTTTGACCTGGTTAGGTCAAAGGTCACGGGGAGGTCACGTGCAACTTTTGCCATATTTCTGAATGGCCCAGGGCTTCTGCGCACTTTGACACTAATTTCATTCCGCTAAGTTAAATAACACATGATATATTTGCAATTTATTGATGTCAAGTCGGTAAAAAGTCGTGACCTAGGATGACCTCTAGATCTGACCCCAGAGGTCACTCTGGGCTAAAAGTTGGTGTGATGTGTTCTTTTACTTGGTACTACAGGTGTACCAATTTTCATCAAAATCGGAGGGGGTCGGGGAATTTCTTGTGCGATTTGACGTGGAATGATCATATGGGTAAATATATAAATATATGGGTCATTCCACGTCAAATCTTAACAATCTAGCATATATGCTAGATTGTTAAGATGTGCTAAATTAGTATTTGAAGGGCAGCTTTTTCACGTTAGAAGCACACCTACGACAGGGCTACCTTCATGGGCAGCAGTCTGCGGAGTTTGATCGGACAGAGCCCAGAAGGGGTGCCACTTTTTAAAGTATAACGATCCGGCGAATGGAAGCAACATAAAAGCACGTCGCGAACCTTGACTTCTTGGTTTTGCGTGTGTTAGTCTTCGCTGTTGGTCTCTCAAATCAGCTTAACCTTAGCGTGTGTGGTCTCCGACGACGTCGGCAGATCGGTGACTTTTTGACCCCTGCTTTCAGCCATACATCGACAAAAACGGAACGGCTGAAACAAACGGGAGGAAGCCAAGCAGTAGGTCGCAACTACAAAAAAAAAGCCATTGAGAAGTAAATGCTAATGGGTCATTTTTTTTTCTCGATGCGGTCTATGTACATGCTATGGAGACTATCTCCTGCAAAAATCATGTATATCCAATGTGTCATCATGATTGCATTCGGTAACCGTAAATAGATATAGTATATGAGTAAAGCCAACTTTGGCGACTTGAGGTCAAACTGTGACATTGAGGGTCGCGTAATTCGAAGTGCTGCATCTTTGATGGACAGCGGACGTCTTGGCGTTGAAATCATTTGGCTCAGTGAAACACTTTGTATTTGATGCGGTATCCAGTTTTTTACCCGAATTATCTTTCTTGAACTCTGAAGATCGAATTGCTCGTCCTACTGAATAATTGCTGCTTGCCTTACTTTTGCAAGCGACAAAGATCATGTCCTGGGAAAGAAATAAACGAAATCGGGGAGTATGCAAATAGGATTCTGAATGCGAATGCGAATGCGTTACTAACGCCTTGGAAAAAAAGGATATGACTAAAATGACTGTCAACTTGAATG
This sequence comes from Imbricaverruca yamaguchii, assembly GCA_034440575.1. NCBI lineage: Eukaryota > Metazoa > Arthropoda > Thecostraca > Neoverrucidae > Imbricaverruca > Imbricaverruca yamaguchii. The sequence continues at coordinate 810,664 of JAOTOL010001555.1, read as the reverse complement.
GAGCGATAGTCCAGTACCCACAGACGGTTAAAAAAAACTGGTGGTGTGCATAGATGAGAATGTGGTCTTCACCGACCACGTCAATCATGTGACAGCAGAGTGCAGTGGCAGCCTGATTACTCTGAGCCACGCCAGGCGTTCACCTCCCAAGCAATTGATTAAACCTGCCATTAATGCACTTGCCCTGTTCACCATTAGATATTGCATTTCAGTTTATAGCACAGCAAACGACCCGTGAGTGCACATAATGCAATCGATAATCAGCTTCGCAGCACGCGTCACCACCGGCAGAGAAAACACGATAACGCATCAAATGCCCTAGGTAACCTTCATTGGCAAGTTGCACAGGAGCTGTCAGTGTATCACCGAATACGAGAACCTGAAATACTTCATTGAGAATGCATGGCCAACAACAACCAGTATCAGCATGACATGGGACAATCGGGCCAACTACGGCCACCGCCCATAAAAACCGCGAAGGGCAGGCGACTAGCATATAGTGGCGTGGCCGAATACAGCAAGGAGAATCCTTCCCCCTTCCCCTCTCTCTCCCTCTCCCTGTACCTCTTCCACTCCCCCTCCCTCTCTCTCTCTCTCTCTCTCTCTCTCTCTCTCTCTCTCTCTCTCTCTCTCTCTCTCTCTCTCTCTCTCTCTCTCTTTCTCTCTTTCTGTATTTTCGAAGTGGTGTCCTTCGGACATGGCCGCCGTGAAACAATTTCTGGGTCTGCACCTGGCTGAAATAGAATGCAATTCTTAAAAGGTTAATTTCATACTATGCACTATTTCATTCAGTGATTCAATCTTGCTATTCGGGGCAGCATCATGACTAGGGACTGTCTAAAGTAGAAGAGCGGGCATCTGAAGTCGAAGAAGTGGTAGGTTATAGAGGGATCATCTAATGTCAGAGTGACGACCTAGCGGTGCTATCGGACGTAAATGAGCCCACTTCATTTGAGCACGGTCACCCAGAGGTGCCATCGAACGAACTATGAATCATCATGCGAACCTCAACACATCTCCTCATTATATCACCCCGAAGCCCATAGACGGCACGCTACTAAGTATGACTAACCTTGGGTGTAGCCCATAAAATGCTGATTTCCATAATGTATTATGGTAGCATAGATACAATAATGAAGTCTACACCATACTACATCAACTTCAAGTGCGCGAATGCCCCACAAATTGCGTCAAAGACCCCAAACAGGTGTCGGGCCCAGGAAGGAAGTGCGTTGGAGCACGGAAAAAGATGCGCCAGGAGCCCGAAGAATCGCACCGGGGCTGACAAATATCGCGCAGGAGGCTTACAAAAATGGAAGTCGACCCCAATAAATCGCAAAGGGAGTCTATCGAGTTCACCCGAGCACCAGACAATCCAGAAACGGTCACGAAAGAAAATTATCCTGAGGCCCTTTCTACTCTGAATGGTGCCATCCGCTGGAAAAAAAAACTCGTTGAGCAGCCGCAGTGGCATGTTGAAGAGAAAAATCTCCCTCCGTCCTAGCAAGACGGGCTCCGAAGAACCCAAGAATCGCGCCGGGGTCCACAAAAAGGTTCTAGGGCAAGATACATTCGCGTCGGGGCCCCCATAATTAGGGGTTTTAGATAAATACAGCGGACACCAAAAAACTTGCTTCGGGCTCTAAAATTTGCGCTGGGTAAGTTCTGGTCGAGGCATCAATAATTCCCTCGGGGCTCACAAAAATTGGCGTTGATGTCCCCATATAAGCACAGCGTGGTCCCAAAGTCGCAACGCAACCCGACAATAATCAAGCCAGAACCGTAACAAATAATGGGAGGTTCCGAAAAATAAATGTTCCGGCCAGAAAAATAACCCCTTAGTCCAAACATACTACGAGATGCCTTAACGAATCGCATACGGCACCGAAAAACATTCCGGAGCTCGACAAATCCCGGCGGGACATAAAAATAGAGAAATGCCGCCGGGGGCCCGAAAAATAAGGCCTTGGCTGTGACTTTACATAATTCAGAAAAAGTCACCAAAAACTGTCAAGCCCAGAAAATTGGCGTCGGATTCTCCCGGAACCACGCGACTGGGCCAGAGACGTCGAGACCGGATCCAAAGAAATTATACCGGGCCCCTAATATCGTGCTGAAGTCCCACAAATATGAGAAAAACACAGCGAGACTCAAAGAGCATAACTGGAGGAGAGAAATGCACCGAGCGCTTAAAAGCTTTCCGAGTCTGGAAAAAAGCGGCATTGTCTTAAGACATTCTGCTGCTCCAAGTATACACACCGGAGCTAAAAATCAAGACACAACGGTCCCTCAAAGCACAGCGGGGTTTGATACAGCATGGGGCCTCAAAAACAGGCCAGGTCTCTAAAGAATCGACATGGTCCTAGAAAACGAACGGAAAGACAATGCAGTAAATGAACACTGCGGGTCTGCGAAAACGCACCGATGCTTACAAATTATCGTTGGTGCACAAAAATAAGTAACAAAACTTTACTTTTGTTTAAATAGCCGATATCGCAAACACGTGCCGAGCCCCAAGCAAAGAAATTGCTGGTGATTAAAACACATCCGAAGACAAAGGAAATCGCAAAGTTTAAAAAGAACACCTAACTTGAGTCTCAGTTCGGTACTCAATCTGGAAGCGTCGCTATTTAATCAGAAATGAGGTGCGGCAAAGCTAAGCGGTTATCCGGATTTCTTAGCCACTAGAAAACAGGGGAAGGAGAGAGCTAGTCACTGAAGTGAATTCAGGATGGGCCCTTGCAGCCCTAAGTCTGAACACGTTATGACTTTATGAGGTGTCGTGTGTTGTCACCTATCAGCTATTTTGCACTGGTTTGTTGGTTCTCAATATATGCGCTTTCATTCCGTTTCAGCCGGGTGTCACGTGATGCAGTTGTAGCATTTCCTTCCAAGTGGCAAATATTATACAGTGCACGATGTGCACTACACAAATGTTTGAGGCGACTGTTGAGGCCCTGAGGACGAACGCAATAACATGTGTTATTATTTATAGCGTTCTTCTTTTCCCTATTCTGTCAGCTTGCCAATCATGGCCTCCCATAAACCGAATCAAAACAGCTCCAACCAGCGATCACCCGTTTGTCCTTTTCTCATCCTCTCCAACAATAATCATGCTAATTATTTCTTCATCGGCCAGCAAGTAGGCTTCGTTCTTACTAGCAGCCAGTGCAAACTTGCAAGGTGAATACTGCCTTAGAAACGCCTGTGGGTCAATAAGTATTAAGTATGGCTATATCTGGCAATCTTAATAAAATCAAACCCTTTCTCACCTTCACCTTCAAGTAACTTGCCATGAAAATATGAATGTGTGAAAAATGTCTAAGGGAAAAAGCTCAACTCAATGAACAACAATCTGAATGGGGTCTGCTACACTTTTTTGAGCCGGGTAAAGATTATGTTGGGTATATTTGCTTTAAATTGTAAGTCAGTATGTGCTTGTTATTTGTGATTTATATAAGCTAAAAAGTACAAAAATTGTTAAAAACCTATTAATTACGTCATTTAATTCCAATAATCTGATTGGCTGACAAAGCACTGACGTCACTCGATAGTACGACTGCCGAGTGGCAAAGCCTATTATTTACAAGGTTATTTGCGCCTGACGAGGGTGGGGAAATAGCGTGCTGGCGAGAGTTTCGAATTTGTGCGTAAAAGTCCGTGAAAATGAGCTCAACTGTGACTTATAAGTGGTGTTTTGTGCCTCAGTGCACTAATTCTACCTCTCTCACGCCTAACAAAATATTCCTACCAGTACCCCGTGCTGTTGAACCCCGACGTAAATGGGCCCAAATGGCGAGGCGTGACGATAAGGACAGTTTGGTGTCTTCTGCTCCCTGGTTCTGCTGTGAAGATCATTTTGAGGTAAGTTCAACCTCTGCCTGAAAATGGAAAAACTGGAGAAATTCAATTTGTACAATTTTGTGCCCACTGCTCAGACTGTGAGGGGACTAAAACTCCTATTTTGGGTGCTGGGTCTCAGCGAGACCACTTTTCGTTTCTTGTAATGTGTGTGTATGCAATAACTGTCAATGGATTCATTTCACTACCCCTTGGATCCACCTTTGCCCCTAGTCAATGCTGTCAATGCTCATTTGTACAGTAGGGGAAGGCAGGGCAATGCCAGACAGTGGGTAATGCCAGACACCATCCTGTAGAGAAAACTATGACCACCGCTGATTAGCTGATGCTGTTTACGAAATATTTGGCCATCATCCAGCTCATGTGACAATCGATCATCCAGATCAGCTGCCTTATTTGGTTTTGTAACCAAAAGATTGTTTTCCTGCCTTTGTTTTTATAAAAGTCATAAAGTCATAAAGTATTAAGGCTTAATATGAGACAAGGGCCCCTTTGGTTTAACCCTTTTAAAAAAAGGTTATAAAAATGTACCTTCCCCCCCCCCAATCGATCCTTATCCCAAGTTCCAGGAAGCTATGTATCCCAGCCTGTCTAGCACCACTCACTTGCTCCCCATAGCACTGCTCAACAATCACAAGCTCTTCCCATCACACCCATCGTGCCACCATAGATCTATGGTTGCTAACTATTATTTTCTGTATCTACAAAAATTTAGAATATCAGCTGATGGGCATGTTAAAGAACAGGGGTAAATTCCAACTTACAAGTAACAAGGCCAAATTATGACCATCATACTTGTCTTAGGAGACATTATGGGCATGATATGGAGTAATGGTGCCCTAACCTATTCATTGAATTTACCACCTTTGATGCATGGGTTATATATCCCCTTGTACAAATATGGGGAAAAGTCTATAAAATAGTAGCTTGCTGTGGATATAGCCATATGCATTAGCCATAGGCAGCCGACTGATGTCATCATTCCTACTAAAATCCTTTTTGCCACCAGCATTTTCTGCCAGTCAGTTTGAATTGGTAAAACCAGTAACATAAATAAATTATGCCAGCTGCTGCTCCCCCCCCCCCTCGCCCTCCTGCACCACAATCTCAAACCCCCCTGTAACCACCATGTGTCTCACCTCTGATTCTTCACCGCCCGGATCTCAGCAGACACGTGGAGGTCGGACTTAGAGAAAAACTCAACTACCATGATGTGATTTATGTCAGGGAGGTTTCTAGAATCCGCTTTTACATACCCAGGCTACATCCTTCCAGTCAATAGTCCAATCTGATTGACTTCAATGCGAAAAATACGTCTCAAAACACTAATAGATACCCTCCACAACGAACGAACTTCCCAAGGCCGTAGGAACTTCCCACCTTGTATACGCTGTTTATATTGTTTGTCTCGTATGCGCCATTTGGCTTACTATCGAGTGACGTCACGCGTGAATAATGCCCGAGGGCATTTAAAGAAAGTGTATTTTCTCCATGATTTCGGCATTTTCAACATTCAATATAAGCATTTTTGAACTCAGCGTAATTTTTATACATCGGAAACCAACGCTGACCAACTTTGTGTAGCGGACCCCATTGTGCAAAAGCATAGGTCGGTGAACTGATAATGACCCCCTGCAGCTTTTGGCCATTTCAAAATGTTCGTTTACGGGATAATTTGCACTGGCGTTCTATTCTTTCTCCCCACCAACATCGGTGAACAACGGATGACGTCTCACGGGCATTTGGTACTATATCTTGGAAACTAGGGCACACCACGTAGCCATTAGTGACGCTGTAATGAGCTTGCACTCACCCCACACATACGCACATAGCGGAAATTGAAGAAATTTTGTTTGAACAGTAATATACTAATGGTACTAATGGTTTCACTCGCATTAAGAAGGTAAACCTAGTATTACAAATACATCCATTAGTCGTGAAAAGAGTTCAAAGTCCAGCGAGAATTGTGAAATTGAACGTACTTATATTGTGATGGTAGTCCTTTCCAGTATCGCATCTTGTTGTTTGCCATAAGCGCGTCCTGGAGCCTGCCCCATCCCTTTAGCGGTCCCCATATTAGTGGTAAAAGTTGTGTGTTTACAATTAAAGTTATCGGGTTATCAACCAAAAGTGCTCAACTATGGTACTTTGCGAAATTTCTTGATGCGTCCCTGCTGTTCACCCTGGCCCACTCACCTTTGGGGACGTTCCTACGCCTGGTCAGGCCATGAAAAGGCATCATTGCATTTCATGGCCTGGTCATTGCATGGCTTATTGCAGACGGATAGCATGCAAATGTCCTGCCATCATCCGCCACTACGTGTCGCATTATTTTCCCACGCGTCGACGCATTGCAGGCGAAAATCGTGTGAATGTTATACGATCATCCGCCACTGAGCAACGCATTACTTTCCAACGCGTCGACGCGCGGGCTACCGAGCTCTCGAACAATAGGAAAGCTGTACGCAAAGAGCACGTACTCAATTGTATCATCCTGCCATCTGGCGAGAAATATTGTTACCTATGATTCAGCATTCAATATCATTAGTGTAATACGTAGACCATGCTGCTACCTAGCGATAGCTATCTGAAGTGATTCTTCTATAATTTTTAAAAAAAGTTCTTGAATCTGTGGAGGTTGCAACCTGTGGAGGTTATGACCGCTGCCGAGTTGTGGAGGTTATGACCACTTCGTACTTGCGGAGGTTGCAACCTGTGGGGATTACGACCTGTGGAGGTTATGACCTGTGAAGGTTATGACCGCTGCGGACTTTTGGAGGTTGTAACCTATGGAGGTTATGACCTGTGGAGGTTACGACCGCTGCGATGTGTTGAATCGTTCAGAATGTCAACAGTTCAGTGTCCACAGCTCACAATGTCCACATGTTCATAATTTCCACAGGTCACAATGTCCACAGTTCATAATGTCCATAGGTCATAATGTCCACAGCTCGCACTGTCCTCACGCAGCTCACACACGTTTATTATCTTCGCAGTTCGTAATGTCCACAGCTCATATTGTCCACAGTTCATAATGTATACAGCTCACATTGTCCGCAATTCATAATATCTACAGCTCACAACTTCCACAGCTCATAATGTTAAGTTAAAAAGTTATTGTGATATTTTCATCGGCTGCCCGGCACAACCGACGATTTGCCACCTTCGGCTATGGGCCCGGCCGCCCGGCATGGCCCGGGGGTCCGGTTCGTAAAATGTTTACCAGCTCGCGCACGTTACATCATCCATGAAATCGCTGCGGTTTGGACACCATTAGGCTGATAATTCAACAAAGATCAGTCATAGGCGCCAGGCGGTTGTGTTTCTCCCCTCCCCTTGTGCTCTTGTAGGCCTCCAGCAGGCCTCCAGCTCAGTCCGAAGAACCACATGCCATCGTCCTGTCGCTGTTGCACTGTCGAACATTGGCCTGATTCGCAGCACACATTCCTTCGTTTCGTTCGATGTCTGCCATCGGCTCTGAAGACCAAGGTTGTCGAGTTTCACAGCCGGCATTGGCTCATAACCGAAGCCGCCGACCTCCGTCCGGCGCTACGAGGATATGGTGGTCTGCTTCGCGGCTCATCGGCTCGCTTCCCTGTGGTCTTAAGGATTGTCATCTGCTTGGTAGTCCAAATATAATTTTCAGTGTTATCATTTGCACGAGTTCGATTGTCTTTGGCCTGGCTGTTCGTACTCGATGCGTTATTGGCATGCTTTTCCAAACATCAGCTACAAAAAAGGAGAAAGGCAGCCGCAAGAAGTCTGTACTCGAATGCGACATAAAGTACTGTCTACGTGGTGAGGTGATGTGGACACGATTGCCAATATAAGCGAAACATTGTCAAACTGGCGCATTTTCCAAAATTATCGACGGTGTAGTATTTAAATCGGCGATTGGTAAAACAATTTATGCAAATTGCTGATTAACCCGCGCCGTACCGGGGGCGGGGGGGGGGGGGCGTTGACGATCCCCCTAAGGTTTTCCGCGGACTGTGAAAGAACGGCGCGCGGCAGCGCACCACAATTTAGCATACCTTTTCCCACATAAATTTGGCATGTTATGTCATAATTTTGAAGTCAGGTCATCTAGGGTCAACGAGTTAAGGTCAAGTGAGGTCACCTCCAAAAAAAGTTGAACCAATCGTCACACTTTAACGGATGAAGATATTTGAATGAAACTTTCGGCGTTTGCTTATCTTTAGGGATGGAACAAAACGTTGCACCAGAGGAATTTGTCACTTTTCCGTTTTTGATTACTTATTAGTTTTGTATATTTGCCCTTTAGAGTTAAATTCGGAGCTTATGGCGAAAGTATATATTTTTATTGGGAAAGTTGATTTCGAGCGCAGACAACCGCACAGTGTGCAAACCACTTGATTTAGCAAGGACCTGACCGGCCCTCGTCCACCGTGGCATGATCTGTATCATCACAAAGACGTCGGCCAGCCGCCGTCTCCGGCCCAGACAACCGCCATGAATTACAACTAGATGCACACCAACCACGCTACCATATTAGTGTGTCCAAAATCTATCCCGGCTATTTCGCTCCTGATCGGATTTGAGCGGAGTTCACCCAAAATTGGCAAGTCTACACAAACATAACACTAGCCTAACCTGAACTAACCAAACCAAATCTTGCCCAATCTAACCAAACCTAACCAAAACTAAACAAACCTAGTCAAACTGAATAAATCCTAAACGAAATGTAACTATACTGAACCAAACCTAAGCGAAACCTAACCTAACATAATCTAACATGACCAAGCATAACTTAACCTGACATAGCCTAACCCAACCTAACCTAACCTACCTAACAGGACTTGACCTGACCTAAGCAAACCTCATTTGATCCGACCTTCTCTGTTTTTTGGCTACTTTCATTTCTATGCTTCCTATAGCACGGCTGCAATTCCCGGTAGGCAGCGTAAGTTACATTCACCCAGAAAATCAGTCTCACGGTAGCTTGGCTGGCGTGGCAGCACGAGCAATTGATCGTTGTTGTTGGAGTTTCGGGGCGCATCGACTGCGTCGGTCATGTAGGGCCCGAGCGATTGATCGTATAAGTATGCATAGCCTAAGTATAAATCGTGTAGGATCCCCCAAGCTGATTTGAATCGAGTTAACACGAAATTAACTAATGTACACTAACCGAACCTAGCCCAGCCCAGCCCAGTCCAGTCCAGCCCATCCCAATACAACCAAACCTAACCCAATACCACCAAACCTAACTTAACCTAACAGGACCAGAGCTGACATGACCTGACGTAAGCAAACCGTATTTGATATGATTTGCCCTGCCATTTCCAATTTCATCTATATATTCCTTATAAACCTTGTTTCCATGTATGGAAACAAGGTTTATAGTATACTATAGGAAGTATACTTCCTATAAAACAGCTACAATTCGAACTATGCAGCGTAAGTTACATTCACCTGGCAAATCATTCCTACGGCAGCTGGCTGCCGTGGCAGCAAGAGCTACTGATCGTAAAAGTATGGATAGCTTACAAATATACCGTGTAGAATACTTCCCTTCTCCGAGCAGTTGTGAACAGAGGTAGCGCGAAATTAACTAATCTGCATTAACCTAGCCTAACTTAACCAAACCCAACACAACGCAACACAGAAAAACCAAATCGAACCGAATATCACCAAATCTAATTTAACCTAGTAGGACCTGACCTAACCTAAGCTGACCTCAACCGATGTAAGCTGTCCTGCCCTTTTCCAACTTCATTTCTATATTATTTTGTAGCACATTTGTATTTCCCAGCAGACAACATAAGATGTATTCACCTATATAAAATCCTTCACACGGTGGCTTAACTGGTGTGATAGCACGTGCGACTTGCATTATTTTCGACAGATGAGTTAGCTCCAGCAAATCTGACGATTCATCCATGCAATGAGCCGTTTGGGAAGACCGAAAATGGTGTTCGGTAATGCTTCAAGACATTCTTGATTGTATGCTGTTTCGTTGGTGAAAATCTAAAGATATCGTCTGAATCACAATCGTTTGGGCTATGCGTATATATCACTTATCCAAAATGTGGCCTCACCGAGAAGTTCATGGAGTGTGGAGAAGAACCAGTTTTATGGGTCACGACACTTGTCACTCTTGTCGCGTTGGCTGACCCCTGGTATGCCGTAGATGCCCATAGTCAACGGGGAAAGTGTAGCCGGTGCATGGATCCAGCTAATGCACGCCACGGCGTGTCGTCACTTTTATCCGTTTTCCAGCACCAGACCCAATCGGAAAAAGCGATGAAAACGGCCGGCTATTCTTTACACCCCTCCTTTGGATGCACGTGCCACGTGCGGCGAAAACGTTTGCACTTCCGAGCTTGGGGATTGTCTCGGCTACACCACGGTGTCCGTTTGGTGTCGGTCAGTCCATTTGTTTGCGAGCTACGCCGGTTGAAACCGAGCCGATTAAGCGCACGAAAATCGATGATAACCCGACTCTAAAATCCACGTTTCACACGTTAAAGCAATTGACGACAGAGGACTTAGGCGGAACCCGTTCTCCAACCACATCGGCGTCGCTCACATGCAGCACATTTGCTCGACCGCACAGAAATTGTGCCTAAGGGGTGGCCATTGAAGTCCATCCGCGTCATGTGATCCGACCTCATTACCTGGCAGTCATCCGATTACAATACGCCCGGACGCGGCGCGCGGGTGGTGCGAACCATGCACATAGAGCGTTCTCACGTTCCGAGAAAAGTCAGTCATATGAGCCACATTAAACTTGTGCTCTCACGGTTAGATCCTGCGGTCAGCACAAACTAGCGCGGTCATGTGTATCAGATCCTGGGCATCGTAGGTGCGGAAACTAGAGGGTAAAAGTGAAAGTGTCAGGAAATTTTCTTACAACCAGGGGCGGTCCGAGGCACCGAAAACGGATGAGGAAGTCACCACTGCACTTTGACTTTGTACTATTTAGCATTTACTATTTACTGTTACCAGGCGACCAAAATTATCGGGAAATGACACCGCCATGCGAGCGATTTCAACCTAAGTGGGTGTATAGTGTAGTCATGGGTGCTGAATCAATCTGTGAAAGTTTTAGTTTCGTACTGGCAGCGATCTTGGATATATGGCCTGATAACATTTTTATAGGTCACGTTGCAGGTAAATCTTTAAGAGCGGTTATGTCCGGCACTTTAAAGCCTAGCATACACAATACACATAGCATATCTTTATAATCGCAAAGACCTCTTCTTTTCGTTTCTGGGTCAGTTTTCAATGTTGAACAAATTAAGAAAAACATGGCCGATTGAACTCAGGTCACGTGACCACCCATGACCATAGGCGTAGGAACGTCTCAAGAAGTGGATGGGCCAGGGTCAACAGCAGGGGCGCACCAAGGAATTTCGCAAAACACCGTGGTTGAGCACTTGGATAGTAAATCCGATAATTTTAATAGTGAACACACAACTTTCACCGCTAAGTGGGGTGGGGGTGGGGGCAGACCCTTGAGCGCGCCTATGGCTACAGCAACATGTGGTCCTAAAAAGAACGATCATCGCAGCATAAGTACTTTCAGATTTACACTTCTCGCTGAACTTGGAACACTTTACACGACCGATTAATTCTTGTGTAATAATAGGTTTATCTTCCTGGTGCGGGTGAAGCCATTTAATATTATTGTTCAAACAATTTTTTTCAACTTCCGTTATATGCATAGGTATGTGTGGTGGAGGTGGGGCAAGCTCATTACAGCCTCACTAATGGGTATGTGATGTGCCCTGGTTTCCATGATTTGGTACAATACGTCTTTAAGATGCCCCCCGTTGTACCGCTGTACATGTTCACCGATGTTGGTGAGGAGAAAGAACAATAAAGAACATAGGCGCATTGGAGGGGGGGGGCCAGTGCCTCTCCCCCATGAGACCAAAGTGCCCTTTTGGCCAAAAGTGCCCTTTTGACCGAAAAGTGCCCTCTTGGCCGGAATGTCCCAAATTTAGCCAAAAAATCACCTGCCTTATGTGCCCCGCCTGTGCCAAAGGTGTCCTTTGGGCCAAAAACTGCCCTTTTGGTCAACAAATTTCACGCCCACTCCCCCACCCCCGGTCAACAAACCTTCCAGAGTGCCCCGGGCCGCAAAGTGCCCTTTTGGAGCCCGTAAAGTGCCTTTTGGAGCCGGCCAAGTGCCCCTTTTGGTCCGCCCCTCCCCATGGAAAAATCCTGGGTGCGCACCTGATTAAGACCGTAGATTACTTGCTGGCCCATTGCAAAAGAAGTATCATGATTGGTGCTGGAGAGGTTCAGAAACAAGAAAGACGGGTGAACGCTGGTTGAAAATTATTTCATCCGGTGTGTGGCAGACCAATATTGGCAGGCTGACAGACTGCGGGAAAGAAAAATGTAATGAATATAAATACATGCCATGTTGTTCGTACTCACGGCCTAACTCCAACATATAGGTGATCAGCCACCTCAATCACCTCGGTAATACACGTCGTGCACCTTAGAATATACGCCACTTCAAACGAAATGCTACATCATGTGACTCCCGGCTGAAACAGAATGTAAGCGCTTATTTTGGGGACCAACAATTCGGTGCAAAATATCTGACAGTTGACAACACACGGTACCTCATACAGTCATAACGTGTTCAGACTTAACCGCCACAAGATACCGTCCTGAAAGCAATTTGATGATTATTTCTTTTCTTCCCACGATTTCTGTTCTCTAAAAAAAAATATGGATAACCGCTGAGCTTTGATGCACCACATCTCTTTGGTTAGATACACTCCCAGATTGGCAACCGAACGGAGTTTTTGTGTTCTTTTTTATACTTTTCTATTTTTCTGTGTCTATGGATACGATGTGTGGCTCCAGACAATTATTATCCGTTGCCGGGCACATTTTTTGTGATCCTAGTTCTTTTTAAAATGTTGTATTGTTTGTTTTTACCCAGATGGTACTTTTTTATGTATTAGCGCGTTTTCGCAATCCCGAAGTGTTTACTTAGTGCCCGGTCTTTGTGTTCCTCTTCTAGTACCATGTCGATTTTTAAGGGCCCAGTCTGCTTTTGAGGCTCCCATGCGGTCTCAAAGCCTCGGTGTGCTTTGAGGGACCGGTTGTGTTTGCTTTTTTATCCTCCGGTGTAGCTACTGTGAGCTGCAACTCATGTTTTAAGGTCTTGCCGCTTTTTGCCAAACTCGGTACGCTTTGGAAGACCTAGTGCATTTTCGTCCTTCAGTTGTGCTCTTTGGATCCCGCTGTGTTTATTTCGGGTTCCTTGCTCACATTTGTGGGACCCCAGCATGATATTGGGGGCTCCAATATAATTGTACGTGGTCCCATCGCGACCTTTCCGGCCCAGGCGCGTAGTTTCGGATAGATCCGACGCCAGTTTTCTGTGCTCGACGTATTTTTTGGTAACTTCTGAAGTATGCAAAGTTCGAGTCACCACCCTTTTTCGGCTCCCGGCGATTTATCATGTCCCGCCACGATTTTTCGAGCTCCGATACGTTTTTCGGTGACCGGTATGCTATTTGTTAAGGCATCTGGTGGTATGTTTGGATAAAGGAGTTATTTTCCTGGCTCGTGCTTAGTTTGCGTATTTGGCTTCGTATTTAGTTTTCTAAATATCTCTTTATTTCGGAGAGCTCCACCTTCATTCCTATCGGGTTCCGATGCGACTTTGGGGCCACGCTGTGCTTATTTGGGGCCATCGACGCTAATTTTAGGGACACCCGCGTGGAATGCTTGATGCCCTGACCAGAACTTATGAGACTACCAACAGGAATTTTGGGTCCCAATCGCGATATTTGAGGGGCTCGGCGCTAGTTCGCTGGGCATGTTGTACTTATATGTGTCCCAGTGCGATTTTTACGTTTCCCGGTGCAAATTTTCGGGACCCGTGCAACTTTTTGGTTCCCGCTGTATTCATTTCTAATCCCTAATTCTGGGGACCCGATGCGAATTTATGGGGCCTCAGAACCATTTTTTGTACCCCGGCGCAATTCTTGTTTTTTTTTTTGGAGTCCACATCTTCAGGATGGACACATCAGGGATTCGCCTCCTTGGTATGTCACGGTGGCTGCTCAACGAGTTTCTTTTCAACCAATGACACCCTTCAGAGTAGAAAGGCCCTTATGAGAACTTTCTTTCGGGACCTGTTCTGAATTTTCCGGTGTTCAGGCTTTCTCGATGGAGTCCTTTTGTGATTTTTGGTATTTACTTCTATTTTTGTAAGGCTCTTGCGTAATGTTTTTGGGCCCCGTTACGATTCCTCGAGCACCGGTGCATTTTTTCGTTGTTCCAAAGCGTTTCTTTTCCGGACTCCGACACGTTTTTGGGGTCTTTAGCGCAATTGCTGTGGCCGCAAAGTGACATTTCGAGTAGGAATTTATTTTTGAGAAGCCAGCTACGAATTGTGTGGCTCCGGCGCGACTTTTTGCGCACCTAGTGTGATTTCTAAGGGCAGCTGTGCGATGTTTTTGGGTCTAAGAGCGATGTTTAGACCCTGTCGTCATTAGTTAGGATGCCTACCGCAAGTTTTATGGCCTTGACACGTCTTTGGGGACCCAACACGTGTTTGTTTTTTGGGGCATTTGCTGAGACCCCAGAATTATTATCCATATCCGGATTGTTTCTTCTTCGTTGCCCCGACTTTATTTAGTAGGTGTTCTTCATGAGACTGTTGGGACGCCGGTGCGACTTGTGGAGCCCCTGGAGTGATTTTCGACGGCCCGGGCGCGACTTTTTGGCACCTTCATGGTCAGCGTAATTGTCGGGGGCCAACCCCTTGGGGTCCCCGTTATGATTTGTAAGAATCTAGACACGACTTTTTCGCCCCCAGCGTGGTTTTCTGCCCCCAGGCGAGACCTCTTGAGGCCCCTAGTGTGATTTTGAAGGGCCCAGCCCGTCTTCTTCCAGCTTCCATGGTGATTTTGAAGGACCACGGCACGACTTTTATTGTGCTCCCAGCGTGATTTTCCGGGGCCCAGGTCTGACCTTTTGTGGATCACAGTGCGATTATCAAGGATACCGACCCGACCATTTGAGACCCAACGTGATTTGGACAGCCCGGCCAGTCTTTTTGGCGCCCAGCGTGATTTTCTGGAGCCCGGCGATACTTTTTTGCCCCCAGTGCGATTTCCAGGATCCCGGACCGACCTTTGAAGGCCTTAGCGTGATTTTGGAGGGCCCCGGGGTAACTTTTCGTGATCCCAGCGCAACTCTTTGGGATCCCCAGCGATATTTTCAGGAGAGCGGCCCAATATTTTGAAGTCCTCAGCGTGCCATATTTTGGGACTCGGAACGATTTTTAGCCCGTCAATTTGATTTCCAATGTTCTTGGTGGGATTTTTGGTGCCCTAGCAACATTTTCAGGGGTCTCCGCGCGATATTTTGTGGTCCCAAATATTCTTATGGGCTCGGCCGCGATTGTCATGAGCACCAGCAGGATTTTTAGAGACCTGCAATCGGCCTAAATTCATCCCATTATCTTTGGGGTTCTTAAATCTCACTCTGGACGCACACACCACTGGACGATGAAAAGCCTTGATGGTAATATCCGTTGCAAATTGGTGTTCTAGCACATTCAGGCCAAATGTCTCCATTGAATAGATTCTGTGCTCAGTCTTTGCTAAGCTGAGATTGTTGCATATACCATGAGACCACCATGTGACCGAACCATTTCCGTTGGACGACATAATTTTAATTAAATGTTTAACATGCTGTCAATGTCACTAGGTAGCTACCCAGCTAAATATCCACTCGGGTCAGTTGCTATGCTCCTGATGTGCCTTGGCAGGTCACATGACAAGCATCACTCGTCACTCGTCACATCATTCTTCATATGTCATTCTTCACCTTTTTAGGTAACATCACGAGCGCCCAATCCTCTCGGGGATTCTGAGATTCTGAGTGACCGAAAAGCAACCGTTGTATGCCTATAATTTTTGTCTATGCTATTTTTAAAGATGTTCATGATACTGCTACCGACAATGGAGTAACTCACTCTGGTATGATTGCAATGTTCAACTGCCCTGTTGATGAAGAAAGTCTGTCTTAACCTTGTCCTGTTATAGTTGACTTTAATTTTGAATTGATGACCTCTAATTGCATTACTTCTGTCAAATTCGAACAGGTCCCTGAGATATCCCTGGTCCTGACCATGGACAAATGTAAACACTCGATGAGATCTCCCCACAACCTTTTATATCTCATTAAAGCCATGTTCAGTTTCTTCCAACTTTCCTTATATGCTAATCGTTCCTTGCGTGGGTGTAACCATTTGGGTGGGGGGGGGATTGTTCCAATCCCCGTCCAACTTCTGAAAAGTAGCGATTTGTCCCTCCCCCAATTTTTTCCGTACCCAAAGCCTTGCTAACTGAGTATCATCGCCGCAAAATTCTACTTAATAATTTATAGAGTCGAAATATAAACGCAGGAGAATTACCAAACGTAATAAAAGCCGATGTAGCCAATAAACGAGCTTCACAGGCTATCTGTCGTCACAAAATCTCCAAATAGTAAAGTTGCAAATGTTAAAAATTTCTGCTTCCAGGCCATTCTCCAAAATAACATCAACCTTGATCATCTTCTGTTTTCGTTTCAGTGAAAAATTGTGCTCTGCTAGGCTGCACATCTGGATTTTGACCGTTAAAGTGGTAATGTGAGACTTATGTAGTTCCTTCTAGCGTGTTCAGTACATGCATAAGCATTCGTGGCAATTTATTTGAACGATCAGAAAACCGTCGCTGAATGCCGATGCCAATGAAAATACGCCCATGGCGAACTTGTCACTGAATACGAATACGAATACCAATACTGTATTTTTTAAAATAAATATTTCGAGTTGTTGCTGTGGTGTCTTTAGGAACCAGGGTTCTATTGGTAAGCAGAGCTTGTTGCGTGAACCCTGGCCCTACCACCCGATCCGTGAATTCCAGTTCAACGGCAGAATTTTGATGGAAAGTATAACGTGCCGTCAATGCCTCAACACGGCCGCCCAGTAACTCGTCCCCGGCCTTATCGGGCCAGCTGCCAACTGACACTCCCGGCCGGGGGAAAAATGCGGGCGCGCGAAGCGACTCGAACCCCGTGCTGCCAGGACAGGGGAGACAAGCGCAGACCAGTGCTCCAAGCGACTGCGCTCCCGGGGCGGCAATACGACATTATCTAGACGTACGTACTTAGGGCTGCCGATGACTTCCCTGAATAGTCTTCAAGGTACCCAAGGACACCTAGTCACATTTTTTCAAGATATATCAGCATGCAGCATTCAAGAGCAGGGGAATGCAACCTAGGACGTATAAAGCCCTGCGATAATGCAAATTTGTTGCCCAGCAGAGGACAATTTTCCACACAAGCGAAAACAGAAGATAGTTAAGGTTCATGTTCTTAAAGAATTGGCTGGAAGGAAACATTTTTTACGTGTGCTGATTTATCATTCTGATATTTTTTACTACAGATAGCCTGTGAAGCCCGTTGATTGGCTAGATCGGCTTTTAGTATTTTTGGTGATTTTCTTGAATATCTATTTTCACTTTATAAATGACTAAGTAGAATTTTGCGGAGATGACATTCAGGGAGCTGAGGTTGAGGGAGGGGAACACAACAAAATTGAGGGGGACAAATCGCCACTTTTCAGGAATTGGGGGGACGTGTCCCCTCCCCAGCCCCCTCAATGGTTACGCCCATGCAGCGCACCACTAGTTAATCCCTGACTCCGAAAGAGGGCGGGGTAAAGTACAAACGAAGTATTATCATAGATAAGGAATCAAATTGTGAGGCACCAAAAATTGTGTAAACACCTGCTTTCGTTGCGGAGTGCAATCTAAGCATACATGGGAGGAAAACACAACTTGCAATTCTTCATAACCATGAAAATATTCTTTAAATGAATGACTATTATTTTAAGGAATTACCAACGTTTCGGATTTCATAATCAATTGCTTATATATGGTGATCAAGTCTGAAGCACGATACGTCGGTAATCTAGTGAAACAATGTAACTTTTGTATGTACTGTATGTACCAAAAGAGTGAGGGCGAGAAGGACATTAATGCCTTGCGGGGTGATAGTAGGTGTCATCCTTTGCCAAAATATGCACCACACGACTGCTAATCGACAAGAACGTAGCTTACAAACGTCTATTAAACCTAAAGTCATCTGCCATAAACATTACTTTTATGACTCCTAGTTCCTCAGTAACACTGGTCATGTTTGCGAGCAGACGCACGCTGGCAGATGTTACGCCACACGTTCAGCAATGACATCAGCATTGGATGGCCCTCAGCCTTGAGCCCCCAGTCGGCGAGATTTTTGGTCCGGTGCATCGATTTGTAAGCCTCAATGCAATTTGTTTTAAACTCTACCGGATATTTTGAGGTGTCCTTGGTTTTTATTGGTACAAACTGAACCATTCCGGAACCCTGTGCAAGCCTTCAGGCCACTGTGCATTTTTTTTCAAGTTCCATCGCGATTTTTTCGGGAGGATGGGGTCCGGCGATTTTGTGGACTCTGATACATTTATTTAGAGTTACTCCCGTTTATAGTTATTTAGAGTTATTTATTGATATTTCTTAGAGTTATTCCCAGCGGTTTTGTTTTGAGATTGAATGGCTCATTCAATATAACTACAAGATACCGTCCCGGTCTCCGTAAGACCTAGCCCTACACCCAGCCGGTTTTATCTTTTATCACAATGTTTTGCAATGTCCTTTCCGCAGTGTTTTGAAAGCAAATATGATGCCTGTGATTATGTAACCACTGATGTCAGAGGATCCAAATTTCACAGTCTAGGTGACAGCTTGTGAGGTTGCCATGTAAACACATTAAATAGCCGTGAAAAATAGGAGTAGGGAGACCGGGTCTAGTTGATGCACGGGATGGTTGATACAACAGCATTTTATCCAAAAGCATGAAGCCGGTTGTCATGGCTACTGCTGGTGCTCTTGCTACGGACATCCTCTTCTCGTGGCAAAAACAAGCCGAAGTACTTTCGACCCGGGACTACAGAATGGTAACGATGTGACACATTTTTAGACCGGAAGTAAAATTTCAATGCTTTTGCTTTGCTCTTAATTTATAATTCGCCGTCCACTTGGTCACTTTTTAAGTGACGGCTATCACTATCATGTTCCCTCAACTTTGTGACCGAGAAATGTGTCTAGATTCGTGCTTAACATCCAGCCTGTTTCAACGTTTTATGGATTGGAAATGGAACAAAATGACCATACAATTGCCAACATGTATTAAGGTGTCTGCTAAAACTGTATAAAGATATCTAAGGAATGAACGTTTAACCATTCCATAAATAGCATAAACCATCAGCTATGGTCAGTCAAGACTCAAGACTCACACCAGACTTATTACTATAAGGGTGAAATATGGACTTTTGAAAAGGCGCACACCAGTACCACCTATATGCACAACATAGTGTACTTAACCTACATTATATCAACTTAACCTATCATTAGTACCGATTTAACCCTATTGTGGGTTAAATTGATGAACCGATAGTTGCGCGGTGATTTGCTCTCTGATGGAAAGCAGAGGACGCCACGAAAACAAAATATCGTGATGATACCAGGTTTAGGCTTGGCGTAGATGTAGCTATCTCCTCGCTACCCCTCCGAAGCGATTAGTTGTGTTGAGTTTCGTCACAATTGCATCAACTAGACCCGTTTTCCCTTACCCAATGATTGCAACAATGACGTCTTTAATTAAGGTTTGCTTCACCTCATGGGAAACTTTTGTTATGAACACCGTAGCAAGACAGAGGAACATGAGCTTATCACACGAAGTTACCAGATAAGCACAGTAGATGCTATGTCAAAGTACCCACACATCCAAAAAATAGCCAGACTTCGGCCACTTTATTGTAGACATCGGGTATTTTAGAAACGATGACTGCCATTGGCGAGTGGCTTGTGTGCTGTATGAGGCTCATCATGAACTTACTCCAGCCAGCCAAATGTTGCAAGTGACGGGGAAGCCCAGATGTAGCACATGCAGCCCCAGTAAAAGGCTGAGGTCAACGGAGTGTCATCGGGCGTGTCCAGCGTCCTAGGAACGCGAGAATAAAATGTGGTTAGGGGCACGAGCAAAGTCGAGTTTTAAGAAAACGGTAATCGTGTTGCTTCTCACTGGTGACGGTCTAATGGGTCATTTAATCACATATAAGTCATATAACCTGGCCAGCTGCCAACAAGCCTGTATTTAGCACCGAATGTTGTCTATACGTTTACGTATATGCATCAACTGTTGTTTTTCACGGCCGTGTTCCACATTGTGTGGGCTCGAATCCCGCTACCGACTGCTGGACCTCTCCCCTCGCGGGCACGGCGTGAGAGATACCTACGCTAAATAAACATTGCATTTGAAAACGTCGTTAATTAACATATTAATTCTGATTATTGTTAAATGTTGCTTCCGTTTGATTATCTTTGCGACACCGTTGCGTGGACGGTGGGGGTCCGGCATCTGAGTTCTGTCAATGACAGGGAAATTCTCCAAACTCATAGAAACCCTGGTTCGCCGTTTACACGTCGGCCTTTTGGGTTCGATTCTTAGATGCATCGCCATGGGGTTAATGTTTTAATGATTTCACGAAAAAATAGGGGGTGCTATGGCGCCCACACCCCCTTGCCTAGGCCTTAACCAATGCTCCTATACCTATGTCTGGGTATACATCCGCGGCTATGACGTCGTTTATAATATCTCTCGAATATGATAATAATGTTATAATACTATGAACATATGATACTATTATATAACTGGCGTATCTTAACCCAAGCCACATTGACAAAAGAAATGTACAATTGTTGTACCACGGTTGCGGCAGCCAGTACCGAAATAGTACCCGCGGTACTGGAGTGGCGGCCGGGCTGACAATGTTGATACTTTTCCGCTACCAGGAAATGTTGGCCGAAATGGGCCGAAATTCGATACCGGTGCCGGCACCGGTCAAACGCACCGATTCTTTGGCGGTATCCATACAACTAGCTTAACGATGAGATCGTTGCAAAACGTTGCTAATGTGCGACATATGAAATGGTCGATCTCAGTGTGAGCTTAGGCAGGGGACCTATGATGAACTTTCGGCGCTAAATAACACTTCAAGTGCCAGTGGGAGACTAAGTCCTATGCTAGTCATCCACTAGCATAGGATGACCTCAACGTATAATTTGTATCTGGGAGAGTGACAGCATTTGGTGGAAGACCTAAAAGTACAGCCAAAGCATCCTAGTACACCCTTCCGGTAAATGTTGCGCAACTGTTTCTAATCTAGCCGAATCTTCCTAACATAGGCATTTACAATTTTATTCCTTCGCCTTTCTGTTCGAACTGCCCGACCGCTAACTCAGCCTTGATTTCCAAACAGCGTGATATTAGTTCTCCAGAGGCTTCATACATTTCACCAATCTAAAGGCGTATTTCAACTTTTGTCAATTTTGTGTGCTTGTGGCGTCAGAAGAGGAACCACTGTTAACATATTTCTCACCAATATTACTGCATCGGAAGATTAGTTTTGTCCGTTCCAAAGGTGCACGAAGATTTGTGCAGTAGCCGCGCATGACGTGCTGACCCATGTGTTTGTTATTCTGCAGTTGTGATCATGGTAACTATTTTTAACCACTGAAGAGAGATATTGATAGATTTGTCTTCGAAAAACTATATATCCGAGCTATAGGAGTGGGGGTGTCTACGAAGCACTTCGTCAATTATGCATTTTACTGTGTTTGTTAACACTCACTTTTTGCTAACATCTAGTTGCATTGGTGTAGACGTTCTTTAGGGCCCGTGGACGTGCATAAAGGACCGCAAACTTTCACAGGTGCAGCACACTTTGGCAATGGCCCTGACATGCGTAATTGCCCGTAAACGCTTGTGGATTCCCGTAGATGTTCGTAATAACCATTTCGTAACTTGAATTTTATAAGAGATATTATCTTGAATCTTTCAACGTAAACAGGTCCCCAGCCGTCAATGATGCCCACCAGATTTCATGCCATTCGGTTTAGAAACAAAAAGTTAGCGGGTCGACCTCTTGAGCGTCCCACCAATATGAATGAGAATCGGAAAGCTACCAATGGGTACACTATCTACACCCGGGAATATTGTATTTAAGAAGTTTTTCACAATAGTCGGTCGATCTATGATCCATCGATAATGACTGAACACGTCATGCTCAAAACCAAAGGTGCAAAAATCTTCAACTAGGATCACACGACACGTATCTGGATGAATTCCTCGGCCTGCTTCATTTTGCACGAACTCATCGACCTGCCATCTGTTGACTAGAGTTGAACTAGAGGTTCCTAAATTTACCAGTTTGCCACGCCAGTACGATAAGGTTGAAAATGATTTCACGTTGTATATTTTCGCCGAAACGGTGTGGACATTGTGATCTGTGGACATTATGAACCGTGGACATTATGAACGTGTGGGTATTGTGACCTGTGGATACTGTGAACTGTAGACATTGTGAGTTGTGGAAGTTGTGAGCTGTGGATATTATGAACTGTGGACAATATGAACTGTGGACATTATGAGCTGTGGACATTATGAACTGCGAAGATAATACACGTGTGGAAGTTATGAACTGGAGCTCGTGGACATCATGAACTGTGGATAGTATGACCTGTGGACATTATGAACTCGTGGACATTATGAACTTGTGGACGTTATGAGCTTGTGATACTTATGAACTGTGGACACTGTGATCTGTGTACATTGTGACCTGTGGACAGTGTGAGCTGTGGACATTATGAAATTGTGGACACTGTGAGCTGTGGACACTGTGAACTGCGGACATTCTGATATGTCACCATGAACTCGAGCTCGTGGACATTATGAACTGTGGATAGTATGACCTGTGGACATTGTGAACTCGTAAACATTGGAACTCGTGGACATTATGAACTTGTGGACGTTATAAGCTTGTGGTACTTGTGAACTGTGGACACTGTGAGCTGTGGACATTGTGACCTGTGGACAGTGCGAGCTGTGAACATTATTACCTGTGGACATTGTGAACTGTGGACATCGTGATCTGTGGAAGTTATTAACATGTGGACATTGTTAGCTGTGGACACTATGTTCTGTGGCCATTATGAATTTGTGGACACTGAACTGTGGACATTCTGATATGTCACCGCATTTTCGGAGGGTGGTTTGCAAAAGTACGTGCAGCAGGGCATTGTTGATGTGCATAAGTTGGATTCTACTTATTTCAGTGGTGTCAATAGCAAAACATATTTTGTTATTAAGACTGATGTGAGAATTAGATTTGGTCACTTATAATGTATGCAGATAATTATGCCAGGTATTCCCCTATGTCTTATTCCTGAGATCACATGACCTGGGAACAAAAAGCTGCTGTAAGGCCAGTTAGTGTTGTCAGAAAATTATAAACTTGTTTGTCCCCAAAAAAATCTTAATAATTATTTGAGATATTGGAGTGCAACTCATACATTGTGAAGCTAAACATACACTGATATGTATGGTGTGGGTGGCTGCTTGTGGGTCTACCAACTTCTGCTCAATGAAGACTGGAATACAAATAAATATGAATAGATATATCATAGAAGAAATAAAATACCTAGCTAACCTGGGCTAAGATTGTGTGGCACAATTTATCAAATAAATTATAGCATAATATAATCTAGCTGTGTCTAATGCAACAAAAGACCAGAATTTTCTCCAAGCTTTTCCACCAAGACACCATGAAATCTTGTGAACATTCCTAGCAATGCTGTTTTTTTTAAATAAAATAAATTTAATCTGAGTTGTTGGGGTGGCTTGAGGAACCAGGGTTCTATTGCTAATCAGAGCTTGTTGCGTGAACCCTGGCCCCACCACCCGATCCATGAACCCCAGTTCAACAGCAGAATTTGGACTGAAAGTTTAACATGCTGCCTATTCACTGACACAGCCGCCCGGTAGCTTGGCCCCGGCCTTGTCAGGCCAGCTGCCAACTGACACTCCCGGATGGGGGCTAAATGCAAGCATGCAAAGCAACTTGAACCCTGTGTTGCCAGGACATGGGAGACTGGTGCAGGTCAGCACTCTAACCAACTGAGCTACGAGTGCAGGCCAGCGCTGTCAATGTTAGCATCATCACAAATAACTTCCTGTATTAATTGAAGGCTATGGCCACATGTGCCTACAAATATTCTGTGTCAGCAATTAAAATGGAATTAAGCCAGAAACATAAGGTTTCATATGTCAAGGGGTGGAGCTGCATGACCAATGCAGCCTATGTGCCATTAGAACCCAATAACCATCCAACCTATGTCAAGGAGTATTGAATTGTGTGCATGAAGTGTAGAACTTCTTTATTATGTCTGTGACACTAAGTATGGATAACTATATGCAATTGGGTATATTTTTAGAGTTAAGATTATGATTGGGTGCATCTTTCCCAACTGAAAAGTGATCATTTGCAGAGAAAATGAGGTCCCATTGTCTCCATCACATTAAAATGCATTGTATTTTAAAAGAATCCAAGGAATCAAAATTTACCCTGATCTGCGATAATGCTGAATTACATCCCTAGGCACCTAAATAACTGCACACAATGTTTTGGTAAAGCACTTTAAATTACCTAGGTAGGTAGGTAGGTTGGTTATTGGTTTTTACATGACACATTAACATTAAGTACAAGCCTTGCACATTAGGGACTGCTCCAATACCATATATTGTGGAAAAAAAACACATAGTGAAGGACATGGGACACATCAAAGATGCAAAGAACAAAATGAAAATCACTCCTTTTGGAGAGCATTTCACCACATATCACCCTGAAAGCACAATCACTCCAGCAATGCTCATTATCACAATCTTATCAATGCATAAACACATGTCCATTTAAATCAAGAACCAAAAGCCATCCTTAAACACAATGGTAGTTTCATGACTCCTAGGCCTTCAGCAAAGGTAGTTGTCACTGGAGTGTTTAATTTAATTGGCTGTGTGTTGTTTAAGCAAAGTGTGGAAAAAAGAAGCTGGCAGCATGCTACATTGATCTTGCACCTATGGTTGTAACAATTTTGTTACATGCTTGTGGTGGTTAAAACATCTTATTGAGGACCAGGTAAAACTTAATTGAAATGCTTGGATCAATGTTTGATTATATGCTCTTGCTGCAATGCTTTTTGGTATCAGTAGGTGACTGGATTTCTTTTACCCTTTTCATTTGATATGTCTGTGACATGAATTTCCTTTTATGTAAAGGCAGGTAATGGTGCTTATGGTAGTTGATTAACTGGTGGCACTATCTCTGTTGATGCCTGAATAAATATTTGTAATAATGCTGTAATAGTGAAAGGTTCCCAGTGGGGTCTTACATAAGTAATGGGGATTTTTTGTTTGCATTTTTCATTCCAGGGTAAATCAAGGTTCTATGACACCCTAGGGTCATCAGTGCAATGTTTTTTTTGATAGCATATCTTCACAGTGATGCTATATATTGGAGACATGCTCAGGGAATTTTCATTGCAATTTACAATAATGGCTGTAGTGTGTGATCAAGTTGTCATGTAAAGGTTAAAAGGAGCAATGTGACCATTGTTTTCAAAGTTTAGGGATTCTCTGATCTGTGCAACTATTTTTGGTAGGCACATGTCAACCAGAAGGCACCCACAATAATTGTTTTCTGGCACATCCTTAACAGTTGGAATGTTTCTTGTTGGGTTCTTTTTTGGTGATCTGATGAGAACCAAGACAAGTGTATTCGTACAATTTGTACAAAAACAACCAGGACAAGTGTATTTGTGTCGAGGTGTTATTTCAAAAAGCTACCTTAGATGAAACAAGATTTTATACCATACCCACTAGCCAGCCAGGGAACTGTAAATATGTGTAATTTTGGCACTGAATCAGATCATTATTCCACTCTCACGATCTCTCCACAGGCACCTCTGCACTCACTGCTGACCTGAATGATGCTCCTCAGGTCAGTTGGTGCTCATGTGAGTGACGCCTGTTTGCACCAGCTGTGAGCTAGGGGTTAGCAGAAGCCAGCAGCCATGACCATGTTCAGCACGGGCGGCCTGGGCGCCTCCTCGTCCGTGTTCGGCCAGCCGGCCACCGCCAGCACGGCCAACCCGATGAAGGACATCGAGGTGGTGTCGCCGCCGGACGATTCCGTCTCCTGTCTCGAGTTCTCGCCGGCCTCCGTGCCGCAAACGTTCCTCGTGGCCGGCAGCTGGGACAACAACGTGAGTGGCCACCGGCGTGCCTCGTGTGCGCCGGCGTTCGAGTGTGATGGGCGATAATTACGACAGCAGCCCATGTGGAAGACGGCAGCTGCTGTGCCAATGTCTACAACGATACTTTAGAGCGTTAGCATTCCAGCATATCGTGGCAAGAAGAGCTTTAAAGTGTTGTCACACTATTGGCTTTAGTCGGCGAGCCATGCGGTTGGTACTTAGACGTTAGCTATGCCCAGAGCGCACTGCTTTTGGCCGATGACGTGTGCAGCACAGTGTGTTCAAATACGTTTTCACTTGGGCGTCCAAAGTAATAAACATCGTATAATTGTGTGGTTAATGCAAGGTAAATTTATTTAAAGGAAAGGAATGCGAACACTGCAAAGAATCAAACTTTATAAAGCTGGTCAATTTTTAGTGAAAATGCTGGTCAATGTTGAGTTCAAACACTAACATGGTCTTCTTTAGTGCATATGCGCAGCAGGAAATTCCCTTGCTCGTAATAATTTCCCACCGGGTGGTTTTCGTGTTTGCCGCCAGGTGCGCTGCTGGGAGATTGACCAGAACAGCGGCAAGACGCAGCCGAAGGCGCAGCAGGCGATGCAGGGCCCGGTGCTCGACTGCGCGTGGGCGGACGACGGCACCAAGGTGTTCATGTCGGGCTGCGACAACACGGTGCGCTGCTGGGATCTGGCCAGCAACCAGACGATGCAGGTGGCGCAGCACGAGGCGCCCGTCAAAACGGTGCACTGGGTGAAGGCGCCCAACTACAGCTGCATCATGACCGGCTCCTGGGACAAGACGCCTCAAGGTGAGCGGCCGTACGACGCCAGGCGGTAGGCTGGCAGGTAGTGGGCTGTAACTGCAAAATTTACCTGGAAATCGACACCTGGTACAGTTTGGTTGGGGAATTTTGCCTCTGAACACTTCCCTTTTTGACTGTTTGGATTAATGTTCGTGAGAAACGACTTTCTGAAGCTACCTTACTTCAGGATATTCTCGCTATACTCTAGTTTAGCATTATTATAATTCACGTCTTGGAAAAGGTTATTTTTCATAATTTCTTCACAATATATCTGTGATGTTCACGTTTGTCAACGTCATACCTGTTTTTGACGTCTTGAACTCAAAATGTCCACCTTATGGGTATTGAATTACAGGACACTGGTTGCAGGTGTCATATGGAGCTGGGCTTGGCTGACGACCATGTTAATTGGAAATTATCTAGTCTGCAGAGAACATATATGCAGTGTGATGGAACACCTACTCTCAATTCAGACTTGGCCGTTGTGGTTTGTTTAAAACTGGCGTATTGTGCTTAATTAAGTACTTGTCTGTGTGGTCGTCGATTAGTTTCCTCCACCCCCCCCACACACACACAAAAAAAAATATCGAAGTTCTAAGCCGAAGCTCATAGTTGCGTGTATTGTTCATTTGCAACTGATTGCTTATGCAAATTCCCAAACCACGGTGTGTGCTCTGCTACCACTTCACTGTAACTCCATTGGGGATCATAACCATCTGCAGAGGTGTCAGTGATTGCAGCTAGTGCTGTGTAAATGTGTACAGCTGATGACACCAATAAACCTGAAAACCTTATCTACGATCCTGACGTAGTGCAAGCGAGACGATTGACAGCCGTCCGCTACCATCTGGTCAGCTGTCATCGTGAACGGCGGCCGCACACCTTGCTGTGCGGCCGCCGGCAGTTATGGTCGGCTGGTGTAAGCGCTGGCTGCGAGAGCAGGAAACCGGGAAGATGGTGACGGGTGTGGTTCGCACTGTTTATATGCAGCTGTCACCGTTACAGCTTGTTGGTAGATGGTGGTTACTGTGGGCAGTACGAACTGGTGTCTCGGATTCCCTCGACTTTGGTGAAGGTGACACCCAGCAAGGAATGCGTTCCCGCTCTTGCCTTCAATTTGCAACGCTAATTTCCCCTCAGTTGTCCACCCCAGTTTCTTTTTTTCACTTAAAGTTTGGGATGCTAGCACGGCACAACTAAGTAAGCCTGAAGGGTGACGCCCATAGTAGTCGATTGTCAGGCACCGCAGAAGATCAGCATGCAGTTCTCCCAGTAGCATACCAGCTTGGAACGCTCACAGCATCCACCACACCAAAGCTTATTTTTATAACATCTGTTAAGCCCAGGGATACATGGAGAGAATGACACAATTTCCTCATCCTGACTCCACATTAATCATCTTCCTCTGTGTATTGCATTGGACATTCTGTCGGTTGGACATCATGGTGCCTGATCATTCGGACTATGCCGTACGATCAGGTACGGTATTAGACAATCACGTTTTTTGATCGTTGAAAACTTTGGTGTCTCCCGATCAAAAGAGGGCGGGCGCTTCAGAGCTTCGGTAAATATGAATTTCTTATGCAATTGATGCAAGCTATTTTTACATGACTCATAATCTTTGCTTGAAACTTCATGTCATCCATTTTTAGTATGCATATTTATTATTGATGTTTTTAATACTACCCTTACTTTGGCGATTATTTTCTAGTAATGAGAACTAGGGAAAGACAGACCCTCCAAAAGGAAGCCAAATTTTCTGAAAGTATACTGAGATGTGTGTTAATTTTTGTGAATAATCATTTCGAATTCGTCCCTGGAACTAAAACCCCCAGCGACATCTTAGAGATATGGTGCCCGACTCCCAACCGAAAGGTGTTCGAGTCCCACTTGTCCCTACTCTTCGCCCGTGACGAAACGGATTGATGAGCCTATGTGACCCAAAGCAGTGGACGAGTGGACGACTCCAAGCCAAGAACCACCACCATCATTTTGCTCTATGACACCCTGGCATAAAATAATATCTGGAAACTGGTGTGAACACACTGTTGCCACAAGTCAGTATTTACAAATGAAATCGGGGAAACCCACAAATTTGGTTCGATGCACCACTAATGCAAAGCAGAGTTTGGGCGTGATAGCAACTGGCGAGACCTGACGGGCGCCTTGGCATCACTTCGTGATGGTAACTCGCCGGACCTCACGTGGCGCCATGGCACCACTTCGTGATTGTAACTCCCCGGACCTGACGTGGCGCCATGGCACCACTTCGTGATTGTAACTCCCCGGACCTGACGTGGCGCCATGGCACCACTTCGTGATTGTAACTCGCCGGACCTGACGTGGCGCCATGGCACCACTTCGTGATTGTAACCCGCCGGACCTGACGTGGCGCCATGGCACCGCTGCACTGTGCCAACACTGACGCCGTCGAGTGGGCCAGTTCTGGGACACGCGCTCGCCGAACCCGATGCTGTCGCTGGCGCTGCCGGAGCGGGCGTACTGCGCCGACGTCGACTACCCGATGGCGGTGGTGAGCACCGCCAACCGCGGCCTGGTCGTCTACCAGCTGGAGGGCCAGCCGAGCCAGTTCAAGACGCAGGAGAGCTCGCTCCGCTACCAACACCGCTGCATCTCCATCTTCAGGGACAAGATGAACCGACCCACCGGTGAGTGGAGCCGGCGCGCCCAGCCCGCACGCGCAGTGTGAGGACGCCGACTGTGACGCGGTGCGCCAGATGAATGCCCCTTGTTTGTGTGTACCCCTTCTCCGGGTGTGCGTGCTGGTGTTGGAGAGTGTTCATCACCCCGTTTTGATGGCATCCTCCACTCGTGAAAAGCGTGCCACCATGCCAGTTAAGTTATGCGAGCATAAAGCGTAATTTACCGTTATAAATATGTGAAGTTGACATTGACTTCGACAGTCTTCATAGCAATTTTGGTGCTTTTGTCCTTCATGATCAACACCAATGAACAGTCGGTATATACTTGGGATAGGTTTTCTTTGCTTGCCTGGCGTCTGCCGCGTTCTTCCTCCAGGTAGGGTGATGTGGGATGCTGATAGTGCGTGACTGCTGTGCGGTGGGCGTGGAATTTTCACCCCTGACGGTCGAGGTTACTCGGTGTGTCGCTCCCCTCACAATCCATCACGATGAAGCTGCCACAGCCAGCAGTAGCACTGGTGTAACACTGGTCTCGTTTTTGTTCCCTGCCCGCATTTCCGCGGCCGGGGATCGTCTGCGAATACCGTGACCGGACGTCCGCCGAATACCTGCACGATCTCTCCGTCCGTCCAACACTGCGCTGTAATCCCGGCCAGACTACGAAGCCGACCGAGACCGACCCTGGCCACTAGCCCGTGCCGCGTTACGCGATATGGCGGTGATGATGCTGACGCGACCCCTGTTCGCCAGGGTACGCGATCGGCAGTGTCGAGGGCCGCGTGGCCATTCAGTACGTGAGTCCCACCAACCCCAAGGACAACTTCACGTTCAAGTGTCACCGCTCGAACGGAACCAACAACGGCTACCAGGACATTTTCTCGGTGGGTTGGCCGGTTGGTTGGTCGGTTATTTGGGTTTAGGGGCGCATCGACTGCGTTGGTCATATAGCGTTCGGTGGGTTGCCCGGGCGGTGGGTGGAAGCCGCCAGCAATAGGAATGTCACTATCATCTGTATGAAAGAAACATCCAAGACGTATTATCTTGTGTATTCCTGTCGTGCATTTTTTTTCGGTGAAGGCAAAGATAATTTGTGTCCATCTGTTGTCAGTCGTGTTGAACATGCAGAAGCATCCCCAGCCGGTGAAGCAGTGGATCGGCGCCGCTCAGTCCCAAGTCTTAACTACTTGGCCGTCCAGAGCCTTTTCGACAGGCGCATGGCTGTATTGCGCCTGTAATCTTGCATGTCGAGAGGAAATGTTTTGGTTTTGGAATACGGGGAGGATGCTTGCCACCAAACATGTGACGTCAGATTACGAGCTTGCACTTTCCAATAAGTCCTGGGTATTTTGACCACGGAGCAGTTAATTGCCAAACAGCAGCATTGAACCTTATAATCAGAAAAAAGTATCAAATATTTTGGGGGCGAGAAAGGTTGTTCTGTTCTGGATGCCAGAATGGCATCCAGAACAGAACTGGACAAAAAGTCTGTTTGTCCAGCGGCGATCGGGAGCGGTGACCCGACACTGCACGTGACCCAGGTGAACGACATCCGGTTCCACCCGGTGCACGGCACGCTGGCGACGGTCGGCTCGGACGGCCGCTTCAGCTTCTGGGACAAGGACGCGCGCACCAAGCTCAAGACGTCCGAGATGATGGAGCAGAGCATTACCAAGTGCGCCTTCAACCACACCGGCCAGATCTTCGCCTACGCCGTCAGCTACGACTGGTCCAAGGTTCGTTGACCGGAGTCGGGTGCGCGACGCCAAAATGAGTCTGATCGGACTTTTGAGCTAGCTGGGTAGATGGCTAGTGCTGGATAGCACCATTGTCATGTGTTGTCAAAGGAGCATGTCTGTGTCAGCTTTGTGCTTGTGTTCATGCGTATTTACGGTGTGGGCACGTAAACAAATGGAGGTATAATTTTTCATGGATGCCGGCTGATTCATATGCGTAATTCAGCACCCCTTAAGGTGGCTGATTTTTGGAAGAAATGTTGTGTTGTAATTCATGTGTTCCGAAATCTGCACACGTTGCATAGGGTATGTATTCGTCGTTAATTGTCCGTACCTCTGTAGCTATTCAGTCTGATGGCTGCCTTTTTAGTTTTGGGAGACTGTTCAATTCGCACTAACCGCATCCCATCCCATCCTACCCCACCCCACATGCACAGCACCACTACTGTTGAACATTATTTATAGATCTACTAGTGGTGATGTGCTCATTATGTCAGTTATTGGCTTTCTGCTTAAAGTTTGCAAGGAATATCATACAGACTCAGGTTATGTTTCCTTTTACCACGGCCACATTCGCTGACAGGTCCTCCAGGAACACCACAGAATACGTGAAAAGATACAATCTTCGTACGAAATGCTGCCAAATATCATTATAACGAAAACACTTCTCGTCGGTCATCGCCATTTTTCACTATCAACACGCGGCGTTGGCATGCCATGTTTCACGTGCGTTTATGTTTATATTGGTATATACCCAAAAAATTATTTGTATATATGTATATAATGTATTTGTATATTCGGTGTTTTCAGCTATGTGGGGAGGGATGCCACCGGGGGCAAAGGTATGTCGACAAGTCCGAAGTCCACCCTTTTGCGTGCATCACGTTCACTTCATTTCACTCCACCCTTCCCGACTTACCGAGTTATGTATCGGTTCACAGGGCCACGGGTTCTACAACCCGATGAATAAAAACTACATTTTCCTGCACGCATGCTTCGAAGAGTTGAAGCCCAGAAACAAGACGTAGCGTCGCTGGCGGCGGATGTGCCGGCGTGGCGGCACAGCTCGCGCGAGGGTGGCGATCGCGCACCTCATCACATTCCGTCAGGACCGGCGGTCGGTGGGTGATGTGCTGCCCGGCCTGGACGTCGGCTCAGCGACAGCTCCCGAGTAGCGACGTGGTCCACCTGCGGTCTGCAGGCGCGCCGACAGCTCCCGAGCGGCGGTGTGGTCCACCTGTGGTCTGCAGGCGCGCCGACAGCTCCCGAGCGGCGGTGTGGTCCACCTGCGGTCTGCAGGCGCGACGACAGCTCTCGAGCGGCGGCGTGGTCCACCTGTGGTCTGCAGACGCGGGGATAGCTCCCGAGCGACGGCGTGGTCCACCTGTGGTCTGCAGACGCGCCGACAGCTCCCGAGCGGCGGTGTGGTCCACCTGTGGTCTGCAGGCGCGCCGACAGCTCCCGAGCGGCGGTGTGGTCCACCTGTGGTCTGCAGGCGCGCCGACAGCTCCCGAGCGGCGGTGTGGTCCACCTGCGGTCTGTAGGCGCACCGACAGCTCCCGAGCGGCGGTGTGGTCCACCTGTGGTCTGTAGGCGCACCGACAGCTCCCGGGCGGCGGTGTGGTCCACCTGTGGTCTGCAGGCGCGCCGACAGCTCCAGAGCGGCGGTGTGGTCCACCTGTGGTCTGTGGGCGCGACGACAGCTCTCGAGCGGCGGCGTGGTCCACCTGTGGTCTGCAGATGCGGGGACAGCTCCCGAGCGGCGGTGTGGTCTACCTGCGGTCTGCAGGCGCGCCGACAGCTCCAGAGCGACGGCGTGCTCCACCTGTGGTCTGCAGACGCGGGGACAGCTCTCGAGCGGCGCCGTAGTCCGGCTGCGGTCTGTAGGCGCGACGACAGCTCCCGAGCGGCGGTGTGGTCCACCTGTGGTCTGCAGGCGCGCCGACAGCTCCAGAGCGACGGCGTGGTCCACCTGTGGTCTGCAGACGCGGGGATAGCTCCCGAGCGACGGCGTGGTCCACCTGTGGTCTGCAGACGCGCCGACAGCTCCCGAGCGGCGGTGTGGTCCACCTGTGGTCTGCAGGCGCGCCGACAGCTCCCGAGCGGCGGTGTGGTCCACCTGTGGTCTGCAGGCGCGCCGACAGCTCCCGAGCGGCGGTGTGGTCCACCT
This sequence comes from Imbricaverruca yamaguchii, assembly GCA_034440575.1. Classification (NCBI taxonomy): domain Eukaryota; kingdom Metazoa; phylum Arthropoda; class Thecostraca; family Neoverrucidae; genus Imbricaverruca; species Imbricaverruca yamaguchii. The sequence continues at coordinate 777,248 of JAOTOL010001555.1, read as the reverse complement.
GCGGTCTGTAGGCGCACCGACAGCTCCCGAGCGGCGGTGTGGTCCACCTGTGGTCTGTAGGCGCACCGACAGCTCCCGGGCGGCGGTGTGGTCCACCTGTGGTCTGCAGGCGCGCCGACAGCTCCAGAGCGGCGGTGTGGTCCACCTGTGGTCTGTGGGCGCGACGACAGCTCTCGAGCGGCGGCGTGGTCCACCTGTGGTCTGCAGATGCGGGGACAGCTCCCGAGCGGCGGTGTGGTCTACCTGCGGTCTGCAGGCGCGCCGACAGCTCCAGAGCGACGGCGTGCTCCACCTGTGGTCTGCAGACGCGGGGACAGCTCTCGAGCGGCGCCGTAGTCCGGCTGCGGTCTGTAGGCGCGACGACAGCTCCCGAGCGGCGGTGTGGTCCACCTGTGGTCTGCAGGCGCGCCGACAGCTCCAGAGCGACGGCGTGGTCCACCTGTGGTCTGCAGACCCGGGGACAGCTCTCGAGCGGCGCGGTGGTCCGGCTGCGCGTGGTCCGGCTGCGGTCTGCAGGCTGCAGAGCCGCGCCCGGCGGAACTGAGCGTCTGACGGCCGCACGGGAGTCGTGTGTGTTTGTGTCGCGGGCGCCGCCGCCGCACCGAAGTGGCATTGTCTTGTGGAGACTCCGCCACTCACGACGACCCTTCTGTCAGTGGGCGTGCGGCGGCCCTTCTGTCAGTCGTCGGGCGGCGGCCCTTCTGTCAGTCGTCGGGCGGCGGCCCTTCTGTCAGTGGGCGGGCGGCGGCACTTCTGTCAGTCGTCGGGCGGCGGCCCTTCTGTTAGTGTGCGGGCGGCGGCACTTCTGTCAGTGTGCGGGCGACGGGCCTTCTGTCAGTGAGCGGGCGTTGGTCCTTCTGTCAGTGAGCGGGCGGCGGTTGGGTCGGCCGGCCAGCGCCAAGTAGTCCGGATGGCGTTTGAGTCGCTTGTAAGGCTTTTTAGGAGAGCTCATAACGGTCGCGATGACTAGCGTGGCGTGTAGCGCAGTTCGTCGCGCGGACTGTCGCTGTGCAGCGTGCATTCGCCGGAGGTCGTGCGCGTCATTTCATGCTGTTTTCTCGACAGGGTATCATGCGCCGCATGGCTTTGTGGCGCTTCTCGTGATCCTCGTCCTATCTCTTCAATACAGTCGTGGTCGTGCGTTTCTAGTTCGAGGTTGTGGGTGCATTTTCGAATACGTGCAAGATAGGGGTGTTTTTTTTAAAGGGAACAGTACCCCGCATTGCTGATTTACTCCCTCTGTGCCCTCAAGATATAACATGGAACCTTGTGGGTTCTCTGTGCATGGGAGTCACAAGACGTACGGATATACGCCGCCCCCAACCAGTTTTATGAGCCAGACGTGGTGCAGTGCTGGAATCCGAATTGTATGTAAGTTCCATTCGAATTATGGCTGGACTGGGTACTGTACGGCCGCCAATGGTACAAACACAATGGTGCACACTTCAGGGCAGGTGATTATGTCAAAATTACCACATGCTGGTAGTCAATGCTATGCTTTACCAGCTAAATTATTATACCGATAATTCTATCCAACAAGAATGTCATCCTACATAGAATGATGCCTGCATAATCTAGCCCATCGACCTTACTTTCGTCCCTGAACCAATCCTCCAGCTCCAGCGCTTCTTCAGTTTGTAAGTAGTGCTTGTAGGAAGAGGGAATAAATAGTTAAATATGTACTTTGATGCAGTTTGGATCGAGTAAATGCTTTGTTCTCCAAATAAATGGTCGTGCATTTTCTGATCACCGCTTGGCGCGTATATCGTGGTGGTGAGACCGGCAGAAACCCGCGATTCATAATTGTCGCTCGTCACAGCGGCGGAATCCGGCGCGATCATGATATAATGGAATGGCCACCCCAGGTGTTGAGCGGATTCAAGACTATTTGTTTTTTTGTCTTTTTACGGGGCGAGCAGTAGCGGATGTGGGGGAAGTCGTCTAACCTGTGCACTATTTCCATATAGCTACTGGCGTTCAATACCCAATATGGAGCGAATGTTGACGTGTGTGCTTAGGGCGCGCTGCTTCCCATAACCCGGGTATGCTGAATGTCACAGGAGCCTGGAAGCAGGGACGGATGCAACTGTGGATCACTGTTGGCATATGTCCCCCTCCCCAATGGGAAGTTGTCATACCCCTCCGGCTGTGAAACCCCTCCGGGAAGGTTCGAATGAACCCGTTGAATTTTCAGCCGAAGGCGCCTCTCCAGCTACTTTCACAGTGGAGCAACTCCGTGCATGCGGACCATGACAATTTCCATACTGGCGTGGGACTACGTAACTCCACCCTCCAAAATATTTTCGAATACTGGAACGAAATTTGTGTTTCATGGGGTGGCAAAACGCACAGTAACGCACAATCACAAAATTCCCGGTGGCATGGAGGAAAAACTATTCTCATATTTGAGGAGAGTGAGCCCATATGAATATTGGCGCTAAAATACATTTGGCGTATTTGACAAATTAGACGAGGGACTACTGAGTCGAAGGCGGCAGCGCTCCCCCGCCCCCTAAGATACGTAACCTGCAGAGACTGTATACTGCTAGAGTACACTGGTACGGCTTTGATCCTTAATCCAGCAGGACGGGAGTACGGGAGTGGAAGCATTTGACGGAGTAAAACGCCAAGCAAGGTAAAACGCGTAGTGATCCCTAGGTAAGTATCGAGTGTGCACAACCGTAAATAAATGGGGGCTACACAACCAGTAGCAGTTGATGCACCCGTAAGCCCAAATAGTCAATAAATGGCTGTGAATTGGGCTAAGTGAAAATATGAAGACCATGGTTCATAGTATTCAGGACACACCTGACCCAACAAGCTGCATGGGCAAATTTGTAGTTGAAGATAATTTCTGGTACCATGGAATGTTTCTATTGCAATGCTCATGAATGTTCTGAACATGATATGACCTCTTATTTGCTCTGCAAATACATACCAAATATAGAAAAATTAACCTAAATGACCTATGCTTTCCTAGCCTATGCTAAATGACCTATGCTTCCATGTTCAATGAAGGATGATTAAAAATGTATATAAACTCCCTTTAAAAAAAATGCTCAGGATAAAACCTGATGACCCATGCTTAACAATGCCCCCCTAATTTTTTCGGGATGAGAATCCCCACAAAATTGGTTTGTATATTTGTGTTTTTGAGCTGACAAAAGCCTAATCTAACCTGACTTCACCAAGCCAAATCTCTGTATGCTTCATGGAGGTAAAAATTGGTGTAAATCTGTCTTGTGGTTAGCTTATATTGCAATTATATGTTTTGAGACAATTGTAATAGAATGTTTTATCTTCCATTCTGCCTCTGATAAGTGTCCACTTTTTTTTTTTTTTTGGGGGGGGGGGGCATGTCATGTCACCTTTCTCATGTCATTATTGCTCAGGTAGGTTGGTACATGTGCAAGTCTTGGTGCATGCCTGGACACCCTAAACAGCATGCCTGAGCAGAGCCAAGCATGGCTTAGTGCTGCCCAAGCAGGGCTTAGTGCTGCCCAGGCAGGTGTCAGCTGATACCCACATGCCAATGAGAACTTGTCAAAGCCTCACATGGCTTGAAGTCTAGCAGAAATCTTAATTTTGGGGGAAGAACTTGCCCACCCCTTCCAATGTTGTTGATATTGAATGTGCAGCTTATGGGGGGGGGTAACTATAGAATGGCATGGAGAAAAAAGATTGTCCTCCTTCCAGTCATTTTGAAAATTTTGATTCTTGGAGTGGGATGAATTATGCAGGTATTTCTGATCATTTTATTAATTCCTTTTGTTTTTATGAGTCCTAAAGTTTCCCTTCTATAATCTCAAATGTCATCAAGCTCATTGTTTGGTCCAGCTGTAATTTTTTCACCATTCCCTTGTGTGCTCCCTGTCTGATATCAATGTCCCCAGGAGTTTTCTGATGCAATTATTTTTGTTCAGCTTGTACAGCAGCTTCACAGCACCTTTGTGTGAGGACTAATCCTCATGAAGCTATGGAATGGCACATAACAAATACCTTACTGTTGTGACATTAGAATATCTAAGAAACAGTGCCATGTAAAATGTCCACCTGTTTGATATTGCTTCATGAACATGATTTTTGGTAATTTGGTTTGTTTTTCTCATGGGAAAATCTAACCAGCAGTTTGGGTCATGGTGCAGGCATGCCTACTCAAAGTGGATGATTTTAAGTGAATTTGAAGTGGATGCAGGCTCAAAGTGTAATTCTGGGAACAAGCTGATGTAGTAGACCACAGCAACTAGATATCTATCTACTTTGTGAATACCTGGATCTATATTTGTATGCATATAAGTGAAAGATGCAACTTTTTGTATGCTAAATCCATCATCCATTCTCATATTCTTCACATTGTGTTTTTAGATGCATATTTTGGCAGTCTTCATGTTTTTTTCTTCTGAGATTATTATGCTGATGTATATCACATTTCTGATTATCTCACCATTATGATATCAGCTGATATATATCGCTGATTATCTCACCATTACTTTATTGATTTACCACATCTTCAACTATATTTCTGCATAATGTGATAATGTTATGGCTTGTTATACAAGATACAATAATTTTGCATTTCTAAGTATCCTATTGGTTGGAGATTGCACCGAAAGAAGCTAAAAGGCATTATGATTAGTCATTTTAAATATGAACTTTCACATCTAGTGTGTACTTTTTGGCATTGTGGATTCAGTGAACAATTATTTTAGCACTGTAATCATATGCATCAAGTTGATTGTGGTGATTGCTGGTTTATCTAAGTATTAGTGATAAGTTTTAAGTGGATGCAATGTTAGTAATAATCTCATTTGTGTTTTTGCTGAGTGTGCATATTTTAAACTAATTTAGGGTAATGTTAAGCAATTGATGTATTTTTTTCAGAGCTTGTGTTTGCAGGACATAGCTGTATGGGAAGTTATAAAACAATGATGTTTACATGGAAATTGTCTGCATTGCCAGACATAAACTGATTGGTGCAAATTGTGCTGAAACACTATGCCAAAGTCTTGCCCTTTGAACATGATCTGGGCATAGTGTTGGCATGTAGCCTGAATCCCCTTCCCTCTGCGTCCATCAATACAAACAAATAATTATCATGCTAACGAATGTAGCTGGAAGTTGTCAGATTTGACATAGGAATATTTGCAGCAACATCCTCTATAACAAAATGCAATCCTTTGCAGCATTGCTGAAAAGGGAGTGTGCACTTTGAAAGGAGACCAACCAAATATAGGCTAGAATGGTCGAAGAAACACAGCCTGGGTCTTCAGGGGATTCAAAATCTGCAAGAAACATTCCATGGATTGAGAAATACAGACCTCATGATTTCTCAGACATCGTCGGCAACGAAGACACCGTCGCTCGCCTCGAAGTGTTCTCGCGCAACGGCAACGTGCCAAACCTGATACTGGCCGGTCCACCGGGCGTCGGCAAGACCACCACAATCCTGTGTCTGGCGCGGCTGATGCTCGGACCCGCCTTCAAGTCAGCGGTGCTCGAGCTGAACGCGTCCAACGAGCGCGGCATCGAGGTTGTGCGCAACAAGATCAAGTCGTTCGCGCAGACGCAGGTGACGCTGCCGCGCGGCCGGCACAAGATAGTGATCCTGGACGAGGCGGACAGCATGACTGATGGCGCGCAGCAGGCGCTTCGTCGCATCATGGAGCTCTACAGCAGTACCACCCGTTTCGCGCTGGCCTGCAACACTAGTGAGAAGATCATCGAGCCGATCCAGTCGCGCTGCGCCATGCTGCGCTTCGGCCAGCTCAGCGACGCCCAGGTGCTGGCCAAGCTGCTGCGCGTCTGCGCCGAGGAGGAGGTGAGCTTCACCGACGACGGGCTGGAGGCGGTGGTGTTCACCGCCGAGGGCGACATGCGGCAGGGCCTCAACAACCTGCAGTCGACGTTCCGCGGCTTCGGCCACGTCAACAGCGAGAACGTGTTCAAGGTGTGCGACGAGCCGCACCCGATGCTGATCAAGGACATGCTGACGCACTGTGCCAAGGCTGACATCGACGAGGCGTACAAGATCATGAGCCACCTGTGGCGCCTCGGCTACGCCGCCGAGGACATCATCACAAACCTGTTCCGCATCGCCAAGAACCACGAGCTCGCCGAGTACGTCAAGCTCGAGTTCATCAAGGAGATCGGCCACACGCACATGCGGATCGCGCAGGGCGAGACGACCCTGCTGCAGCTGTCGGCGTTGTTGGCGCGCATGTGCCGCGTAGCTGGCGAGCCTGCCGCTGTGTGACGCGTAGTGGGATGAGTCACGCTGTGTGGTGCGTGACCGAGCTGTCTGAGCACGAACGGCGGCCGCCGTGTGACAAATAACGCTGTACACGACGGCGCGACACGACTGCAGGTGGCGTGTCCCGCGCCGACATCTGTTCTCTAGCACTGTGATCGCCCAAAGTCCGGCTTCCGATGTGTCGTGTCCGCTCCCGCCACGGCCCCTGCAGGACCATGGCCGCTTTCATCTATGGCGACTGGTGTATGGTGACTACTGCCGTGTGTGGCCGTCGATTCACCGTTACCCTGGTTGGAAGCTACTGCTGTACTGAGACTGCTGCCAGGTGTGGTTGTCGGTATACCGTTACTCGGGCCAGATGCCACTGCTGTGCCGAAACTGCTACCATGTGTGGTTGTCGGTATATCGTCACTCGGGCCAGATGCTACTGTTGTTCTGTTGGGAGCGTCGAGCTGGCGCTGTGTGCACATGTCTGAAACCGCGGTGTGATTTCGGCGGCGTGTCGTGACGGCTACTACAGCGGTATGTCATGTCTGCGCACTATGGCCACTGCGTTTTTTTGGGGCAGCCAGTTCCTGGCGATGTTATTCGAGTGTTTTGCAACACTACTCCACGTACGCTGCTTTCCACGCATGCAATGACACCCGAGAACATGCATTATTTGCAAGCCGCCGGTGCGGTTGGGTAGCGATGTTCTGTGAAGTCCATGGTAGTACGACACCCCTCACCAGTTGCTGAACGGCTGGAAAGCGTTCTCTAGGGTGAATCGGCACACTGTTTCAGCCCGGGTGTGCCTGCGAGCTGTCGTTTCATCATTCTATCGTTAATTGTCCACTGTGGCTCAAAACAAATACATTGCTCATTTTATGTACCGCAACATCAACGTTATCAATGGGCGTAAATAGCTGGCATTTCTTTCTGACGCCAGCTTTCTATTTCAGACCAAAAGCAGGCAGGCGATGTCTGTCGAATCCGTTTGCGGATTAGGCAATACGACACGCATGGATTTGGAGAAGGCAAGCGAGGAGTATATCGAATCGCTTCAGCAGCTAAATGACACCACCGAGTTTCAGAAGACATGCATGACCCAAATATCCCTGGCGATCAACTTGAGCGACACCCACCCTGAAAATTACTTCGACCACGAAGTGGCGGTGACAGAGGATGCCGATCAACATTTCGCCCAGGTCAAGCTACGGAACAAGACGGGGAGCGCGTTTCACCACGACTTCTGGCGAGTGGTGTTTGACGTGCGTCCACTGGCGGACGCCGGCGGCACCAGCCACCACTGCTGGTCGCTGAGTCGGCAGTGGCGCCAGGACGGCTGCCTCGACTTCCGGCTGCGGCTGGCCCCGCTGCAGCGCAGCGCGCAGTCGGTCGCGTGCAGCCTCGCGTTCAGCGTGCCGAGTCGATACGCCGCCGCCGGGCCGGCAGACACGGCGGCGGCCGGCTCGACCGTCGTGCTGGCGCTGCCCGTGTTCACTGTCACCGTGGACGAGCTGCATGCGCTGATGGCGTCGTCGGCCGTCGGCAGCGCCGCACCGCCGACGGCCGACGACGCCGGCGCCGCCGTGGCCGGCCTGTCGCCGCCGGAGACGGCCGAGCCGGTGTCGGCGCCGCCGCTGCGGCTGGGTGTGGCTGCGGCGCGCCGCCGCCGCCCGGCCGCCGACTGGCTGGCGGCGGCGCTGCGCGACGGCCAGTGCCGGCCGGCGATGGCCGACGGCGCGCGCGTCGCTGACGCCCGCCTGTGGGGCTGGCCGGTGCGGCTGGAGGCCGCCGAGTCGGCGGTGGTGTCGACGCTGACCGTCGACTGCCCGCGGCTGTCGCTGCTGCTGCGGCTGCAGCGGGCGCTGCGTCGGCGCGCGCCGCCCGCCGACGACGCCGACACAGCCGACGTGCGCGTGCCCGGCCACGTGCTGGCGCGGCTGCGCCGGCTGCTGGAGCGCGTGCAGACGTGCGGCGACGACCCGTCCCGCCTGCTGGAGCTGTGGCTGGCCGCGCAGCAGGCTGTCTCGCAGCGGCTGCCGGACGTGTAGCCGGTGTCGTGGCCGCTGTCAGTACCAGGTATCGACTCAGTTCTCCCAGCAGTCTGTCGAAACGATGCTGATGTGTGAAGCATATTTGCAGCTTCTTTCCTTGTGGCTACATCGAGCGCTACCGTGACGAGTGTAGGAAGATGGTCTATTCACGAACTGCATCGCATCGCAGCGTCACCGTCTGTCGGTGGGCGAAGATAACTGGCACATCTTTTTGACGGCGCCTCGTCTTCCTTATTTCACATCGAAACAAGAGGACTTCCATAGATTCCGTTTGCGGAGTACGCAACACAAACATGGACCCGGATAAGGCTAGCGCGCAGTATGTCGAGTTACTTCAGCAGTTCGTGACCCATGCTAAGTGCCTGTCATTAAAATTACTTCGAATTACACAGAGATCTGCCTGTTGAGCTACTGATCTTGAACCACATGTTCGTGAATTAGTCTGGTGGTGACGAAATACAAGAACCTTTGGCTGCCGTGATTCGGACATCTGCATCATTTTGTTTGGAAAAAATGTGAAAAGTGAACATGCCCAAGGTATTCCATATATAAGACAGAATGCACCACGCCTTTGCATACAATACAACATTCGTCATGGCTCTATACAACTGCATCTAGTATTTATTTCCTTGCATATGAATTGAACAAACTCCAATCGAACGCCATCAAAACAATCGTTCAAGTTAGGGATGCATCGACATCACGCAAATGCATGCGATCGTGTCCCAATCAGAGTACGTTGCAAATACACCCGATACAACTCCAGATGCAAATCGTGAATATTTGGACGCCGGTGCAGGTTGTATTCAGTATACACTGAAGTTGGATCACTTCATCCAAGCGGGGCCGTTATAGCTCAATAACGGTAGAAGGCGTCGAGTGCAGGCTATCGAACCTAGTAGTCTAAGCAACATTCACCACATCTACACTACACCAATTCGTCAGCCGAATTCGTCAGCTAGGCCGCGGGCCAGCTGAATTCGTCGCGGATAGAATGGCGGAACTACACTATTCGCGGGTGAAGCTTTGTACCGGGCTCATCAGTGTCAGGACAGTGGCGCACCGCCCGCCCCTCGGCCTCGCCCCGCCTGTGGGCGTCATCTCGGTTGCCAGATACCAGCGAAGCGCGGCTCCTGCAAGTGCCACGTCGTGTTTCGTACACGCTGACAGCAACGCCGGCCCTCTGGCGACCGCAACGCGCCGCGATACGGAGGACCGCCTGTCTCATAACACACGCCACCTCGTTCAGAAGTCTGAGGCAGGTGTCGACAGCTGCAGCACAGGTTCGACCCTGCGGTCCAGCTGCGAGCCACACCTGCCACGGCCTGTGGCCGCCACTCGTCCGAATCAGGCGCCGGTGCGTCTCGAGAAGCGTCGGGTGGATGTACCGGTGTGCGGGGAGGTGGAGTCAGGCACCGGGTGGGTGTACTGACATGCGGGCAGGAGGAGTCAGGCACCGGGTGGGTGTACTGATATGCGGGGAGGTGTAGTCAGGCACCGGGTGGGTGTACTGGTGTGCGGGCAGGTGGAGCCAGGCACCGGGTGGGTGTACTGATGTGCGGGCAGGTGTAGTCAGGCACCGGGTGGGTGTACTGATATGCGGGGAGGTGTAGTCAGGCACCGGGTGGGTGTACTGATGTGCGGGCAGGTGTAGTCAGGCACCGGGTGGGTGTACTGCTGTGCGGGCAGGTGGAGTCAGGCACCGGGTGGGTGTACTGGTGTGCGGGCAGGTGGAGTCAGACACCGGGTGGGTGTACTGATATGCGGGCAGGTGGAGTCCGGCACTAGGTGGGTGTACTGATGTCAGGTCAGGTGGAGCAAGGCACCGGGTGGGTGTACTGCTGTGCGGGCAGGTGGAGTCAGACAGCGGGTGGGTGTACTGATATGCGGGCAGGTGGAGTCTGGCACTAGGTGGGTGTACTGGTGTGCGGGCAGGTGGAGTCAGGCACCGGGTGGGTGTACTGATGTGCGGGCAGGTGGAGTCAGGCACCGGGTGGGTGTACTGATGTGCGGGCAGGTGGAGTCCGGCACCGGGTGGGTGCACTGATGTGCGGGCAGGTGGAGTCCGGCACTAGGTGGGTGCACTGATGTGCGGGCAGGTGGAGCCCGGCACTAGGTGGGTGTACTGATGTCAGGTCAGGTGTAGTCCGGCACTAGGTGGGTGTACTGGTGTGCGGGCAGGTGGAGTCCGGCACTAGGTGGGTGTACTGATGTGCGGGCAGGTGGAGTCAGGCACCGGGTGGGTGTACTGGTGTGCGGGCAGGTGGAGTCAGGCACCGGGTGGGTGCACTGATGTGCGGGCAGGTGGAGTCGGCACCGGGTGGGTGTACTGATGTGCGGGCAGGTGGAGCCAGGCACCGGGTGGGTGTACTGATGTGCGGGCAGGTGGAGTCAGGCACCGGGTGGGTGTACTGGTGTGCGGGCAGGTGTAGTCAGGCACCGGGTGGGTGTACTGATATGCGGGCAGGTGGAGTCAGGCACCGGGTGGGTGTACTGATGTGCGGGCAGGTGGAGTCAGGCACCGGGTGGGTGTACTGATGTGCGGGCAGGTGGAGTCAGGCACCGGGTGGGTGTACTGATGTGCGGGCAGGTGGAGCCAGGCACCGGGTGGGTGTACTGATGTGCGGGCAGGTGGAGCAAGGCACCGGGTGGGTGTACTGATGTGCGGGCAGGTGGAGTCAGGCACCGGGTGGGTGTACTGATGTGCGGGCAGGTGGAGTCAGGCACCGGGTGGGTGTACTGGTGTGCGGGCAGGTGGAGTCAGGCACCGGGTGGGTGTACTGCTGTGCGGGCAGGTGGAGTCCGGCACTAGGTGGGTGTACTGATGTCAGGTCAGGTGGAGTCAGGCACCGGGTGGGTGTACTGATGTGCGGGCAGGTGGAGTCAGGCACCGGGTGGGTGTACTGATGTGCGGGCAGGTGGAGTCCGGCACTAGGTGGGTGTACTGATGTGCGGGCAGGTGGAGTCAGGCACCGGGTGGGTGTACTGGTGTGCGGGCGGGTGGAGTCAGGCACCGGGTGGGTGTACTGGTGTGCGGGCGGGTGGGTGTATTCATGTGCGGGCAGGCGGAGTCTGGCGCCAGGCATTCCGGCGAGCCTCGATAGATGTCGGGTAGATCTCGAGAGGGGTCTGGTGGGTGTACTGGTGTGCGGGCAGGCGAGGTCAGACCGCAGGCCGTCCGGTGTGTCAGACGGGGCGGCGTCTGGTGCGCGGTCGTGCCGGCCGGCACTGCTGGATCTCCTGTTTGACGGCGGCGGCGCGGCGGCGCGTGCTGCGCACCAGCGGCGGGCTGGGCGACCTGGCCGGCTCGGCGCCGGCCGCCGCCGGCCGAGTCCGGGCGCCCTGTTTGGCCGGCCGGCGTGGTGGCCGCTCCACACACGCCGACACCGGCGACGGCGTCAGCCGGCCGGGCGACACGTCGGCGCCGTCTGCCGCCTCCACCGTCAGCTGGTGCGTCACTGAACCGCAGACCAGGGCGCCGTCACACACTGGGTCACGGTCATACACCGGGACACGGTCACTCACTGGGTCAGGCGCCGGGACGCCGTCACACACTGGGTCACGGTCATACACCGGGACACGGTCACTCACTGGGTCAGGCGCCGGGACGCCGTCACACACTGGGTCACGGTCATACACCGGGACACGGTCACTCACTGGGTCACGGTCATACACCGGGACACGGTCACTCACTGGGTCAGGCGCCGGGACGCCGTCACACACTGGGTCACGGTCATACACCGGGACACGGTCACTCACTGGGTCAGGCGCCGGGATACCGTCACGCACTGGGTCACAGTCATACACCGGGACACGGTCACACACTGGGTCACAGTCATACACCGGGACACGGTCACTCACTGGGTCAGGCGCCGGGATACCGTCACGCACTGGGTCACAGTCATACACCGGGACACGGTCACACACTGGGTCACAGTCATACACCGGGACACGGTCACACACTGGGTCACAGTCATACACCGGGACACGGTCACACACTGGGTCACAATCATACACCGGGACACAGTTACTCACTGGGCCAGGCGCCGGGACGCCGTCACACACTGGGTCACGATCACTTGCTGTGTCAGGCACCGGGTTATCATCATGCACTGGGTTGCACACCGGGACAAGTTTGGTTATTTGGGTTTAGGGGTGCACTGACTGCGTTGGTCATACAGCGCCCATACACCGGGGCAAGGTCATTCGCTGGGTCGCCGTCACACGCCGGGTCGCACACTGGGTCGGGCACCGATGCACCGTTATACACTGGGTCAGACGCTGGGGCATCGTTATACATTGGGTCATGCACCAATTCATGGTAACTCACTGGGTCATTCATACACCCTAGGTTGTGGTTGCACCGTGTCATACATCGGGTCAGTTATTCTGAGCCATGTGGTGAGTCACACTGCTCCACATACCGGACCACCATCGCACCGGGTCATACACTGCATCAGAGTTATACTGAGCCATGTGGTGAGTTACACTGGGCCACGTACCGGACCACCATCATACCGGGTCATACACTGGATCAGAGTTATACTGAGCCATGTGGTGAATCACACTAGGCCACGTACCGGACAACCATCATACCGGGTCATACACTGGATTGGGGCCATGCTCAGTTACCTGATACGCAACACACCATATTTTTCCCCACACGGGCACCGTCGCGTTTAGGGTCGCGGGTCACCGTCAAACTTGAGGTCACGACCACAGTGACTCAAGAACTGGGCCGAAGTCACACTGGGGTTTACATATCTCAGTCGCAACAGGTTCATATCTTGACACGGCTGCACTGGGTTAGCGGCCACCTGGGCAGAGGCTGAGGTAACATATATATATATATATATATATATATATATATATATATATATATATATATATATATATATATATATATATATATATATATATATATATATATATATATATATATATATATATATATATATATATATATGTATATGTATATATATATATATATATATATGTATATAAATATATATATATATAATTATATATAATATATATATATATATATATATATATATATATATATATATATATATATATATATATATATATATATATATATATATATATATATATATATATATATATATATATATATATAATATATATATATAATATAGCTGAAAAATCCAGGTATATCCAGGCATTCGCGCTGTTTTATTTCTTAGCGATACAGTATAATCCATCGGTGACTCAGTAAGAACCTAGAAAAGTAACTCGGAACGCGCAAACAAACACGTTTGGTTGTCATTTCCCACCGCAACATGATGAACAGTGAACACTGACACATAGTAGCGACCAACTGGATCCTGATAAGACAATATATTCGTTTGGCGGGGAAAAAAATGTTTGATGCCAAAAGATGCATGCTATATCGTTTGACCCACAAGTCGGTACTACACATTTCGTTAAGCTAACATTCATGGGTTATGTGGTTAAACATGCATACATACCCCTTTCACTAATGGCTGCTACTTCGTTGTTTTCCTCCTCGAGAATGTCATCTATCAGAATCCGCTGGTTCCATATTTCTGTTAGCAGGTACATATGGCGACTGGAAAACTGCAAGCGGAAAGAAATACTGAAACACTGACGACGAGAATGTTTATCCTCCCATCCAATCAAAAGGCAGCAGCCACCGCCGTTCTGTGACAATACTGTGACAGAAAATGGAAGAGGAGGGAGAGAGAGTACTGAAGCAACTGTTCGGAAACGCAACACATCACTGCCGCCGTGCCTACTGCAGAGAGCAAACACTCCTGAAACGACAAAACGCACCTTGAATAAACGCTGCCATATTACGTTCGAGAAGAAAGGTAGCCATGACCCGCCTGCAGTGCGCAGCTATTCGGCAGCTGCAGACGGTAAATACCCTGTACCTACCTGCTCCCTGACCACTGCTACAGGGTACTGGTCCGCTGCACCCACTTACTCCCTGACCAGCACTGCTACAAGGGGCCGGTCCACTGTACCCACCTGCTCCCTGACCACTGCTACAGGGTACTGGTCCGCTGCACCCACTTACTCCCTGACCAGCACTGCTACAAGGGACCGGTCCACTGTACCCACCTGCTCCCTGACCACTGCTACAGGGTACTGGTCCGCTGCACCCACTTACTCCCTGACCAGCGCTGCTACAAGGGGCCGGTCCACTGTACTCAACCTGCTCCCTGACCAGCACTGCTACAAGGGACCGGTCCACTGTACCCACCTGCTCCCTGACCAGCACTGCTACAAGGGACCGGTCCACTGTACCCACCTGCTCCCTGACCAGCACTGCTACAAGGGTCCGGCCCGCTGTACCCACCTACTCTCTGACCAGCGCTGCAACAGGGCACCGGTCCACTGTACCCACCTGCTCCCTGACCAGCGCTGCAACAAGGTACCGGTCCGCTGTACCCACTTGCTCCCTAACCAGCACTGCCACAGGGGACTGGTCCGCTGTACCCACCTGCTCCCTGACCATCTCTGCTACAGGGGACTGGTCTACCGTATCACCTGCCTGATGAGTACCGCTACAGGGGACCGGTCCACTGTACCCACATGACCAGCACTGCTACAGCACTGCTACAGGGGACCAGCACTGCTACAGGGGACCGGTCCGCTGTACCCCCCTGTCTGACCAGCACCGTTACAGGGAACCGATCCGCTGTACCCACCTGTCTGACCAGCACTGCTACAGGGGACCAGTCCAGTGTGCCCACCTGTTCGCGGCCGGGCAGTTCACGCAGCAGCTGCAGGGCGGAGTGGTTAGCCTCGGACGCCTCCTGGTGGTGGCTGGCCCAGCAGTTGATGTCGACCAGGTGCAGGCGACCCACGCAGCGCGCCAGCTGCACCGGTTCCAGCAGCGTGAACAGCTGGCCAGCCGACAACTGGCCCAGCATCAACTCGGCCGCGTGTTTCACCTGCCGTGGAAGGGCATTGCTGAAGTGGTGCGACCCAAAACGACTAGACCAGTTACAACCAGCTGTGCAACAGTGAGCGCTAACAGAATACACGCACATGCTATATACACCCAGTCGTGCGTGGATAACGCTCACAGTCAGGCTTCAAGTGGAATGGCTGGCGGCCAGATATTCACAGGTGCCGACAGGCGTAACGAGCCAACCGCGGACCGTGCACGTGTGGAGGCACCGTCGCAACTCAGTCACCAGGTCGGATCCGCCGGGCTTGGTCTCATCTATGCTGCTCGTTTCGCGAGCAATTGAAACCCGGAATCCACTCCGCCCCCCCCCCCTGCATTTTGGAGGAGCTAAGCACAAACTCTCCAGCCGCTGCAACTCCTATCAGTAATGTTCTGGCATAGACTTTCGGTTACGGGCATGACGAGTGTAGCTAAATCCGCCAAACAAAGGGCATGGTCAGGCCTAGCCGAAATACGTCGTGCTCCTCCATTGGTCTTCCCGCATGGTGCGAACTTCTCGAATTATTGACACACGCAATCCATTCCACCACCCCCGCCTCCACCCCGCATTTTGGAGGAGCTTAGCACGAGCGGACGAAATAATTTCATGGGCTCTTTCCACCGACATTTCATACGGAAAGTGGTCACGCTAAATGTGTCATCTCCGTTGTGGTCTATTGGGTGGTTATCGACGCACTTCATTCACGATCACGGCTAATGGCAGTGTCCACACTGTTTTGCCGATGGGCCGCGGGATTTGGAAATGTCCTGAGTGGTGCGAGTGTTGAACCTGGGACCTTTGGTACTCAGAGCTTAACACCTTAACCACTCGGCCATCTCCGCCCCGTGCCACACTCTAAATAATTCCATAGCGGAATAAGTCTTCGAAACACACACTTTCCGTTGGAGGATCGGGAACAGCTGGTCGGCGCCGCGGCCGAACTGGACAGCCGTGGTCAGCTGGCCGGCCAGCGCCGCCGCGCGGCCCGTCTGCAGGCACAGCCGCAGCGTCAGCAGCAGGCGGCGCGGACTGGCACACGCCGCGCACGCGCAGTCGGCCGCGTGGCGCAGCGCCGCCGGCGGCGAGAATGGCGCGCGCCGCAGCTGCGGCGACGTGCAGCGCGGCTGGCGCTGCAGCCAGCGCGCGTCGCGCGCCAGCGGACTGCCGAGCGTGGCGAGCGCGGCCGGCACGTCGCGGCCGGCCGCCGGCGCCGGCGAGTGCGCGTCCGCCGCCGGCGTGACGGTCAGCTGCGGCGCGGCGGCCGCTCGGCCGCAGCCCTTGGCCGGCCTCTTGGGCCGCGACGACGCGTCCAGCGTTATGTTGCGCAGCGTGTCCAGCTTCACTTGAGTGTCGTCCAGGTCCTCGCAGAGCAGGTCGGCCTCCACTAGCAGTGAGAGGAACTCGGCCGTTCTGCCGGTCGCCGTACCATCAGGTCAGGTCAGAGTGGGTGATGCACATCCGACACGTCGGCCTACGACGGCATGGTAGCTACCATGACGGAAAGGTCACAGCACTAATCCCGCCATCAAAGGTAGACCAGACAGACATGTTGGAGATAAAAGTAAATGTTTCTGCACTTGTTTGAATGCGTAGATGCCATTTCACAAGTAGCCACGAAATCAGCTCAAGAAATGCGAATGCTATCAACAAAATATATTGTAGTGACGCGTGCTTTCAAATTAATTGCGGGTCGAAGCGCCCGAAAGCCCAAATAACTAACGAATTCATTGCGTGTGCATTGTCACCTATTGGCACAGTCAGGCACTAGGAGCTTTACTGTTACTTGTAGGTGACGGCAACGTAAAGCTGCCGGTCAGCTGACCTGAAGGGATGCGGCACTGAACTGTGGAAGAACCGGTCGCACCCAGTGTCGGGCTAGTTACCTGCGTACGGTGGCCGGGGACGGATCGAGCTAAGTCTTGTTCTTGAACTGGCTCTATAAGACTGAACAAAGGCCAATGCAGGAGCGGCACTAGGGAGCGTGCTAGTGCGGACGACAGTGAACTACAGGAGCGGCACTGGAGTGTGCTGGTGCGGACGACAGTGAACTACAGGAGCGGCACTGGAGTGTGCTGGTGCGGACGACAGTGAACTACAGGAGCGGCACTGGAGTGTGCTGGTGCGGACGACAGTGAACTACAGGAGCAGCACTGGAGTGTGCTGGTGCGGACGACAGTGAACTACAGGAGCGGCACTGGAGTGTGCTGGTGCGGACGACAGTGAACTACAGGAGCGGCACTGGAGTGTGCTGGTGCGGACGACAGTGAACTACAGGAGCGGCACTGGAGTGTGCTGGTGCAGACGACAGTGAACTACAGGAGCAGCACTGGAGTGTGCTGGTGCGGACGACAGTGAACTACAGGAGCGGCACTGGAGTGTGCTGGTGCGGACGACAGTGAACTACAGGAGCGGCACTGGAGTGTGCTGGTGCGGACGACAGTGAACTACAGGAGCGGCACTGGAGTGTGCTGGTGCGGACGACAGTGAACTACAGGAGCAGCACTGGAGTGTGCTGGTGCGGACGACAGTGAACTACAGGAGCGGCACTGGAGTGTGCTGGTGCGGACGACAGTGAACTACAGGAGCGGCACTGGAGTGTGCTGGTGCGGACGACAGTGAACTACAGGAGCGGCACTGGAGTGTGCTGGTGCGGACGACAGTGAACTACAGGAGCAGCACTGGAGTGTGCTGGTGCGGACGACAGTGAACTACAGGAGCAGCACTGGAGTGTGCTGGTGCGGACGACAGTGAACTACAGGAGCGGCACTGGAGAGTGTGCTGGTGCGGACGACAGTGAACCACAGGAGCAGCACTGGAGTGTGCTGGTGCGGACGACAGTGAACTACAGGAGCGGCACTGGAGTGTGCTGGTGCGGACGACAGTGAACTACAGGAGCAGCACTGGAGTGTGCTGGTGCGGACGACAGTGAACTACAGGAGCGGCACTGGAGAGTGTGCTGGTGCGGACGACAGTGAACTACAGGAGCAGCACTGGAGAGTGTGCTGGTGCGGACGACAGTGAAATACAGGTACACCGCACAACACATCACGTCATCCGTTCCCTATACGCCCGAAGTAAGTTGATTGGGTATTTAGTGTGGTAAGCACAAATTCCGCTGACCCAGCATGCACAATCTCATTGCACACCCACACCGCTGAAGAAACCATGTTGAAGACACTAGCCGTTATAACGAGAAGTCGTCCATCATTTCATAATTGCTTCCACTGGACCAACGCTGTATTGGGCCTGTACAGTACACATGTATGGTACAGTACAGTGCAGTATAGCACAGTACACATTCGCTTCAGCTCGGACCAAAGTAGCTACATCAGCTCCGTCCCGGGTAGTTACTTCAGCATTGCCCCTAGGTCGTTTTGAACTCCAGTCCCCATGGTAGTTATCTCAGCTCCGCCCCTGGGTCATTTTCCCAGCTCCGCCAGTTCTTATTTCAACTCCCCCCTGGGTAGCTACCTCAACTGCACTCCTGGGTAGTTACCTCGGCTCCTCCCCTGGGTAGTTACCTCAGTTCCTCCCCAGGGCAGCAACCTAAGCTCCACCCAGGGCAGCTACCGCAGCTCCTTCCCTGGGTAGCTACCTCAACTGCTCCCCTGGGTAGTTACCTCAGCTCCTCCCCTGGGCAACTACCTCACCTCCACCACAGGGCAGCTACTTCAGCTGCGCTCCTGTGTAGTTACTTCAACTCCGCCCCAGGGTAGCTACCTCAACTCCTCCCCTGGGTAGCGATCTGAGCTGCACCCCAGGGTAGTTACCTCAGCTGTGCCTGAATGTGTTTACCTGAGGGCGGCCGCGCAGCCGTACACGCTCTCCAGCTGTTCGCGCACGTAGCTGCGGATCTCACGCGGACAGTGCATGCTGAGCAGGACGCCACCGATGTGGTGGACGGTGTCGGCCACCAGTCCCAGTCCGAACAGGTACTCGGCCACACAGGCTGCGCACACAGTAAACAGTCAGTGGACAGCCACCAGTGTCAGTCCGAACAGGTACTCCGCCACACAGGCTGTACACACAGCAAACAGTCAGTGTACAGCCACCAGTCCCAGTCTAAACAGGTACTCGGCCACACAGGCTGTACACACAGCGAACAGTCAGTGGACAGCCACCAGTGTCAGTCTGAATAGGTACTCCGCCACACAGGCTGTACACACAACAAACAGTCAGTGGACAGCCACCAGTCCCAGTCTAAACAGGTACTCCGCCACACAGTAGACAGCCAACTCAATGGCGACACAGCATCAATTAGAGCATGCCCCAAAGCGACTCCACCTGCCACCAGACGGCGCCAACAAGCGATCAGGTATGGGACGAACCAGGGCCGTCGTCTTCCAAGCCGATGCCCCAATAAGGTCACGAAGCCAATTCATAATTAAAGATAGTGGATGAAAATACCAAGCAGTCAAAACCGAAGCCAGAGACTAAAAGAATTGCAACGAAGACGTAGCCAATAGTGGAAAATGGTTCCAAGCCAAAATCGGTGTCAAAATACGTGGTTGTTTATTCAAAAGCCAAGCTGTTGGCTTCTATTCAAATGAAGGTGAGACCAAGACTACTCCTTTCAGCTATGCAAAGCATCGCTGGATCCAATAGTGAATTTACAAAAGAGAGTGATATTTAGAGTCGCTCAGAGAAACGTGTCTCATTCAATTATTCGAAGCAATTTCGACTCGGGGTGGGGGAAGTCCAGTGACAATTGCGGGGCTGGCAATCGGTCGTAGGATTTTCAGCTGGAAATGTTGCAGGAGGCACTGGTAGATGGGTGTTAAATGGTCTGGCCGGCGAGGGGGAGAACAGGTATTATTTTAGAGGAGAATCTATGAGGGACATTCAAGAGCTAGACAAGGGATGTGCAAGGATGCTAGGGAGAATGCATTGAATAAACAACTACCTGCACAATCTCCTCTTATTTCAAATACCATCTAGGGAAAACATACTAAGCTAAGTTCATGGCATCGAAGCAAGTAACAGTATGTTAACAAACTGAAGTATGTTTGTTTGTTTCTTTATTGGTTGGTCCACGACACACTATGCACATTCACGGCTAATGGCGCCGCCCACACTGTTTCACCGGTGGACCGCGGGATTGGGAAATGTCCTGAGTGGCGCTAGAGTCGAACCCGGGACCTTTGGTACCGGGTCAGGTCGTACATACAGCAGCTACAACAGCCACCGCAGCAACCAGTAGCGACATGTCCGGCGCCGAGCTACACAACAGTGAACATTGGACAGTTGGCCGCCAAAGGCGAGCTGCTGCATGACGGCCCCAGCCCAAACCATCGGCAACACAAGACCCAACCAGTCAAGACGATCCGACGCACATCCGACAACATAACTCGAATGTGTCAGTGTACGGGGCAAATGGCAAAGCACAAGAGCCCTAACCAGCAAACACGTCAGGCGTATCGACACTATTATGCAACTAACCTTTTGAAGCCCACGCTCACCGTCATAGCATCAGCAAAAAAAAACCAACACGTGAATATTGCACGGCAGAACGGACCATCGCCCGGCCCCATGTGAAGCTTTCACTCGTCCAGTCGTACCGGGTTGCTGCACGACCACTGCAGTCGATGCGCCCCTACCTCCCCTCCCCAGCTTCGTACCTGGTCGGTCGGCGGTGAGCCAGGCCTTGACGCAGCCAGCGTGGAAGGCGGCCAGGCCGGCCAGCTCCAGAGTGCTGCGCCCCTCCACGGCCGGCGGCACGCGCGCGCACAGCGACGCCAGTCGGTACGCGTCGGCGGCCACCGAGAAGTCAGCCACGGTGCGCGTCAGCAGGAGAGGGTCGGCTAGTACTCCGTCCAGCAGGGCGACGGCCGCCGGCACCTGCGACAGGTCAGGTCAGGTCAAGTCAGTAGCCTGTTCAGCGGCCACCGAGAAGTCGACCAGGTGAGCGTCAGCAGGAGAGCGTCGGCCGCCGACTACATATTCATATCCAGCAGGGCGACGGCCGCCGGCACCTGCGACAGGTCAGGTCAGGTCAGGTAAGGTCAGGTCAGTAACCTGTTCAGCAGCCACCGAGAGGTCAGACACGGTGCGCGTCAGCAGGAAAGAGTCGGCTAGTACTCCGTCCAGCAGGGTGACGGCCGCCGGCGCCTGCGACAGGTCGGGTCAGGTCGGTATTCCGTCCAGCAGGGCGACAGCCGCTGGTGCCTGCGACAGGCCAGGTCAGGTCAGCACTCGGTACAGTAGGATGGTGGCTGCTGGTACCTACGACAGGTCAGGTCAGGTACTTACAAGCATACAATAATAATGGACTCTGGTGATCCCAATCAATTCGAACATTCAAAATTCCACGTACTGTTTTACGTGGTGCAGTTGTGATTTATTCGTGAATAGATATGGTTTATCATATCTACATTCGCAACACATCAAACAGCCTCGCAGAATTCTAGAAAACTGACACACAGTTGCTCGGCAGCAATCTCATTTTGAACTGGGACGTCGTACGATTTGTTGATTGGTTGCTTCGATGCCAACCATTCAGACGAGCGAGAAATTGACGGGCAAAACGCAGTTCAAGAGCGCAAAGAACATCCGTAGGCGCATAAGTCGCGCTCACTCAAGGAAAGCAAACGCAATCGAAGCGAGTACACATCTAGCCGCTGAGTCAGGCGACAATAAAAGCACATGTCTACTCTGTTTTTCCTCACTATGCAAATGACCGCCTAGCGTTTGCCGGAATTGGAAAGTAAAGCGTACGTGGCTCTTGTCGATTTTTTGCCTGACTGAGATTAGTGTAGCATGCGCTGACGAAACTTGGATTTACTCCAGCTAAATAAATGAAGCCAATTGGGTGAAGAAAAGTGTACATCCCCATTTGCCGGGCATTTCCCCAGCGATATGGCGAAGCAACCGGATAAGTTATCTTCTGTGTGCATACGGCCGCGTGATGGAGCTGCCATAGTTTCCATTTAACAAGAAAATTGTGTTTAAAAAATTTTGGCATTAGTCACATATCGCTTTTCGGGGGCACGAAAATGCACCATTTCCCCCATCATTTGAATTATGCTCACAACCAAATTTCGAACAAAAAAAAGTTACTTGCCCCGCTTTTCATTGGCGTACCAGACATAGTGTTGCATTTTTATGTCTATGTCCCCGGTCGCTAGTTAACAGTGCGATGTGTCCGTGTCAAGTAATGACAATACCCTGGCGTCAGACGCATAGCATCTCATCACATAGCGCCTGGGATGGTGTTGCCACCATCATCCACCAGGTAGTGTCCTCACCAGCTGGCGACGAGTTGGTGTCCCCAAACCAATGCCAACGGCAGTGCCTACGCCACCTGGTGTCCCTGGCGCCTGTGACCTGTGACCTCCCAGTTACCTGGTGTCGATGGTAGTGTCGCCAGGCTTGTGCCACGGTCCAACGTAGCGTCACCAGCCGGTCGGAGGCGGCCACCACTACCGCCTCGACCGGCGTCAGGTCCTCTTCCTCGGGCCACAGGTTTAGCTCCAGCAGCTGACACGCGGCTGGCGGCACAAAACCTTTGTAGCACCACTCAGACAGCAACCCAGCCACTCCCACCACAGCACCACTCAGGCAACAGCCCTGCCACCCCCACCGCAACACAACTCAGACAGCAGACCTGCCACCCCCGCTGTAGCACCACTCAGACAGCAACCCCGTCACCCCCACCATAGCTCCACCCAGATAGCAACCCCGTCACCCTCCACCGCAACGCCACTTAAAGCCGCAAATCGAGCTGACAATGAGAACCGCACAGCCCCACCGAACGAGCCGAACGACCACGCTCGACAGGCCAGTACGATGCCGTCGGACGTCTCTCACCGGTGACGATGGCGTCGGAGTCGGTGAGTCGACGGCCGGCCCTGTAGACGAGTCGCCAGGCGGCGGCCGCCCTGACGCGGTACCCTAGAGCCGAGCAGAGCCGGGCCGAGCCGACCACAGCCGTCAGCAGGTCGGACGGCGCGTGGCCGGCCGAATCAGTCACACCCTGTACCAGCAACGGCCCGTCCGTCCGTCAGCAATGGGCCACAGCATCCAGCTCAGTTTGTTGGCTATTTGGGCTTAGGGGCGCATCGACTGCTTCGGTCATACAGCGCCCAACCTCAGTGTCGGGGCACGTATTGCAAGTCGGTAACGGGGCGCAGAATCCGCCTCAGTGTCGGGGCACGTACTGCAAGTTGACAGCAGGCAACATAATCCACCTCAGTGTTAAGGTACATACTGGAAGTTGGTAGTGAGCCACATAATCCACTTCGGTGTCGGGGTACGAACTGCAAGTTGGTTACAGGCACATAATAATCCATCTGAGCGACGGGGTCCAAAAACCAAGTTGGTAGCAGGCCACAAAAGCCACCTTAGTATCGGGTTGCTCAAAACAAGTTGGCAGTGGGCCACATAATCCACCTCAGTATTGAAGTACATACTCCGGGTCGGAATCGGAGCATAGATAGTTACCCTGTTCCAAGGGTTACGCTTACAGCATGCACGAGCCACGTGGCTTCCACATGGCGATACGAGTTGCGATTTGCCGTTTTAGCGCTTTTTACGATTGGGGTCAGATCTAGACAGCCCAACAAGACAGCCATTCTCCAATACTAATGCTATCACCAGGTCAGTATCGGGGGACTTCCCCCAGGTCAATAGTGGATTAGTGGATTGGTGTTTTATAACGCACTGACTACTTAGTCATTTTGTTCCCATAACGCGAAATGTCACTTATGGTTAAAATAGCAGTGTTAGCTGATATCTGATGACTTACGATGGGCAATAGATAACGCTGCAGCTTCCTCTTTGAAGGAATGTGAATAATATACATGCTCCAGATGTAACAGTTCCGGAGTCAGTTGCCTGTAGTTGTCGCAGCGACATACTAATAATTCAGAGCCCAAAATATCTGCGGCGTGCAGGTTCCGACAGCCAGTCCCCAGCTCTGCCCCTGGCCGATATCTGTACCCACTGCCTGTCCCCAGCTCTGCCCCTGGCCTATATCTGTACCCACTGCCCGTCCCCAGCTCTGCCCCTGGCCGATCTCTGTACCTACTGCCCGTCCCCAACTCTGCCCCTGATCGATCTCCGTACCCACTGCCCGTCCCCAACTCTGCCCCTGGCTGATCTCCGTACCCACTGCCCGTCCCCAGCTCTGCCCCTGCTCGATCTCCGTACCCACTGCCCGTCCCCAGCTCTGCCCCTGGCCGATCTCCGTACCCACTGCCCGTCCCCAGCTCTGCCCCTGATCGATCTCCATACCGCGTCCAGCAGTGCGACGGCCAGCCGGAGGACCTCCTGCAGCGGTAGCAGCGTGTCCGCCTCTCGATCCAGGTTGACGGTAAGGTAGTCGGCCATCACCGTACAGGAGGCATCCAGGTCCACCTCATCGTCGGGCTCGGCCGGCCGCTGGCTCATCCGGGTCAGCGGGGACAACTGCAACAGAGGTCATCCGGGTCAGCGGGGACAACTGCAACAGAGGTCATCCGGGTCAGCGGGGACAACTGCAACAGAGGTCATCCGGGTGAGGGGGAGAACTGCAACACGGGTCATCCGGGTCAGCGGGGACAACTGCAACAGAGGTCATCCGGGTGAGGGGGAGAACTGCAACACGGGCCATCCGGATCAGCGGGGACAACTGCAACAGAGGTCATCCGGGTGAAGGGGAGAACTGCAACACGGGCTATCCGGGTCAGCGGGGACAACCACGACAGAGGTGATCCGAGTCA
Source organism: Imbricaverruca yamaguchii (assembly GCA_034440575.1). NCBI lineage: Eukaryota > Metazoa > Arthropoda > Thecostraca > Neoverrucidae > Imbricaverruca > Imbricaverruca yamaguchii. Next base: position 752,317 of record JAOTOL010001555.1, on the reverse strand, counting down.
GGGGACCACAACAGATTGTAACCCAGATCAGGAAAAATGCAACAAAGGCCGCCTGGGTCACGGGACTATGGGAACTAATGTTGGTTGGTTATTTGGGCTTACGGGAGCATCGACTGCGTTTGGGAACTACTGTCATCCAAGTCAGAGACAACGGCAACAAAAGTAATCTGGGTCAGGGGACAGACGGAAAAGGTCACCGGACCAGAGATGACCACTGCAACACAGTTATTTGGGTTAGATGATGAAATTACTGTAACAGGGACCATTCAGGCCAATAGAACAGCAAACAAGGGAGAATACCGATCACTAGTCAGATCGGACAACTGAACCAGAGGTCACCAGAGTCAGAAGGACAGCTAATACGAGGTTACCTGAAACAAAGTTAACACCTATCATACAGATCATCTGAGCCGGATGCTGCTGATAGATCTGAGCAGAACAGCCGCACAGATGCTCTGAGCCAGAGGACACACCAAGTCGCATGTATCGCAAGTCATCTGCAGCATAGGTCATCAGCCACAGGGTGCAGCTGCAACGGAGGTTAGAGGGACAGCTTGAACGCAGGTCATACGGTGGCCAGTGGGCGCGGTGCGTATGTCGGACAGGGTTACGGATGAGGATCGACAGTGGGTACGGAGATCGGACAAGGGCAGAGCTGGGGACCAGCAGTGGGTACCGAGATCGGCCAGGGGCAGAGTTGGGGACCGGCAGTCGGTAAGGAGACCGGTCATAGACAGAGCTGGGGACCGGCAGTGGGTGCGGAGATCGATCAGGGCACCTGTCAGAGGCAGCAGCACGCGCATCGCTTTCCCAATAAATTAAGCATATATAACGGAACGGAAGCACTGAACTGAACGGAAGCACTGTAGCATGAATCAGTATGGCACATCAAGACGGCCATCAATATAGTATTGCCGAATCACTGGGGGAACGTACCTTGGCAGTCTCAATCTCGACCTTTTTGCGGCTGATGCACCAGTAATAGTTGGCGACGCAGAGCTGAAGAGTGAGTCCGCTCACCTCCTCCTTATCGTTCATCTGTGGGGCGCGCATAACTTCATACACCACACTACACGAGCATGTTTTGTGCACAAACATGCGTGCTTGATTGAAACAAGACAGGGCGTCCAAATTCCTTCAGCTAGGTGCCAGAAAGTAACACCCAAAAAATAAGAATCTGCAATAAACAAGAAAAATTGAACCGCATTCAGTTGAATCGCCACCTTGAAATAGGCCAGTTAGTTAGTTATTAGGGCTTTAGGGCGCATCGAAATAGGCCAAAACTCCCGTTTGTATCAGGGTATCCTTAAGGGGTTGGAAGCTATTCCAAGTTTAAAGTGTGTTTACAGCCTTGGCTATCCTTGGCCATTCCTAAAATCGCGAATTCGGACACAATGATGCAAGGAAGCATTCCTGTGCAGTTTCATTGTGAATGACCCGCGATGTCGTCCAAGTGTTGCAGTTTCCAAAACAATGCAAGGGTCCCGTCGGCGTCTCGGTGTGTACACTTGGCTGCAGCTCCAACGCCTGAACACATCACGTTGCATCCCGCCTCTGACACCACATCCAGTTGTACACCGCTTATTTCACCACACGACGCTGCATACTGCCACTGATCCGGGGCACGTATTGCCAAATGCGCATACGTGTACTCCCTGGAACCATACGCATCCTCTGTACTTCCGCCATCGTCCCCAAACCAAGTCGACGGCCTTTCACACCGACCCTATTGGGCCTCTCCGGAAGGCGGGGAATCCCGGACATCGCCGACGGCTACGCATGCGCGCAAATTCTTGCTGGGATGGCTTTATGAACCCGGGACCAATTGCTAAGCAGAGCTTGTTGCGCGAACCCTGGCCCCATCACTCGATCCATGAATTCAAGTTCAACGGCAGAATTTTTACTTAAAGTTAGCGTGTCGTCAATGCACTGGCACGGACTATCGGTCGTTCGTCCCCGGCCTTATTGGCCCAGCTATCAACTGACCCTCACAGCCGGGGGCTAACTACGAGCGCGCGAAGCGAGTCGAACTCAGAACAGGGGAGACCAGTGCAGGTCAGCGCTCTAGCCAGCTAAGGTACCAGGGCAGTATATATATATATATATATATATATATATATATATATATATATATATATATATATATATATATATATATATATATATATATATATATATATATATATATATATATATTTATATATATATTTATATAATATGAATATATACATTAATATTATATTTATATAATATATTCATATTATATAAATATAATATAATATATAAATATACAATATATATATATATATATATATATACACATGTATATATATATATATATATATATATATATATATATATATATATATATATATATATATATATATATATATATATATATATATATATATATATATATATATATATATATATATATATATATATATATATATATATATATATATATATATATATATATATATATATATATATATATATATATATATATATATATATATATATATATATATATATATATATATATATAATATATATATATATATATATATACATGTGTATATTTATATATTCATATATATACATATGCATATATCATGCACTTATTTTAGTGACTTTCGCCTGCAGACCGTTAGCAACCATTTACACGCACAAACCCGCGACAAGTCCGCGTCAGAAACGAGCTAAAGGGTGTGTGCCGCAAAAAAAAACTTGCAAGTACGGCCTCCGAAGCCACATGGAGTTGCACACTTCCTAAAACACGATGTAATGATGTGATGTAAAACTCTGGTGCCGCCGAATACTCACAAGTATCGTCTCTGGAATCGCATACAATTACACTCCACATCCGACACAACGGTCAATATGCACTGCATATGATGCGTTAGTTATTGGTGGGGGTTTAGGAGCGGATCGACTCCAGAAGTCACGCAGCGCCCACTGCTTATGACGACACTTTGCCGTACCGTCTCTGAGAGCATCTGGACGGCGGCGGCGCAGTCGGAGGCGGCCTGAGTGGCGCAGCTGGTGAGCCCGGCACGCACGCGAGCCACCATCAACCAGGCACGGTCAGCCGCCGTCAGGTCATACCCGGCCAGGTCAGAGAGGGCCGCCTCCACCGCGGCTGACAGGTCCAGACTGTGATCAGGTCGGGCCAGGTCAGAGGGCCACCTCTATCGCGGCCGACAGGTCCCGACTGTGGTCATGTCGGGCCAGGTCAGAGGGCCACCTCTATCGCGGCCGACAGGTCCCGACTGTGGTCAGGTCGGGCCAGGTCAGAGGGCCATCTCTATCGCGGCCGACAGATATAGGCACCATACACAGTGGGGGCAACATATCACACGGCGGCCCTGTACTGAGTGTGCGGGTGTCAGGTATGGCAGGTACAGGCACCATAGACATTGGGGGTAACATGTCAGCGAGTACCATTTATGTGCGCAGAAAACGGCCCGGCGGAGCACACTGACGTCTCTGCTCGGAATTGTGGAAGGTCAGCGATTCACACTTGACTTAAACCAACTCTTACCCGATGGTGACGGCAGTGAGTGAAGGGCAGTGAGTTGATCTTCTGGCTCTTTGGGGTTATGAGCGCACTTACTGCAGTGTTTGTGCAGCCTTCTGGTCTAACCCTGATCGATCAATGCCCATTGTGTTGAGGAGCATAGCGAATGAAGTCCATAGACAGGGGGAGTAACTTGCCTTCCACAAAATCCATGGGAGTATTATCGAGCCAACAGGCCAGAGATATGTGAGCACACTGTCGGCACAAGTGATGTGCTACCCAATTAATAATACAGCTATTATCCAAATGACCCACCAGCCCACAAGTTAATGCGACTGACATTCCCATCGATGTATAACACTTACAGTTAATGTGCACCCGAACCCTAATGACAAAGTGGACAAGCAGCCTAGGGGTAAGTTGCTCGTCTCACAATCGAAAGGTTGCGGGTTCGAGTCTCACCTGTCACTACTCATCGCCCGCGACCAATCGGCGTGAGAGATTGGCGACGTTACATGACTCAACGGTCGATGTGTCGTAAAACCAATAACCAACCAACCCAATGACAAGTTGACAAATGACCTGCGGCCCACTCGACTCCTTCAAATGATCCACAATCGAACGGGAGAGGGCGAGCAACTGGTCAGCTGTGACTGACCTGACGAGCAGGTAGTGCTTGATCTCCTGCTGAAGAAGTCTGCACTCCTCGGCCTGGTCGCCGCCTCCCTGCCGCTCGTTCACCTCCCGTATCACCATGGGCACGGTGTCCATCTGAGGGGTATTGGAATTGGAATTTAGGGGCGCGTCGACTGCGTTGATCATGCAGCGTCTGAGGGGTACAGATGGTATGTCACCGCTGGTGGCTTAACGGCAGGAAGACACAGCTAAACCGGCAAGTGTTGAGGAACGAGCCGTGAACAATTCCGCGCTGTTTTTATTGGACAGGATTGCTGGCCGAAGGAATATGATATGACAAGAACTCCATAAAAGAAGCTTCGACCAACTAAGAATCAGCAATATCACGATGGTCGAGCATTTACCTGTGTCATTAGTTATTGTAGTTTAAGGCAACACGATCCACTCACTAACCATCGCATTAACAACATCACATACCACGACACTCCCTAACGAAACATCACTATTTGCTATATCACATACCACCACACACCCTTACTAATCATCACTATTAGCCATATCACATACCATGACACTCCTTCATCAAACATCACCATTAACTACATCACATCCCACGACCGTCCATCACCAAGCAGCGCCCCCAGCCACACGACAGCGCCGTGCGGGCACAAGCCTCACCAGACAGTCGAGCTGTTTGCGGCGCAGCGCGTCCCGCTTGACCTTGGCCCACGCGGTGAGCAGCTGCGCCTGGTGGTGGGCGGCCAGCGGCAGGGCGCGCGCCACGCATCGCAGCGCCGCGGCGAACTGGCCGCGCGCCCGCAGCGTGTCGGTCAGCAGCTGCGCCTTGGACGCCACGCTGGACGGCTGCCGACGACGGTCACAGCAGCTGTCACGGCGACTATCACACGGGCAGACTGGCGAAACGGCGCTCGGCGCTCGATTCAAGGCCACACGTTGGCACGTCGGGTCGGGGTGGAAAACAACCATGTTCTGGATGTTTCTCGTGCAGAAGCATGTCATCTTTGGAGCGGTTTACTTTCCTTTTTTCTGCTCGAAGGCTAAGCGACGCTGCTTGGCAATAAAATAATGCCCCCCCCCTATTTCGCTTTCATGCAACTCACCATGGCAAATTACTTATCCTTCTTTGATCCTCGTTCCAATATCTGGCTTCCAGTAATAAAAATGACTTCAATTGTGCATCTGCAGAACGAAATTAGAACTGTATCTTCAATGAGTTATGTATTCACTTGTCTTCAATTTTAATAACGTTCCTTAAACATATCATGAATCATAGGAATTTTGACAAAATAAATTATCATGAAAAAGCAGCAAAAAATGTGTAATGTATGAAAACTCTCCACTCCAAATCAGGCGATTCATAAAACCAGATCTGTAGCTGGTGAAGCCAATAACTTGTCAGTCACGCATACCGATTGGTTGCGTGCGGAGCTACCACAGAAGCGGCCTTACCTAAAGCCAGAGAAGACAGACATACTATATCTGCGGAGCGTATGTGTTAGACCCCCACAAAAAGAGCGTCAGGGAGCAAGACGCCGAATGAAAACGAAAAAAGAGCAAAGACGAGTCTTCCCACCGAAAGAACACGACGTACATCTGGACAACGCCAGGAAAGAAAATGAAAGCCGGTTCAGGTGTGCAAACGTTTGTCCTCACAACGCTGGGATTCACACGACCAAACCAAATTTGGGTGCCAAATCGCACCCAAATTTGGCATACCTTTTCCCACATTAATTTTGCATGATGTTTCAAAATTTTAAGTCAGGTCATCTAGGGTCAACGAGTTATTCAAAGTCAAATGAGGTCACCTTCAAAAACGTTCAACCAGTTGTCTCGCTTTAACGGATACATATATTTGAATGCAACTTTCAGCGTTTGCTCATCTTTAGGGATGCAACAAAACGTACGAGTGGATTTTTTTAGTTTTTGACTATATGTAAATTTTGCGATTTTGCCAAATTGCAGTTCAAAGAGAGGATTATGGCTAAAGTAAGCATTATTTATTAGAGCAAGTTAACTTCCAACAAGGTTTCTCGGTCTTCTCTACCCATTGGAAAAGGAAAATTAAAGAAAACTTGAAAACTCAAAATGTTGAAATTTCAAAAAGTAGTGTATATTTTGTTTTAACTTTGTTTTCAAGTTTTAACATTGAAATTTCAACATTTTTTTTTCGGGGGGGGGGCAAAAAATTGTATGGCCCTGGTTGATTTCGCTGTCCTTTTCTGATTCCTTTTTTTCAATTTTTCTTGTACTCCATTTCAAAATTTCATACTTCAGCTAAAACATTTTGTACTGCACAACTAAGAAAAAAATATCGAAATCCTACACTGGGGGATAATTTGTCCTAATATTGAGAGCAAGAACATAATATTGGGCACAATCCAAACCAAGAAAAGCTGGTACACTATCTTGCAATATTATGAGCTGAGACACTTCCCATTTCCCAATGCCGCGACCAACCGGTGAAACTGTGCGGGCGGCATTAGCCGTGAACGTGCATAAAGTGCGTTGAAAACCACCCAATAAACAACACAATTGTTCGGATTACGTTCGGTGACAACGGAATGGCCACGAGTGAGGAATCCCCCTCCAAACCCTACACAATCAGCTCGTGTATAGGGTCTGTCTGCACGCTATATCTGTACAGTGCCTCGCCCTGACATGACGCCTGTCGCAACAGGAACTCGCCTCCTCCTGACGTTTGATGTCACAGCAGCACATTATGCTCTGACGTGCCGGAAGTGACATACCCCCACCCGTGAATATTACTAACAAGTTATGAAAGCAGCACCGTATATTGATTACGATTTAGTTATGGGCGCAAAATGACCCTAGATATCGACGCGCCCATAAAATCCAATCCACCACCACCACCTGACGTGCCGAAAGTGTCACCTTGACCGGGCGCCTGTTGTGACTTTGCTTCACCTCGACCTGACGCGCTGTGACAGTCTCACCTTAATCTGGCGTGTGTCAGCAACTGCGGCACACTGCAGGAAGACGGAGAGCGCCTCCACGGCCTCCGTCAGGCAGCCGGCCTGATGCGACACCACGCCCAGGTTCCCCGACACCGTCACTGGGTAACATAAGGTACCGTGTCCGTCACTGGTCAACACACGGCACAGTGGCCGTCACTGGGTAACACACGGTACAGTGGCCGTCACTGGATAACACACGGTACAGTGACCGTCACTGGTCAACACACGGTACAGTGATCGTCACTGGTCAACACACCGTACAGCGGCCGTCACTGGGTAACACACGGTACAGTGGCCGTCACTGGTCAGCACACGGTACAGTGGCCGTCACTGGTCAACACACCGTACAGTGGCCGTCACTGGGTAACACACGGTACAGTGGCCGTCACTGGTCAACACACCGTCCACACCTTGGCCGTCACTGGTCACACACCGTACAGTGGCCGTCACTGGGTAACACACGTACATGGCCGTCACTGGCAACCACCGTACGTGGCCGTCCTGGGAACACGGTACGTGGCCGTACCTAGAACACGGTACAGTGGCCGTCACTGGCACACACGTACAGTGCCGTCACGGGCACGGTACAGTGGCCGTCACTGGTCAACACACCGTACAGTGGCCGTCACTGGGTAACACACGGTACAGTGGCCGTCACTGGTCAACACACCGTACAGTGGCCGTCACTGGTCAACACACCGTACAGTGGCCGTCACTGGGTAACACACGGTACAATGGCCGTCACTGGTCAACACACCGTACAGTGGCCGTCACTGGTCAACACACCGTACAGTGGCCGTCACTGGGAACACACGGTACAATGGCGTACTGGTCAACACGTCGTAGCGCGGCAACACCGTACAGTTGCCCACGCCGGCAGTGGCCGCACGCAACACACGAAGTGTCCGGAAACCAGGCGCCGACACGTCAGTGGCCACGGCAACACAACCGTACGCAACACACCGTCAGCGGCGCGCAACACACACAGCCGTCACGGACACAGGTCAGTGGCCGTCACCAAACGCAGTGGCCGTCACGCAACACACCGTACAGTGGCCGTCACTGGCAACACACGGTACAGTGGCCGTCACTGGTCAACACACCGTACAGTGTCCGTCACTGGGTAACACACAGGGCCCACGCAACACACCGTACAGTGGCCCACGCACACACGGTCAGTGGCCGTCACGAACACCGTACAGTGGCCGTCACGGAACACACGTCAATGCCGTCACTGGTCAACACACCGTCAGTGGCCGTCACGGGAACACGCAGTGCCGCCGGAACACACGTACACGACCGACGAGGAGGGCGCGGCAGTGCCCCTGTCAACACACGGTACAGTGGCCGCACTGGTAACACACGGTACAGTGGCCGTCACTGGAACACCGGTACATGGCCGTCACTGGGAACACACGTACAGTGGCCGTCACTGGTCAACACACCGTACAGTGGCCGTCACTGGTCACACCGGTACGTGGCCGTACGGTCAACACACCGTCAGTGGCCGTCACGGGCACCGCCGGTCTGGCGTACGGCAACACACCGTACAGTGGCCGTCACTGGCAACACACCGTACAGTGGCCGTCACTGGCAACACACACAGTGGCCGCACGAACACACGGTCAGTGGCCGTCACTGGGTACACCGGTACAGTGGCCGTCACTGGTCAACACACCGTACAGTGGCCGTCACTGGGTAACACACGGTACAGTGGCCGTCACTGGGTAACACACGGTACAGTGGCCGTCACTGGTCAACACACCGTACAGTGGCCGTTACTGGGTAACACACGGTACAGTGGCCGTCACTGGGTAACACACCGTACAGTGGCCGTCACTGGGTAACACACGGTACAGTGGCCGTCAATGGTCAACACACCGTACAGTGGCCGTCACTGGTCAACACACGGTACAGTGGCCGTCACTCGGTAACACACGGTACAGTGGCCGTCACTGGTCAACACACCGTACAGTGGCCGTCACTGGTCAACACACGGTACAGTGGCCGTCACTGGGTAACACACGGTACAATGGCCGTTACTGGTCAACACACGGTACAGTGGCCGTCACTGGGTAACACACGGTACAGTGGCCGTCACTGGTCAACACACCGTGCAGTGGCCGTCACTGGTCAACACACCGTACAGCGGCCGTCACTGGGTAACACACGGTACAGTGGCCGTCACTGGTCAACACACCGTACAGTGGCCGTCACTGGGTAACACACGGTACAGTGGCCGTCACTGGGTAACACACGGTACAGTGGCCGTCACTGGGTAACACGGTACAGTGGCCGCCTCTCATCAGTGCGTTACATAGTCCAGAACCCCAGAAGCCCGGCACATATGGAGGTCGGTTGTGAAGGTGACGCTGGCCTCTGTGAACAGCGCATAGAGCCGCGATAAGCAAATATGATGGAATACACGCACGCACGCACGCACACACACACACACACACATACACACACACACACGCACGCACGCACGCACGCACGCACGCACGCACGAACGCACGCACCTCTATTTTACATGATTTCCTCATCCAGTGCATTTTTTATTACATCGGTCACATAGCACAAAATTAATTTTACAACACTGGCCAGCCCGGACATGCCCCGGCCTTACCTAGAACGGTGGACCACCAGACCGGACCTGCACCTCCCTTACCCAGCACGGTGGACCACCAGACCGGACCTGCACCGCCCTTACCCAGCACGGTGGACCACCAGATCGGACCTGCACCTCCCTTACCCAGCACGGAGGACCACCAGACCGGACCTGCACCGCCCTTACCCAGCACGGAGGACCACCAGACCGGACCTGCACCTCCCTTACCCAGCACGGAGGACCACCAGACCGGACCTGCACCGCCCTTACCCAGCACGGAGGACCACCAGACCGGACCTGCACCTCCCTTACCCAGCACGGAGGACCACCAGACCGGACTTGCACCGCCCTTACCCAGCACGGAGGACCACCAGACCGGACTTGCACCTCCCTTACCCAGCACGGTGGACCACCAGACCGGACCTGCACCGCCCTTACCCAGCACGGAGGACCACCAGACCGGACCTGCACCGCCCTTACCCAGCACGGTGGACCACCAGACGGCGTCGGTGCCGCTCAGTCGCGCCGCCAGCGGCCGCATGCCGCGCAGCATGTTGACGGCGGCCGCCACCAGGCGCTGAGTGGCGCTAGTGTGTCGGGCCGCCTCCACCAGCAGGGTATGTGCCAGGTTGCAGGCACGGCCGGCAGCCACCGGCGGCAGGTGCGTCGGCAGTGCACACGAGGCGAACAGGGTGGCCGCGTGGCAGGCGAAAGCCGCCAACTCGGCAGACGCCTGCGGAACAGAACGAGACGTCACAGGAAAATCAGCTAGTGTCGAATATGAAACAGGTGACGTCGTAAGAGTGCGAATACGTGTCCACCGCTGGAACAGGAGGCACCTAATATACGTTTCTTTTGACCTTCTGGAGCAGTGTTTTGATGTCTTCAGTTAATGTTGGTGAGGTATGACTGCAATCGACTACGCAGTTTTACACTTCACCACGACGCATTTATCATTAAGACGTCTATGCTAACTAACAACCTCCGACGTCCTCATCTCGTCACTTTTTACGTCATTTTGGACGTGACCCTGTCAGTGTGATGCTGACCATGACCTTGTCATTGTGGCACTAGCCATGACCCGGTCAGTGCGGCACCGACCTTGCCGCCGCCGTCGACGAAGCGCTGCAGCAGCGTGTGCACGGTGTAGAGCGCCTCGGCGGTCAGCTCGTCCTGTGCGGCGGGCACGCGCAGCTGGTGCAGCGCGGCGGCGGCCGGCGTCAGCGCTTGCGGCCGGTCGGCCAGCACGTCCATCAGGCCGGCCGCCAGACGCACGGCGGCCGGCGGCTCGGGCCACAGCTGGCGCAGGTCACCCGGCGCCAGCCGCGGCCGCAGGCGCGCCGCCGCCAGCGCCAGGTGGGCGCGCTGGCCGACGGGCGCGGCGGCGGCCAGCGCCGGCAGGCCGGCCGCCAGCGGCGAGTCAGCGCCCGCCGCACGGCCCCACTCGCACACGGAGAACGCAACGGCCGCCAGCCGCGCATCGTCTGGCCGGCTGAGCAGCAGCGCGCGCAAGCTGGACAGCAGCAGCGGCGACGCGGCCGGCTGCGGACGCGCGCGACAGCCGGCCGCGCGCAGCACCGTCGACAAGTTGGCGAACGTGGCGCGGGCGGGCGCTGAGGTCGGCTCTGCCGCCACCAGCCGCTCCAGGTGGCCGCAGAACGCCGACATCGCGGCGAACTCGTCCTGGCGACGTCAGATCAGCGCCGGATCAGAGCAACGTCGAACTCAATAGAGTGAGATGAGGCAAGTGCGCGAGTAAGAGCATTGTTCAGGTCAGAGTAAGCAGGACGGCGAACAGGGCCGGGGGATGCATAGCACAGTTGTGCTAGATGGGAACGCAATCGTGTAGGGATGAACAGATCCAGTGGCTGGTAAGAAAACAAACGAGTCAGACCGATGTCGTGAACTCAACCTCCTTGGTTAGCTGGTCGATGCGGAGGCGCATCTGCACCCAGTACCTTCACACCCAGCACCAGCATCGAACTACACCAGCCGGGTGGGCCGACAGCGTCGGCTTCCTCACCTTCTGGGCGCAGGCGTAGACGAAGCAGTAAACGATCTCGCAGAAACTGTCGGCCTCGTCCTGCGGCAGCTGGGGGACTGCCTGGCAGCAGCACAGCGCCGCCTGCTGCAGCAGCTGCCGCTGCGACGACGTCAGCTGGCCGCCGACGTGCTGCAGCTGCGACCCGGCAGTACGCAGCACCTGGTACACCGCGGCGAAGTCTGGCGCGCCGGCGCAGAACGTCTACAGCCATGTTGGAGTGTGAATGACTCGATAAGCCGTAGCGCACCTCCGGTGCAGGCGGATTTGTCTGACTCGTGCAGTCAGTGCAAAAGTGGACACCATTAACATACGCTTAAAATATCGCGTGTATTTTCGAGTGAGATCGTCCACAATGAGTAAACATGCTGCATTCCTTATCCCTTGCTTCTATCACTATGCTGCTGAAAAAGCTAAGTGGACATTTTTGTTTGCAGCATCAGTACGGAAGGGTTAAAATTCGACATCAAATATTGGGTGCAACAGACATAAGGGCACTGCTTTCTGGCAGTACCTTGCGTGCTAATACAGCTTAGACGAAAGGGAATTGGTGTGATATAATTTGATTGCACGTCCTTTAAACTTGTAACAGAGTGAATCAGCACGGGTATCAGATCAGAACAGTAGCGTACAGTCTGCTCTTCGAATCAATCAAGTACTGCTACTCCACCACGCCATGCCGACGCGCACCCGACAGCACTGGCCGGTTGTCATGAGTTGCACACAGCTCACCGTAATCAGCGCCAACCACCCCGTCATAAGTATGGTCCGCAAAAGTTTAGTTCCACTGAGGCTGATTTCCTAAGTAGCCTCAGCACAGTGCGCAAGCGGCAACGCTGCCGTTAGCAGAATCAGGTCGGTTGCCGCTGCATTCCGGTATCGAAAACAGAGCTTGTACGGATATATAAGGCTTGTATAAGGATATATAAGGCTTGTGTGCTCAGAGAAAAGACACAGCATGGTGTCCCGGCTCCGCCCGCAGTCGCAATGTCACGCTGGGAACGTATGGAGTGGAGGAGTGGTCCGGCCGACAGCGGCATGTCGCCGCCGCAATGGTCGAATTCTGACGTGCAATCGTCCCTTGCCGTCGCATGTAGTGACGAACAGCATCCCGAACCTTGCCAACACTTGTCAATCTGTGCACCCACCTCACAGCACTCGCAAAACTAGGCAAGACAGCTGTGAAGTGCAGTGGACTGTACACCGGACGAGCGGTCTGTAGCTGCAGGACGGCGTGCATCGTCAGCGGACGGAACGGCGCACGGATGCACGGCTGACACACAGCAGGTGCAGCGGCTCCACTAGGTCGGACACCGAGACACCGGGGCTCGGCGGTGGACAGACTAAGTGCCCGTCGGGCGGACGCTCATACGTGTGTCGTGGATGCCTTCAGGTGATCACACAGACTGGACTCACCATGATGGCTTGGGACGTCGACAGTAGCCGCTGTATTCTGCTGCAGTGGAGGCCAGGAGCCGCTCTGATGGCTAATCACTGAAGCACCCACTGCCTATCAGGGCGACACCGGTTCTGACCGAAAGCAAACCTGTACCTGACTACCGATGCCGCGTTACAACGTTGAGCAGCGACCAAGCCGGCAAATGAGGCATCTTATCAACCTGCGATTCGCGGCATCTTAGAACAGTCATCACTGAGTGACGTCAACAAGACGGCGAGTGCATACAAGTACAATACCTCAACAGCCACGATTGCCACTCATCACGCAAATAACCCGCCACCGACATCTTCAACTTCTTGCTTAGCAGCCCATCGCTGGTAACTCAGCCAACGATTTTGTTGCAGAAAAAAACGGACCATCCAGACAACACGCACGACAGACATTCGTCCACCGTTTCGAACCTTGGGGTCTTTTACGACGCATTCAACTGCTGTCATGTAGTGCCTCCAACCTCTCACGCCAACTGATCGCGAGTGGACCCAGTGATGCTGCCGATTGCAAGATTCGAACCCACAATCTTGCGCTCAGGAGTCGGCGCTCAGTCTGCCGACTGAGCTGCCGCGGCCCCCATTGGTCGACCGTCTCAAGTTCGCACCGATGTCGCCAATCGCTCGCCCATGTACCGAGGTGACTCGGTCTGCAGTGAAGTTGCTTGGATAGCAAGAAACTGGACCCTCTCCCACGGAGCGAGGGGATCCGTGTATGCAATGTGCCACCAACGAATGTAAGATGAAATGCTATTGTCTCATGAAATGCAGCACTTAGACATTTAAAAAAAATTGTACTGGAGAAAACAAGAAAAGAAAGAATACATACCTCGACATCATTCACCAAGTTTGTGAATGACAGACGTTGTAAATCTTCGAGGACGATTTTATTCATGGTCTGAAATGAAAACAATACAAACTAGAATGAACATACACAGGCTCAATAATAACTAATTCAAAATTGAAGAGGATTCAAGACATGTTGCCACCATCCAGTACAAGATCATCAGGGTCTACTCACGAAAGAAAGGGATCATAATAGTTTTGGTCATATTTTGATGGTTTCTCAATGGTGAATGCCTTTCCAGGTGTTCCACTGGGGAATATCCTGGATGGAAAGACTGCACCCCTCTAACTGGAAAATGGTGCCTCTGGAGTCTGAGAAGTTGGACTGCCCCCCCTGAAATGGGTGAGCTGAAAACATACCTATAAGAAAGCTGAGTGCACCATCTCAAAATGTCTTCATTATGTTGCACTCTTCTGATAAAATGGTGCTTGAGACAAGTGCTTGTCCTGTTTACAATTCTGGGATCTGCCCCTGCCTTAGTGGGTATATTCTAAGCAATATTTCTAATGAATTATGCTTTTGCAAAGTAACTTTTGTGTCTCTTTGGTTTAATTTTCGATCCATGGGTGGTCTGATGTTTTTACCAGTGGTGTTATTCCAATTGTTTTGATGATCCATATTAGCAGCAATTAATTCCCAGTGGTTCACATAAGTTTGATGACCAATGCTTTTCTTATGGTATCATGACAATCAATTTATCAGAAGTTTGCATAAATAATTTGGGTAAATTTAAGGCCAGCATGGGAATTTCAATTTACCATGGAATTTCAATATGTTGTACAATTTCTGGGATGCTGGTATTCTGAATTCATACATAAGGCTATTTTCATCATTTTATAAATTTTGGATGCTCTGAATTTGAATGATTAGAGATTTCAGGTTGTAAGTATCTGATGACTTTTGAGATGTAGTATTTTTGGAGATCAGTCTGATATGGCATTTCATAGCAAAGTATTGTAGAAATATGCTTCTGAACAGTATTAAAGCATAGTGACCATTCATTCCTCCTGTGAAATGACTGAGTTTTTTATATTTACTAAAAATAATCAACTCATACAATGCTTAGATAAAGAAGAAGCCCCTGAACTCAAATCATGGGGAAAATGTAGGCTGCCATAACAAGCATACAGAATTCAGTATATGGTCACATCATGCTCATGGTATAGACCATATGCACCATCCATACATATGGAAAAGGTACCCCTCTGGGGAGGCTGGGTGTGCCCTACCCCCTAGAACTTTCCTGCTGAGGGGAACCCTACCAGCGTTTTTGTAGTGGTGCCCCTTCAAAGAAATGCCCCAAGGCAATTCCTGGATCCACTCCAGACAACTTTCCCATGATCTTGGCTTGCTCTGGAGGTCAAGATGGACATTCATTGCATGACTAGGCTCTAATTGAGTACTTCCTCTCATTACTTCCATAGACAACTATTAGTACATAAGCCACCTTTATGATAGTATAAAATAATATAAAGTGCAACATCAACCAACAGCCCTTACCATCAACAACTATTTGTTGATCAGGTTAAAAACAATGCTACACTGTGATTTGAGCCCCCACCAATTGTGCAGTAAGTGAATGCCTTAACCAAGGCCTGGGCAATAGCAATGGGTTCCTGGGATGTTGTTTAGCTAAATATATGACCCACGTGATGATCATCATCAATATCAATTTTTTACCTGTGTGAGCACCAAGTTCACCAATTACAGTGCAGAATTGCTATGACAACAGAATAGCTTTCATGAAGTGCAACTCCATACAACACAGCTGTATTCATATTCACATGTCAAATCCATCCCACAGAGATTGGCTGGTATGGTAGCTGTGCACCCTATGCAATTTTATACCAGTGAATTTGCCAAAAGCACTCACTGATTGATTGTGGATTTCAAAGCCACTTTGGTTAAAGCTATTTTGTTATTACCACAAAAAAAATGCTGCATATTAATTGGTTGAATTGGTGAACATGCTGATAAAAATCTGATATCGATCACAATCATCACAGTGTCATATATGCAGTGAAACAACATCTCAGCAGCTGAAGTTATTGTCCAACCTGACCCAATAAACCTTGGCCTTAACCAACTACACTGATACCCCAGACAGCTTCTACTGGAATATGTGATATAAAGCATGCCAACTGGAAAGATATCGTCATTATACACCACCAGAAATATATGCACTGGATTTGTTGAAGCATACATAGTGGCTTCTGCCTTTCATAATTTCATTGAAAATAGCCAACTGAAGCCAAGTTTAGGTTACTTTGGTTCTAACACATGCTATGTTGTGGCATCCTTTAGAAATATCCATAGGAATAACACACATATTTTGTTTCTCTCATGGTCATTGTGCAATACTACAAATGGTGAATAATGACAAATGAGTCTAGGAGTACAATAACCACTACCAATATTTCACATTCAAAGGTGTTGGGCTATCTGGCATCAATAGATTTTGGATGGTCTCACAACCACAGATTTGATCAAAACACTTGTCAGTTTCAGGAGACCAACATCCATAGGTCTTAGATAGTCCAACAGCAGTAGGTCTTAGCCAATCAAGCACCAATAGGGATTGGAATGGCCAAGTGGCAAGGGTGGAATGGCCAAGCTCTGGGTACCAATGCTGTCAGGTTCAACATTCACACCACTTGGCACTTGGGACACTTCCCAATCCTGCTGCCCACTGTGAAAGTGTGGGTGCACTATTAGCAGTGATCATGCATAAGGTGTGTTGTGAGCCATCCAATAAACAAGGAAACACCAAGAAGTCAGGTTGGATCCTTTCCTTGTAACCTTGATTATTATTCATCATATATTACCCTACCTAAACTTTTTCTCCCACAAATTTTCTATATTTTTGGGGATACATCAGCATTGAAGGACAAATATAAGTCATAAAAAGTATGATTTTCTGGTTTTTAAATGCTATTTGAATGAATTTGGTGTATATTCTTAGTGAAATGACTACTTAATTGAGATATAAGTGAGTTCAATGTGAATTGTTCATTTTACAGGAAGTAGTCAGTTCCCAAAGAAATGAATATCAAGTTCGTTCATTCTGTCAAGTTCAATGAAATGACATCAGAAAGCACAATAGGAGCATATTTTGAACCAAAAATTGCTCCACAGCTTCTATATATTAACCAATTTTAAAATTTTGTGTTGAGGAAGAAAAGGAGCTTTCAGCTACCTACCTAGGTAGGTACTACTAGGCAATTGCAGGAAATTTCCCAATATAAACAGAAATATATATTCCAATTGCAATTATCAGCCCATGCAGATATGGAATATCAATAGGTATGTAAATATTTATGACCAAAAAGCTGGGGGAGTGTAAACATGTTTTCATGTAGATGTGAGAATCCAGTGCTTTACGGTTGTTGTAAATTGTTCAGATGACAATATACTTCTTTATGTGAGTGGCCCTTCAGGAATTGACAAAAGGTGAGGTGATGTTGCAAAAATAGTTTGTGTCAAACATGTACTCAGTTTATATTTTTAAGTGTGCTTGTATGTGTTTATTTGCATTGTGCAGAGCAGTGAATTTGAAAACGGATCAATGTTTGTATCCGAAATGTCAATAAACGAATATAACTATACATGTCACTTGGTGAAATAATTTACCAGCTACCGAACGAAACGAAGAAAACAATATGATTAATCAAAAACCTAGACAGAAAACTTGCTAAGGCGCTCTTCTCTTCAACATCCAATACCTAAAAGAAGATATCCTGTAAAAATATGTCGATATATATATCCAAAACAGCTTTTGAACACTTAGAACCGCAGTACCCTAAACTTGTGCAATCCTAACTTAAAACCCCCGCGCACGACAAGACTGCTCCTATCTTTCCTTATTAAGGAAGGCTGGCGAGGAAGATAATGTTCGGGCTCATTTGGCCGCACTTGAGATATGGAGGAATTACTTTTCTTCTCAGATCATACTTTATAGCGGCTATGGGGGGCTGTCGGCTCAGGGCTTTTATAGTGGAGGAACAGAGACACCGAAGGCGGAACTTATGTGGCTCTTGGACTTGGAGCACTCTTTGTGTGAGCAAGGTGGGTAGGGGAGTTACTATATGTAATTTTGTAGATCAGTTTCACAAAATGAAATTCCAACCGATTGAAAAAAGGGCAAATGTAGTTCCTATTTTCAAGAAAGGATAAAGAGGGAAAGTTGAAAACTATAGGCCAGTAAGTCTCACATCCCTAGTCTGCAAGGTACTCGAATCAGTAATCAAGGATAGAATAGTTAGTTATCTGGAAGGTAGCAGATTAATTCAAGATACTCAACATGGGTTTAGAAAAGGATGATCGTGTCTCACAAACCTCTTGGACTTTTTTAACTTCGCCACAGAACAATTTGATCAGGGAAATCAGGTTGATGTAGCATATCTTGACTTTAGTAAGGCCTTTGACAAGGTACCCAATAAACGGTTAATGATACAGCTTCAGTCCTATGGTATTGCAGGTAGCATCTTAAAATGGATAGAGTTGTGGCTTTCAGACAGAGAGCAAAGAGTGATGCTAAATGGTACAAAGTCATCATGGCAAAATGTTCTTAGTGGAGTCCCCCAGGGGTCAGTACTGGGGCCACTATTATTCATTATATTTGTAAATAACATTGAAAGTGATCTAAGCAGTACAGTTTTGAAATTTGCGGATGATTTGAAGGTCTTTAGGGCAATAACAGGTCAAGACGAGCATATCTCGCAAAAAAAAAAAACTTAGACGAACTTGTGAAGTGGTCCCAAGAATGGCAAATTTAATTTAATTTTGATAAGTGCAAAATCATGCATGTAGGTAAGCAGCGTATTAAGGCTCCATACTTGATGGGTGGCCAAGTGCTATCAGTGACTCAACAGGAGAAGGATTTAGGTGTTATTCTAAACACAAAACTGGGGGCATCAGAACAGACCAAGGAAGCCAGGAAGAAGGCACTGAGAATGCTCGGGGCAATAAATAGGAATGTATCATACGGAAGTGAGGAAGTGATCAGGAAGATTTACTGTGCATACGTCAGGCCACATTTGGAATACTGCATCCAAGCTTGGTCTCCTAGCTATGAAAAAGATTGTAGGCTTTTAGAAAGAGTACAAAAGAGGGCTATAAAAATTGTTAATGGTATAAGCAACCTGGCATATGAGGTAAGATTGAAGAAATTGAATATGTTTTCACTTAGATATAGAAGGCTGAGAGGAGATCTCATCGAGGTCTTTAAATTTGTCCATGGTCTGGAGAGGGGATATCTTGGGGAAACGTTTGAATTGAACAGAAATGATGCAATTACAGGTCATAAATTCAAAATTAAAGTTAACCACAGCAGAACAAGGTTAAGTCAGACTGTCTTCACCAACAGGGTAGTAGAACACTTGAACCAGCTGCCAGAAAACATTGTCAGCAGCAGCACATTGAACATCTTTAAAAACAGCATAGACAACCATTATAAGAATAGAGGGCTTGCTTTTCAGTATTACAGGGAGGGCTGATTGACAGATTTGGTGGGCAATTGGTTCAGTTTACAGAGTGCAACCAAGAAGGGCCCTTGTGGCTCATAGTTGCACTAATCTTTTATGTCTTTAGGTCTTTATGCATGCTAAGGTGGGGTACTGTTCCCCTTAGTCATTGACTTGGCTCCCCAATTAGGTTGAAGCTTAACCAAAATGGTTTCCCGGGAAGCTTTGGCCATCAAGGAGGCTATGTGCCCCCCCCCCCCATGAATCTCATAAAGTAACACCCATGCGGGTGGAGATCACTTGTTTTCTACAACAGAGGCTAGGCCAACCGCTGGACATACTAGCCTCGCCAGCCCGACACACCAAGACTACTCATCACCGAAACAAATCCAATATCCTCGCGGGCCCCTCACCACGTCTGTGAAGTTGGCAGGAGTTCGACATTCATATTCAGCAAAAATTGACGACATCTTCGATTTCGCCCAAACTCGGTGTCACGTTAGTCCCAATGTCCCTGATCAACCATGAAGAAGCATGTCAGTAAAGCTCCAGTAAAGCTTTACTAAGCTTTACTGTGCATATGTCAGGCCACATTTGGAATACTGCATCCAAGCTTGGTCTCCTAGCTATGAAAAAGATTGTTGGCTTTTAGAGAGAGAATAAAAGAGTGCAACAAAAATGGTTTATGGTATAAGCAACCTGGCATATGAGGAAAGGTTTAAGAAATGAATGTTTTCACTTAGATATAGGAGGCTGAGAAGAGATCTCATCGAGGTCTTTAAATTTGCCCATGGTCAGGAAGAGGGATATCTCATGGAAATGCTTAAGACAAGCTGAAGACAGTCAGTCTTCACCAACAGGGTAGTATAACACTGGAACCAGCTGCCAGAAACCCTTGCCAGTAACAGAACACTGAACATCTTTAAAAACAACATAGACAATCATCATAGAATAGAGGGCTTGCTTCTCCGTATTCCAGGGAGGGTTGATCGACGGATTTCGTGGGCACCTGGTTCAGTGTCCAGAGTGCAACCAAGGAGGGCCCTTGTAGTTCATAGTTGCACGGATCTTTTTATGTCTTTAGGTCTGTATGTCTTTATATATATTTTATATACTTTCTTTATATTTATATACTTGGGCATAATTTTGCAGTGGTCGGTGATTACTCACATGCATATTAATAGCGGAAGCTTAGAGGACACGAATGAAATTGAGGAGAACAAATCGCCGCATTTCAAAAATTATTGGGACATGCCGCTCCACCTCCAATGACTACACCCATGCTGGCAAGCGATGCAATGATGCATTGGCTTGGCGACGTAAAAAGTAGTGGGAGGGTATTATAGTGTTATGCATTCTGCGTGGAACACTTATTAGTACAGCGTTCAATAACTTAAGTGACTGATCATCAGATGCAGCAGTTCATCGAAAGGATGAAAAAATTATTGTGGATCGAGCAGTTCCAAATCTGTTTTATGAGTGTAATCCAATAGAACTCATGGTCTAAACCTTAGGGTGGAAGCCTTTGTGAGATTCGACTCCTCCCCAAATGTTCGGTATGCTAAGTTCCAATGTTATGCTAGGTTTCACCCCGAAGCAGCAACAGGCGTTTCTGGCAGTACGAGCAGTCAACAGGGAGGTACAGCCGCTTCAAAAGCGTAACGTCAGTAACAGTTGTTCCTATCGTGTTCGACAGCAGTCGTTCCGACAGCCCAAAATCAACAGCAGTCGTTCCAACAGTGAGAGCGGCCGACGGCAGTCGTTTCGACAGCGAGAGCAGCCGGCACCAGTCGTTCCGACAGCGAGAGCAGCCGACAGCAGTCGTTCCAACAGTGAGAGCGGCCGACACCAGTCGTTTCGACAGCGAGAGCAGCCGGCACCAGTCGTTCCCCGACAGCGAGAGCAGCCGACAGCAGTCGTTCCGACAGCGAGAGCAGCCGGCACCAGTCGTTCCGACAGCGAGAGCAGCCAGCAGCAGTCGTTCCGACAGCGAGAGCAGCCGGCAGCAGTCGTTCCGACAGCGAGAGCAGCCGGCACCAGTCGTTCCGACAGCGAGAGCAGCCAGCAGCAGTCGTTCCGACAGCGAGAGCAGCCGGCACCAGTCGTTCCGACAGCGAGAACAGCCAGCAGCAGTCGTTTCGACAGCGATAGCAGCCGGCACCAGTCGTTCCGACAGCGAGAGCAGCCGGCACCAGTCGTTCCGACAGCGAGAGCAGCCGACAGCAGTCGCTCCAACAGTGTGAGCGGTCAGCGGGAGTCGTTCCGAGACGGTGCGAGACGTTCACCGAGGCGGCGCATGCTGAATTGCCGAACTGCACAAACCGCGGGTCCATTCATATGCGGCCGGCGGTCGGACTGCCGCTTCGTACGCGCGCTGACCCCAATCGCCGGGTCACGCCGACGCCGACGCCGACGCCAGGCGCCGAAGACGCCGCCACCAGATCGATACTGGGGCTCGGGAGTGGTCGGCGTGCGGGCGCGACCGCGGACGGACCGGCTCCGACAGTCGGTTGCCGCAAGCACGGACTCCCCCGTACTGCCTGGCCGGGAGGCGGCGAGGAGAGAGACAGAGAGCTAGGCAGGGTGGTGGGTGGCTAGAGGCTCTCTCCCCTCCCGCGAGCGAAAGGATGAAGTCCAGGAAGGATAGCAATGGAAAGAAAGAGCGAGAGAGAGGATTGAAAAAGAAAGAGGGAGGAATACCGAGAGGGAAGGATATATATATATATATATATATATATATATATATATATATATATATATATATATATATATATATATATATATATATATATATAGAGAGAGAGAGAGAGAGAGAGAGAGAGAGAGAGAGAGAGAGAGAGAGAGAGAGAGAGAGAGAGAGAGAGAGAGAGAGAGAGAGAGAGAGAGAGAGAGAGAGAGAGAGAGAGAGAGAGAGAGAGAGAGAGAGAGAGAGAGAGAGAGAGAGAGAGAGAGAGAGAGAGAAAGAGATAGAGAGAGAAGAGACAAATTTGGAAGAGGGATGAGGCCACATATAAAAGAGATCTGAAGCAGATTCAATCTGGATATGTCTGAACTAATATGGTTGTGGTGGTGGTGTTGATGGTGGGGATGGGGAGGCGTTATCAAGGAAAAAGAGAAAATAGCAAAACATTCGATACAAATCGTGCTCTTTCGGCAACTGTAGTATGATAATGAAATATTGAGTGATAGCCCATTAAGCTATCGCGATAATACCTGAGAAGTATGCATCGATGGAGGGCACAACTGAAAACAGCACGTGTTGATATGCTCCGTGGTAATAATATCACAAGATGAGGAATGTTGCCCATACCAGGAGCGCAGCCAAGGGGTAGGGGCAGGGGACCGTCCTCCGCTCTAAGAACCAAAAATACACTGCATCAAACAAGACTGCAGGTCAGACAGGTCAATGCTGTGGTCTAGTCAGTCAGCGGTCCCCGCCATAGTTATCGGAGTTGCGTCGTGAAAAAATGCGGTTTTGTGCTTCACTATCAATGACATGCGAACTGAAGAAGTCACTAAACTAAACTGTTGAATAAAGTCACTAAACTGTTGAAGCCGACACTTCTCAAACAGACTGCGCTCCAGACAATGTAGTGGATACGACCAACGATAAATTGTCCACTTTGTAATAAGCTGAAGAGAAAAAAAAAACCCTGTATATACCAACATCTCCTCCCCACTCAAAACAATCCAGCCTAATTTATGGATCGTACTGGCATAAAAACGAGATATGTGCGTAAAGGTGGCATGCTTTAGCTATGCCTAAGTTGTAATCGTTCGTATGACGGTGAGCGAAGCGCCTCCTGGCTAACGGGACGTTGCAAGTTATATTATTCTACACAAATATATTTTCCATAAGCATCCATTTCATCTGGTGACCCAGCCTTTGGTCACGTTTTAAAGACTTCGTATGCCATTTATATATCCTCACAACTCATTTTTGACTATCGCATAGAGATTGTTCCTGAAAAAGCGTCAAAGTACATCCAAAACTGTATTGAGAGGAGGTCGGGACCTAACATGGACCTGCAATGGCTGTGATACATTGATAGACAAAAACAATATGTTTTGGACACAACGTGCGCGCTACCAATTCTACACAGGATTGCCAAAATTCAAACGGATATCTTGAACGGCTCATCAGCTATCTCAAAAAAGCTTACGGGGCGGGACAGGGCTCAATTAACACATTTTTGGCAACTGACATTTGACAATTGACATTGTCAATTAACTCAATTGACACCGACAGGGTCGTCGGGACCTACGAAGTTGAAGAAAGTTTACCCATATCAGGTTAACCCTGATATGGGCGGTTGAAGACCCCCCTCTAACATCCAAACTAAGCATCGTACGAAAACGAAAGAGGTGTCATCGGAAAGCGCTCGACGAGTAGGTTCCGAGTTCAACCCCCTAAAAAAAATCCACCCCAAAAGTGACGTCACCAGGGGGTTAGATTTTCACGACTTTTCACGACTTGCATTATGTTTTTTACTCTGGGGAGTTCATTTTGGGGGATATATGAAAAACCAAAATTTATTTGGAATGAGAAAAGGACAGCGAAATCGATCAGGGCTATAATTTGTTTGGCCCCCCAAAAATATTTTTGTTGTTGAAATTTCAAAATTTTGATTTTTTAAGTTTTCTTTAATTTTCCTTCTCCAATGGGTAGAGCAGACCGAGAAATGTTGTTGGAAGTCAACTTTCCCTAATAAGATATGCTTACTTTAGCCAGAATCCTGTATTTGAACTGCAATATGGCACGTACGCAAAATTCATATCTAGTCAAAAACGAAAAAAATCAACACATACGTTTTGTTGCTACCATAAAGATAAGCAAACGCTGAAAGTTTCATTAAAATGTCTGTATCCGTTAAAGCGTGGCGACTGGTTGAACTTTTTTGGAGGTGACCTCACTCGGCCTTGACTAACTCGTTGACCCTAGATGACCTGACCTAAACATTTTGAATCAGCATGTTAAATTGATGTGGAAAAAGGTATGCCAAATTTGGGCGCGGTGCTGGGCGCCGTTCGTCCGCTATCCGCGAAAAACCTGAGGTGGGGGCGGTTGAAGACCCTCCCCCCCGAGACGGGACGGGTTAACAGACGTAGGAGTGAATACGTTTGGTGGAGAATCCTGTCGGGGGTTTATCCCCGACAGCATTCGTTCAGTGGATGCAAGTCAGAACAAGATTGCACATTGCTATCGTTGGCTTTCTTCCACCGCCTAGTCTGGTGAGATATTCAGTTGAAATGCTTGTGTGCCGATGATCTTATTGGAAAATGTTTCAGGTAAGTTCATGGTGAGCGTATTTAAAACCCATCGTGTGGTTTAGAAATGCAATGCTGGTAATTATCTGGGAAAGTATTGATAATGTAGCCAGCCGCAAGTATCTAAATATTCGGTATTTTCAACAAGTTGAAAACAATCAGATGTTTTCGGCTGCATAACCACAACTACCTCAAATGAATATCAAGTTTAACCGCACCCACTGGGAACATTTTCGAGCATTTCCCGATGAAGTTACCTGGGAATATTACATGTAATGTTAAAATTTATTAAATGTCCACAAATATATAAATATATATATATATATATATAGTATGTATACGTGGATGTGATATTATCTCTTTTCCAGCAGTCATATATTATATACATACATATCTGTTTCCTGGCGTTTCGTTTTCTATCAGCTGCACTATGCGATGGAGTATATAGGCAGCTTAGGCAGCCAATCAGACGGGCGACAGCATGGCACAGATGTGGCTGGTGCATCGCAAAGTAACCATATATTTCGAGCGATCAGAAATAATGATACAGATATAACTATGATACACATAGCTGAACAAGTAAATAGCGTAGATGTCCACCCACAACTCTGCGGGCTGTAATCACTCCGCTTCCACCAACACTCATGCTCGACGTTCTCCACCAACGGCCCAAAAACCATCCCTGACAATAATCTTGTCTCACCACATTGTGGACTGAATTCAACTGACTACATACCGACGTAAAAACGCCGATGTTTCACTGGTGGATGTTCCAATTAGTGGGTCGTATATTTTTCGGACGCAACACTATAGGGTGGGTGTACTGCTGGGATTTCGAACAGGTAAATGTCACGTTATGCATGTCGACCAGACAAAAGATTGTGTCGACGGATCAACTGGGTTATTGAAACAAAGCTTATGTCGACATGTTTGTGTCTAGCGTCTATTCTTAAGCTAACATGTGCCACCGGGACGCGAGCATAAAGTGGGCAGCCTAAATGTGTGTGTTCGGCCTACTGACGCCCGAATGAATCGCTATCGACAACCTGCAGCTCGGCTGGAGACATTTGCGTGTGTGAGCTGGGTCCACTACACCCCACCGCCCGGACGGCAGCCACACGCCACCGTCGGCCGGCACCACACGGCCCGCCGTAACGTCAGTGTGACGTCACGGTGTGTGACGAGGTCACCGCCGGCCGCCCCCAGCTGAGATCGGACACACATCGGCACACTCACCGGCCGTGTCCAGCCACTCGACCCTCGCTCGACGAGGCCGCCGCCACGCGACGCGCCGTCGCGCGAGAAAAGTGAGAAATAGGTGGGTTGTAAAACCACGAGAACAAGCTACCACGCGCAAACCTCGGTGAGACGTGCACGCCTGCAGGGAATATCCACCGTCCGCAGGCAGCACCATGCGCACACGTGGCCACGCACACGAGCGCGCGAAACGGCGCGCGCCCACCACTCGTCGCGACCGACGACGCCCGCGCATTTGAACAAGCATGCATTGTGCGGCCCACCGCGCCCAGGTCGGTCCGACACGAGGCGCCCGGACCGCCCAACGTTCGCGCGCCCGGTGCAATCTCATCATCGTCGACACTGTATTTGAGCGTACCGAGCGTCTGTGGCGGCCAACCACCAGCGGCTCCGTGCCAGCGGCCTCTTGTGCGAGAGCTGGCCTCGTGAGCGACTGACGGGTCGCCACCACCATGGTGACTGATCAGCTGCCGGCTGGCCTGCAGCTGCCGATTGACTGACAGCTACTGACGGGCCTACAGCTGCCGACAGGCTCACAGCTACCGACTGGCTCACAGCTGCTGACCGGTTCACAGCTGCTGACCGGTTCACAGCTGCCGACAAGAATGCAGCTGCTGACCTGCCACCCGTAGCTGCCGACCAGCCAACAGCTGCCGCCAGTCGACATTATCTGTCGTCAGCCGGTCTACAGCTTATACAATTGCTGCCAGCCGACTTACAGCTGCCGCCAGCAGGCCAACAGCTACCACCAGTCAGCTGCAGCTGCTGCAGGCTCGCGTACAGCTGTCGTTGGCTGACAGTAGCTGCCAGCCGGCTTGCAGCTGGAGGCAGCCGCCGGCCGGTCAGTCACTGGGTCAGTGGCGGTGACCGGTCAGGTCAGCGTGAGCTGTGTGGCCGCGACCGTTTCGGTCCCATTATGCTTTGTGCCTATGACGAGAGTCGGATCGGCCGCCAGCCGGCTTGCGACCAGAGCGGATCAGGTCAGCACGCGCTCTGCTTGCGACTGTGGCTGGTGATCTGCGCCAGCTGGCGGAACATGGCCGAGTTGACGAAGCGCGGGTACGAGTCGCGGTGCATCAGCGTGTAGATCTGTTGCTGCGCCTCGTCGAACGTGCACGCGTTCGGCGAGCGCATCTTCACGTTGATGATCTCGCGCACCCGCGAGTCCAGGCTCACCTGTGGACAGGCGGCTGGGTCATGGTGGGCTTCGCGACTGCCTGGGGGGGGGGGGGTCATGCGGCGCCCTACAGGCGCCTGTGAGGTCGGCGGCAGCGTCCTACAGTTACCTGTTTGGTCGGCGGCAGTACGCATTTCGCATTTCGCGACTTATTGCAGGGTCCAAAATGTAGTGGAAATTTTAACCTCAGCATTAGATAGTATTTCATAATCATCCTTCAATGACGTTTCGTGCACATAAATCGAGGATGGCTAACGAAGTTAGTTTTCCGAATTATGTGTTTGATGCAACGTAACCGCTTTCGATGATGTTAAGGAAACACACAATCATTTTAATTGCTAATGATTATTTCCATGACTCAAAGTTAGTATTGCAGTAGCAATTCACCCGTAGAACGTTTTCCATCCAATTGCGTTTTGCGTACCACCATCAGCGTACCACCATCAGCGTACCACGCTGATGGTGGCACGCATAAATGGTGGTATTCCAACCACGCTGATGGTGGTTATGTCACAGTTCAATACGTCAGTTACCTTGCCCATCGTTACACATACATGCGAGCACATGTGTGAATGAGAACCTTCACACTGTAGGGTCTGCTCGTCGAAAATTCAGCAGATGAGGGAGCAAAACTAACACCAAAACACTCACGCCACTAGGTTCTGCAGAACAGGCCACATTCCACACACATGGCAGATGTGTTGATCTTCGCTTACCTCTTTTGGAGATAATATTGAAATAAAATCTTCGTATATGAGCCTAGCCTTCTCCTCTACTACAGCCGGGTCCTTTTCTCGTTTCAAATCTTCGCAGGCCAGGTAAAACATAATATTTTCTTCACTATATTCGCACCTAAGGAACTCTTGGAACACCTCCCGCCCCACTGAAAAGAAATAAACATGCATCAGTTCATTGGAGACCTGGGTGCGCTGGAAACTCATGTCTTCCTGCCCCCTCGCGCCCCTCTTATGGAACAATAGAGGATATTAAACGTGTCAAACTCTGAATCTTGGATAATGCCATTACCATTACGTAACATTCGTATAAACCATAGAGAACTAAAATCAAATTTGGTTGACCAAAGCCGATTTGGTGTCACTTTGTGTTGACACAGCGCCATTGTCCTGGTGTTATAATTGTGTTATAATTCTAGTGTTATAATCACAAGATCCAAGGAAAAGGGGCGGGGATGGCC
Source organism: Imbricaverruca yamaguchii (assembly GCA_034440575.1). Classification (NCBI taxonomy): domain Eukaryota; kingdom Metazoa; phylum Arthropoda; class Thecostraca; family Neoverrucidae; genus Imbricaverruca; species Imbricaverruca yamaguchii. The sequence continues at coordinate 723,864 of JAOTOL010001555.1, read as the reverse complement.
GAGTGGTTAAGGTGTCGGGCTATGGGTACCAAAGGTCCCGGGTTCGACTCTAGCGCCACTCAGGACATTTCCCAATCCCGCGGCCCACCGGCGAAACCGTGTGGGCGGCGCCATTAGCCGTGAATGTGCATAAAGTGTGTCGTGAACCAACCAATAAACAAAGATCCAAGGAAAAGTTATTTTTCCTTGGATCGGCTTCGCTGAGGCGAAGACGATGGAAACCGATGCAGCGTCAAACACTTGACATTATGTGCACTGATTCGGGACTACAGTTAGCTTCAGACATGTCATCAATGACGACGCATATCACAAATACTCGCAATCATTTTCCAAAACCTGGCGTGATACAATGACATATACTCCCAGCCACGTGCAAGAGTTGTCTTATCCACACAGCCATAGAGATGCAGTTTGTGTGTTTTTACATGGACGAAATTAATATCAAAGCAGGTGCTATTTTAAATACTTTTGAGGGGAAGTGTCCCCTCAATGTTGACTTTCACCAAAAATAATTTCAAATTTGAACATAGGACCCAACGGGGTGTTCTCCTCAATTCATTTCGGCCTGTCCATTGCCTTCATATTTTTTGCCTCGAATATTTTTCACAAATCATCACCCGCGCATCAAAGTTTGTGTAAGTTTATCCATAAATGAAACAATTTGCATTACGGTCAATACTGAAACAAGAGAGATCATCTATTTCTAAGGAGCTCCCTTTGTTTCGCCATCCCCTACAATATTATTATACTCTACGCTTCTCGGACAAACATTGCTGCGGAAAGACCAGGTTGGGCTTCCCTGTGTATTTCTCGTTTCAAGAAATTGTATTATTAAAGTTCCTTAGCGCTGATGGTGATGCAGTGCGACATCGGGTGTGCGAGTAATTTTGAAGTATCATTGGTAGATACTTCAAGTATCATTGAAGTATCATATCAATTTTGTGATGGCTCTTAGTCGAATCAACATTATGCAACGCGGTGAGGCTAGCCCTGAAATGTATTCAAGGTGGAAGGACGGTCGAAGAGTTAACGGAATAGTCGCCCAACCAAATTCAGTGGATCCTACGCACATTGGCAACGGCGCCGGCGGACGATTAGGTTCTTCGTCTGATGAACCTTACCTGCACACCCCATGAGCTTATCGAAAGATTCCCCCCACGCTCGTCTGTCTTCGAGGGTCGGGCTAGAACAAACCAGAGCGTTGGTTACCAACCAATCAAACGGGACAATCAGAAACCAGTCAGGTGTGGGACAGGTCACCTTCTCACGATTCAACCGATTGGATGAGAGAGGTGAGGACCGACCTCTCTTGCAGAAGAGTAGGTGATTAGCTTCCCACACAGAACAAGTATCCAGTCTCCAACAGCGGCTTGTCACGAACCGGTCAGACAGGAGAGCCGGCTACCACCTGACCACACAACACGAATGGGTGCCACCGGCTAATCACGCACAACACGACTGCATACCGCTGGCTAATCACACACAACATGACTGCATACCGCTGGCTAATCACACACATGACTGCATACCGCTGGCTAATCACACACAACACGACTGCATACCGCTGGCTAATCACACACAACACGACTGCATACCACCGGCTAATCACACACAACACGACTGCATACCACCGGCTAATCACACACAACACGACTGCATACCACCGGCTAATCACACACAACACGACTGCATACCACCGGCTAATCACACACAACATGACTGCATACCCTGCACCACCTAAACGCTAACACACACAACACGACTGCATACCACCGGCTAATCACACACAACACACGAATCACACACAACACGCCATCTAATCACACACAACACGACTGCATACCACCGGCTAATCACACACAACACGACTGCATACCACCGGCTAATCACACACAACATGACTGCATACCGCTGGCTAATCACACACAACATGACTGCGTACCGCTGGCTAATCACACACAACACGACTGCAGCCCACCGGATAATCACACACAACACGACTGCAGACCACCGGATAATCACACACAACACGACTGCAGACCACAGGCTAATCACGCACTACACGATTGCGGGCCATAGGCTAATCACGCACAACACGACTGCATATCACTGGCTAATCACACACGAACGCGACGGAAGGCTGAAGCAGGAGAGGAGTGCTCATCAGCCGTGCAGAAAGCCAGGCCGCCAAACGATCACGGGTCGATTGTGTGATCGTCCGGGGACCAAGCGCCGCTTCCTCGTGCCAACAACCGACCGCTGAAGCCGGAACAAACACAGCTGAACAGCCGGCCGCCGTTACCGTGGACTCGCTCACAGCCCCACTGGTCGGAGCACCGGCACAGCGATGGCCAAACACAGCTGAACAGCCGGCCGTCGTTACCGTGGACTCGCTCACAGCCCCACTGGTCGGAGCACCGGCACAGCGATGGCCAAACACAGCTGAACAGCCGGCCGTCGTTACCGTGGACTCGCTCACAGCCCCACTGGTCGGAGCACCGGCACAGCGATGGCCAAACACAGCTGAACAGCCGGCCGTCGTTACCGTGGACTCGCTCACAGCCCCACTGGTCGGAGCACCGGCATAGCGATGGCCAAACACAGCTGAACAGCCGGCCGCCGTTACCGTGGACTCGCTCACAGCCCCACTGGTCGGAGCACCAGCATAGCGATGGCCAAACACAGCTGAACAGCCGGCCGCCGTTACCGTGGACTCGCTCACAGCCCCACTGGTCGGAGCACCGGCACAGCGATGGCCAAACACAGCTGAACAGCCGGCCGTCGTTACCGTGGACTCGCTCACAGCCCCACTGGTCGGAGCACCGGCATAGCGATGGCCAAACACAGCTGAACAGCCGGCCGTCGTTACCGTGGACTCGCTCACAGCCCCACTGGTCGGAGCACCGGCACAGCGATGGCGCCAGGATGTGCCGTCTGCCAGGTCGAAGGCTGCCACCGGGACTAACTGACAGCCTGCCCACCATGTGCTACGCCCAGGCTGAACAGGGGTCGGCTCAGGATAAGCAGGATCCGACCCAGGCTGAAGAGTGCCTGGTCCATGCTGACCATGGACCACAGGTCTGACTCTGGCTGAACAGAGCCCGGCCCAGTTTGAACAGATCCTGGCATAGGCTGAACGATGTCCGCCCGGCCATAGGCAGTGGGAATCATAACTTGGCTGGTCTACGGGCGCGGTCGGGGAACATAGACTGAAAATAATGCTTCTTTTCCTGTAAGCTAGGCTAGCTGGGAAGAAGATATTTCTCGAAACATCAAGCCAATATCAAGTCAAAGAAATGGATAGCGATATTCCAAGATAAGGTGCAAACATGTCCTGCTTCATTCGGTGCTGATTTTAAGCAGCTTACTCTTTCAACAGCCATGTTTTAAAAAAAAATTCTGACACAGCCACAGTTGCACCATCAGTTGCCATTGTTGGTAAAAACACTGTGAAGTTGTCCTATCATTCGCCTTGGACTGCCAAATGGTGGAGATACCACTGTGTCGGGGTTGAGTCAGCGCAATCGTGCCTGCACGGTTGCATTTGGAACAGCGTGAAGATCTGGAAGCTTGGGATGCAGGAACTCTTGTCACAAAATTCAGCACCATCAGTTCAGTGTGCATCACTGTCATGCGTCGTGTGCCCAACTGTGGATATCGCAGCACGTCGGTTCCAAGCGCGCGACTGATCCAAGCCATCGCTACTCGGTGTTCGGGTCGACCATGGCTCGTCGTTTGGTATTTTGTCGGGCCGAATTTGTAGGTGACGTAGAGAGCACGATTCGTCCTATTTTCATAACTGCGTACGGCCGAATGTCGCAGCGAGCGACTCAACCGGTAGACAGCGCCGACCATAGCCATAGCCGCAGCGCCGACTTCGAACAACATGCGGCGACCCAGCCCGCCGTGGATTACGTCTGCGTCCGTAGCCGACGTGGGCATCCTCAGTATGCTGCAGCTGATTCGGCCAGCCGTACCGCCATCCTGTCATCCGATTACGAGCGTGGGCGAAGCACGGAACAGTCTACTGAGACGTGTATGCACGGCAAAATTTAACCTGAGCGATCTGATCCGACCTGTGCTTCGTACGCCTGCACCGGCAGCCGTATGGATTCAGTCGCCGGTCACGTGATTGTGTCGTCACATCACGTGACCGACATTCCCCGAGGCTGGCTGGGCCTCGGCGTGGTCGGCGCCAGTTCGACTGAAGGCGTCTCACGCATGATGATTGTGCGAGGTGTAAAATGAGTGGGAATGCCGAGACACAAAGAAGACCGTCGCATTGCATGACACCAATGCTGGCTCGTTAACTATCTGTGGTGCATTTGCGTTTGAAATGAGCATTCTACAGTCGGCGGATGAGTACCGTCCCTGTCAGGACAAGCAACCGCTTTTTCAGCGCGCATATGCCGAACTTTGAAACATTGATTGGGTAATCGGGTTTCCTCTGTCACATATGTAGTAAATATTCAAAAGTAAATTTGCACTGTGCCTGTACATTCCTGTCAACTACATGCCACTGAATTCTTAGTTCCGCTGCGAAATTCCCGTACTTCGGCGAAAAATGAGCAAAATAATATGTATGTTTCCAAGAGCAGTTGCGGTCGGACTCATCAGCTTCCTGCCGCGGATGGTGCCTGATGCTTTTCGTGCAACATAGAGCTCATAGTGCGTGCTGAGTGTGTTTGTTATTTTCCCATGCTACCGCTGAAAAAGCTTCGCCGCACTGAACCGCACATAGAGCATAATTTGAGAGCATAGGAACGACTACACCGATTGCGGACAATCCAGCTGCAGTCAAGCCACGAAAATCACTCCCATGTAAACGGTCTTTAACGGCTAAATTTCGTTATCAGTGTCCAAAAATCTAGCTCCCCAGCAGCTTTTACCTGACACCAAGGCAGCAGATCAAGGGGAGGGCAGTTGACCAATGGAGTAACCAGGATTCACTCAGGGGGAGGCGACATTGGCATGGTATTGGTTCCCGGGAATTTGGCCCCGTCGTCATGTACTACCTAAAAAATAAATACTTTTTTTTCACAGATATATGTCGTTTTTGTTCTTAGCAAGACCCCGAGCGCTCCCATAAATCCAGGCGAGATATGCGCCCGCCCCACCTCTCTTAGATCCCATCAGGGTTCCGCGAGGCCCCTGCAGGCATGGCAGGCCTCTGCCGTGCCAATAGTGTCTTCTCTGGGCCCTCATATCTCCAGGGTAAGGAGTAGCCAGCGCGTCGCCCATCCTTGAGGCCCCGCTGGAGGTCTGGGGTCCGTACGAGGTTCTTGGCAGGCCCTCTGGACTCACGCATTTTCAGGAAAGAATTTGGTCACTCATTCGCTTCTCTTTGATTTTCTTAGTAACCGCTGGAGGTCTGAATAACCTCCATAGGCCCTTAGCAAATCCTCTGGGAGCCATCACACCTACAGGGTTATCACCTTAGCTCCTCTGGGATGATGGGCCCCTGCGTAGCCACGAGTGGGAGGGTGTACCGCTAGGGTTTAATGTTCTGAGGAGCCCTGCCTCGAGGCCTTAGAAGTATCGCAGGGAACCTCAGACCCCCATTTCTGGAGGGGGTCGCCCAGTCTATTTGCCTCCCTGACTATGCCCATGCAATCGACCCAAGCTCTTGATTCTGAATCACAAAATTACAATTATCCATATTCGAGCTCGTCTTAGAACATTGGTAAAATTACAATAAATACTCCTGGATTAAGCCAACCAACACAGTTGGAGAATCAACGGGTTTCCGAAACTCGCCCAATGAAACTAAGCTGCCCGCTTCTAAAGAAGGTCTCTAGATCTGCCACTGCCTAAGCGAACCGCTCCAGCTCGATTGATCTCGAGGGTATAGAAACTTCACTTTCCTATTGCTAATCTGCATTGTTCACGCTTGTCGACCTTTGGAAGAGTCTATTGGTGGGAACAGGTCCTTCCCAGATTGGCAAGTTATCGGCACGAATGTTCCATCTTTGATCATTCGTATCGGTGGACAACCGATCGCATCGAGAACAAGCTAATCGTGGTAAGTTGTAGTGGCGGAACCAGAATTTCACCCAGGGTGGGTCATCTGAAGTCTCGGTTCCCCTTGGACTTTAGTGCCTCCTCTCTTGTTGAGTGTTTTCTTAAATTGTGCCTCCTTCCCCTGCAACTGACGGCTGGAGGCCGGAAGAGGCGTTGCGAAGCGACCTGCCGTGACTCGCGGAGCAAGTCAGGAGGAACGAAGCCCAGTCAAAGTATAGCAAGGGCAAAGTAACGAAAGACACCAGTGCCTAATGCTTCCCCACGTACCAACCATAGACGACCTTCTACATCAAAACGCACCAATCCTTGATGACCAACTACATCAAGGCGCACCAGTACAGGTCGACATTCTGCACAAAATGTACCAACTTTAGATAAACAACTACACCATATTCTACAAACACAAATGAACAACTACACCATATCATGTAAACCATGGATGATTTTTTACCTGAAGCGCTAGCTCACGCCCATTGCACATGGACCTTATTCCAAAGCTACCGATTCACAAGTATGAGTCAACCCTATATATCCTTTGTGGATAAAACTCCACTCTGGGGGCCCTGCAGGTGTTGCCTGGGTGCCCAGCAGGTGCTGGACCTCCAAGTTTTGTCTGGGTGTTGTCTGGGGGCCTGCAGGTGTTGTCTGCGAGTCCTGAAGATGTTTTCTTGGGGCCCTGCAGGCAATGTCTTGGCGCCCTGCAGGTTTTGCCTGGGGGTCATGCAGGTGTTGCCTGGGTCCACACAGGTGTTGCCTGGAGACCTTCTCGCCTGCTCAGAGGCTCTCTCTCTCTCTCTCTCTCTCTCTCTTTCTCTCTCTTCCTTACCGCTCGCCTTTCTGCCTTTGACAGATTGTCGAGAACGGAGGTCGACTCTGGTTCAAACCGGCATGTATGCTTTCCTCTCTGTGTGTACTACCAGAGCATTGCCGAGCATGTGGTGTCAAGGTCCGCTTTGCGCTCCCGTAGTCTGGTCTACACGCTTCGGGGCCAGTTTTACTGTGGCCACACGTCATCGCTGCTATGCTTTGTCATTTTCACGTCTAGCTTGATTAGCTGTCCCATTTTGTAGTTTCCAACCGTAGCCATCGACACCGCAGGAAAGCAAGATCGAACAAGCACGATGAAAGCATGGTATGTGAAATTTCCTGCAGCCCTCGCGATAAGGTGCATTGCGATGAAGCTGGTCGAGGTACGCAGACCACAGTGTGTCAGCACAAAGCGGATTCCAGACACGACCGACTGGCCAATGCTCTGGAGGTACACGGAGAGGGAGGACCGCGTGCCGGACTCGACTAGAGCCGTCGCTGCTCGCGAGGAGCTGTTAAAGGCAGCGAGATGAGGGGTGGAGGCGGCGTACATCGCCACCGGATGTGTACACTATCGAGTGAGCAATGAGGTAAGGGAGATACATGCATACGTTCTTATATATATATATGCATATATATATATATATATATATATATATATATATATATATATATATATATATATATGTATATATATATGGAGAGACAGAAAGAGAGATATATAAATATGTAAATAGAGAGGGAGGGGAAGGGGAGTGAGGGAAGAGAAGGAGTAAGATAAAGAGAAAGAGTAAGAGAAACAAACAGAAACAGAGACAGAAATAGAAACAGAAACAGAAACAGAAACAGAAAGATGAAGTTGAAGATGAAGATGAAGATGATGATGAAGATGAAGATAAATAGAAAGAGAATAAGAAATGGAAAAAGAAATAGAAAGAGACAAAGACATAGACAGAGACAAAGACAGACACAGAGACAGAGACAGAGATAGAGGCAGAGACAGAAACAGAGACATATATATATATATATATATAAATGGAAAAAATGAAATGGTCCTAGGCTCGTCCATATGTGTTCCCTCATGTGCTTAGAATTGCGTATATGTTTTAACTTTCATTCCATTTACAAGGTCAAAAAAGACGAAATGCTGCGCATGTCTTAGCCTTTCGTGGTTCTATTTAGGTCATGCGCCATCCTTCCGTTCATAATCTCAATCTGCCAGCAAATGTCAAATCATGAGTTATAGCGCGCGTGCACAACTGTCGCTGGCTTGGCTGAGAAGATTGTTGATTGTTGACTACCGACCGTTCATCACAACGCACCATGAGGAACAGGTGATCTAGGTCGATTATGTCCTTCTTAGGTGGTGTGTATGCATGTATGTAGAATGCCATTTTTGGAAACACCAATTCAAACCATGCAACGCAGTGCTCAAGTATCACTTGACAGTGCGTACATACAAACTGGGTAGTTATAAAGGTGTCGATGTATTTGCTGTCTCTAGATGATAAGAATGAAGTTTCGAGAACAAATATTACCCAGCATCTTGATTTCCAGGGCAACACAACATAGGCATCATCTGCGTCCATTTGCAGGTTAGGGCTGTGCAGACCACCAGTATATTAGATCAGGTAGTAGACGGCCGAGGGTGAGTCTGTGAGTGGTCAACGACCCAAGTGCCGGAGTTGTCTGCTAACAAAACCTATGTTTTCTCTACAACTCAAGATTAGTTAAACATTATTAACTCTGTCGCATTATAAAGGCAAACGATGCTTAAGTGGACCCATCATTTGCGTGAGCTATTGCACCCTTATAGGGCAAATGTGGCGCATGCTTCTTTTTTCGTGTGAAGAACTTTGTGTCAACCCTCGACGGTGCAGCAGAACGTCCTATCCCTCGCAATGGTGGTGATAGTGGTGGTGATGTGGGTCCTGCTATCCCCTACTAGCCCATGTTCTAAGGTAGACATAGACATGCAATAAGCAGCTTCATCCTTGACCTTTCAGACGTACTGACATTCCAGATCAGGTTGCCTTGGTCATTGTCCGGGTGCAGTGAATCACACAGACTTCGCCACAGTTATCGGACTCTGGTTATGAAGGAGATTTCACGAAACACCACAACACAACACAAAAGCACCGTGGGCGGCGGATTAAAAACTTCCACGGGGGTGGGGGTAAAATAACATGGAGATTATGTACACCAATGTGCTGTTCGCGGTTTTTATTTGGCCCTGGGCTTCTTCTTTTTTCCATATGATACGGTAGTATATTTGGGGGGACGATCATGCACACTTTTTCACAATTTCCTGCCATTTAATGCTGGGCATGACTGCCGGGAATTTATCAAAATGCTTAATATTTGGAGCATAAATATCGAAATAAAAGTATTCAGTGTACAACACATCGAAGCGCAAAATATCGCCGCAAACGCGAAGTATTGAATCTAAAATGTAGAATGCACAACATGTCGGCCACACGAAATATCGAATCGCAAAATATTGAATGCACAAAATATACGACACGCAAAATATAGAAGAATAAGTTACGTCGCCCAACCTGGTCGCTCATATCATGTCATCTCCCTTGCTACATCCTGCCTCACCATATAACTTTCTGAAAGTCGACATTCTCTTACTGCACTATGAAGTTTTAAAAATAGTGGTAGGCTGAAAAGTGAAATAAATGCTTGTGAAACACCCGTATTTGCCAATATGGGGACGGACTGGGTGACGATTGATGTTTAAGTCTGTTTCTGTTTGCCTTTTGCACATGCGCTTTCCAACATGCTGCGAAACTCTACCTATGTGGATGATTTTCAAAGCTAACAGTATTAAGAAATGATGAATCATGTAATTGCATCAGGGTGGGGTGCTTGGCCCACCATATTGAGTACTTAGCCCCCTCCCACTCCTAATCTGTGCTTTATCAATGGTCCCATCCCCTCAACATTAAACCATTAAATTTGTGGCTGTATATGGCATACCTTCTATGGCAAATTCCGCAAAGCTATACAAAAGTACCAACATTGGACAAAATGTATCATTTTTTATCGAGAAACAAGAGTGAACATAGTATAAGGGTGGAAAATGAGGCTTTCACAAGACTGAAGGATATATTTCCCTCAACTTCAAAATCAGTCTCCATTTTCCACCCAAGTCAGAGGTGTCATTTTGTATACATTGTGGATGGCTGAGGCCACTAGAACTTCTTCCCGAGTCATCTCAGCTAAGATTTAACCCACCCTAGTTGTTCGGTACAAAAGAGGCATGATAACTCAAGTGTACATTGCAAACATATCACGAAAGGATGATTAACGGTCCTTATCTTGCTCATCAGGTGTCCTAAATGGGAGTGTCAGGCAGTGCCCATATATATGTCAGGCAGTGCCCATATGGGGCTACTACATACGAGCTAAGTGTTGCGGAAAAGGACGGTGTACTGGGATAAATTGTGTATAGATATTTAGGGGTTGCTTCTGAGCGTATATTTCAACAGTTTTTATCAAATAAGTATTTTTGACCAGCAAATTAGGCTATATTAACCCAGGGAGGCTGCCCAGCGCCATTTTGTTAAGTTCTAAGGGTGTTGGCTGTGTCAATTTGGTGTTTAAGTTTAAGATAGATTTTAAGACTAAGATAGTAGGCATAGCATTACACTAGGTATATCTTCATATCCTAGTGTAACTGCAGGATTGTTGGGTGTTGTGGACGGGTACTACAGTGTTTGATTCAGTGGTGTATATTTGTGTGGTGGGAGCTCTGTAGTGTGTAATTCTAGAGTGTATAATTATATAGTGTAGGCTTCTGTAGTGAATAAGTTTGTGTCAAATTGGTGTGTAAGTTTAAGATAGATTTTAGGACTAAAATAGTGGGCATAAATTACAGTAGGTATCTTCATATCTAGTGTAATTATACGGGATTATAGTGTATTGTAGATACTTATAGGCTATATTACTGTATTACTGTAGATATATTACAGTAGATACTTGTAGGCTTACAAGCTTACAGTAACTAGACTTAGTACTAAGAGTAGAAAGAAAGAAAAAAAAATGGAAGGAGACTGTGGGAATTGTAAGTGTGTGGGAATCATTGGGGACTTGAGTAAGAGGTTAGATATGTTAACGGGGGAGGTGGAGCGCTTGAAGTGTTTGGTGGCGGGACCCATCATGGGAGGTGCCAGCCAGGCAACTCGGGTGCCCGAGCGGAGGACTGATGGGAGTTCGGATGGCTTGGTCCGGGATGGTGGCAGTTGGAAGGTGGCAAGGCGCCATAGCACCCGACTGGCGCTAAGGAAGGTGGACATGGGCGTCCCAATTAAAAATAGGTTTGATGCACTGGAGGAGAGGGAAGGTAATGATGAGAGGGACGGAGGTGGGGATGACCAGATGGCTGAAGATAGAGATGGAGAGAGAGAGGTTTTAGTCATAGGGGATTCCAGGGTTCGGTACATGGATCGAACATTTTGTAGCAAGAACCCCAGCAGACGGATGCGTGTTTGCTACCCGGGAGCGCAGGTGAAAGATGTTAGGGATAGGCTGGAGGGAGTAATGAGGGGAAGTGGAGAGGGTGCAACGGTAATTGTGCAGGTTGGAGTTAACGATGTAGGAAAAAATAATACAGAGGAAACAATGAAAGCCTATAGGGCTTTGATAGGTAGTTTAGCAGGAAGTAGGAAAAGAGGAGTGGTGACATCCATCCTCCCTATGGTCCATGCAAGCATGGAGTGGTATTCGAGGGCCATTGGGCTCAATACCAGGGTGGCCAACATTTGTAAGGAGCTTGGGGTGCAGTTCTTGGATTTGTGGGGGAGTTTTGGGGGAGGACGGAGATGTTTGCTTTAGATGGATTACATCTGAGCAAGAGAGGAGTGGAATTGCTCAGCAATAGGTATGAGGAGGCTCTCAACAGGAAACAGGGAAACTAGGCAGGACATGGGGGGATGTAGCTGATAAAGAGAGAAGCATAGCAAGCAATGGAAGGAATAATTTATCATGTTTTTATGTCAATGCCAGAAGTGTTAGGAACAAAATTGGGGAACTGCATGCATATATGTTGTCTGAACAGCTAGATTTGGTGTGCATAACAGAAGCATGGGTTAACGAAAGCATGTTTGGAGACAACTTGCAAGAATTTGAATTGACAGGCTACAACATGCATGCCTATCAAAGAGAGGCAAGGATAGGAGGTGGCATTCTCTTGTATGTTAGGCAAGTAATGAAATGTCATTCCATAGAGGATGGAGTACATAGTGCAGGAGTAGAATCTTTGTGGTTAGATATAATTCTGAAGAATGTAACAAAATTTAGGATTGGGGCATTCTATAGACCTCCAGACCAGAATGAAAACACTGACAGGCTGATGCAGGAAGAGATAAGTAGGAGAGTACAGGAGAGAACTATTTTGTTGGGGGATTTCAACATAGCAGGATTGGGAAACAAAACAATAGGTGTAAGCAAATCAGAACGATGTTTCATGGCTTGTTTTGAGGACAATTTCTTCTTTCAAATGATACACGAGCCTACAAGGGAAAATAAAATATTAGATCTAGTGCTTACTAATGAGGAAAATTTTGTGCAAAATGTTAACGTAGGAGAGACCTTTGGTAATAGTGATCACAACATTATACGCTTCTCATTATATGTTGGAAGGGTAGCAACCAACATAACATTGATTCCGAATTTTACAAAAGGGAATTACAGTGAGTTCAGGAGCTTCCTAAGTGAAATTAATTGGGAAGTCATATTGAATGGCTTAGATGCTTATGAGATGTGGACAATGATAAAAGATAAGCTATTTCAGGGTCAGGATAGGTTCATTCCCAGTAGGCAAATTAGATCAAACAGGGTTAAGCACCCTTCGTGGCTGACTAGGGAAGTTAAGCAATTACTGGACTCAAAGAAACAAGCATTCAAGAAACTAAAATATACTAACTCTGGGTTAAACCTAGAATCATATAGAATAGCTAGAAATAAAGTTAGGAGGTGTGTTAGAGCATCTAAAAGACTTGCTGAAATCAACTTTGCTCGAGAATGTTCAGCAGGTAATGCTAAGAGATTCTTTAGCTTCTATAAATTTAAGGCTAAAAAGTGTAGTGTAGGACCACTGGAGGTAGATGGGGAAATAGTGGTTGATGATTGCGACATTGTGGAATCCCTAAGCAAGCAATTCTCATCAGTCTTCACTAAAGATAATTCTGGTACAATAGGAACATCTGTAGGCCATGCCATGGCAGGTGATATGCTGGAGGATCTTACAATAACTACAGAAGCCGTAGAGAAGCAGTTGCAGAATATAAAACCTAATAAAGCTTCCGGACCAGATGAAATATATGCTAGGATCTTAGTAGAGTGTGCTAAAGCTTTAGCAACTCCCTAGGTATCATTTTCAGGCGATCTATGGAGTATTCAGAAGTACCTGAAGATTGGAGAAATGCAAGTGTAGTACCAATTTTCAAAAAGGGAAATAGGAAGAGTGTAGGAAACTACAGGCCAGTCAGTTTGACCTCATTAGTTTGCAAAGTACTAGAAAAGCTGGTTAAACAGAATGTTCAGATTCATCTTGATAGGCACAACCTTTTAAGGGATACTCAACATGGATTTCGATCTCAAAGGTCTTGTTTAACTAACCTATTGGAGTTCATTGAGTATGTTACCAAAGAAGTAGACAATGAAAGCAGGATGGATGTTGTGTACTTGGACTTTAGCAAAGCTTTTGATAAAGTTCCACATGGAAGGTTAATTCATCAATTACAACAACATGGGATTGTAGGAAAAGTTCTACATTGGATTGAAGCATGGTTGCAGGGAAGGAAACAAAGGGTAGTATTGAATGGATGTAAATCTGGTTGGAAAGATGTTCTGAGTGGAGTGCCACAGGGCTCTGTTCTGGGGCCCCTCCTCTTTATCATCTTTGTGAACAACATTGAAGTAGGGCTGAGGAATAGAGTGTTCAAATTTGCTGATGACATCAAGCTGGTAGGAGTGGCTAACAGCAGAGATCAATCTAGTAATATTCAACTAGATTTGGACGACCTAAAAGAGTGGGCTGATCAATGGCAGATGACTTTCAACCATGATAAGTGTAAGGTTATGCATATAGGGTCTGCAGGCGAGACATTCAGTTATAAAATGGGAGGGAGGGAACTGGATGTTATTGAAGAGGAAAGGGACTTAGGTGTGTTGGTCTCAAAAGACCTTAAAGCAGAAAAACAATGTATCTCAGCTAGAAATAGGGCACTCAGAATGCTGGGACTCATTAATAGAAGTGTGAAATATAAGAGCAGGGAAGTCATGAAAAAGCTGTACTTAGCATATGTGCGGCCCCACTTGGAGTACTCTGTACAAGCATGGAGCCCCTACCTAGAAAAGGATATAGATATGTTAGAAAGAGTCCAGCGCAAAGCCACTAGACTCGTCAGTGGATTAATTAACTTGGAATATGGAGAAAGGCTTAATGCATTAGATATGTACTCACTCGAGTATAGGAGATTAAGGGGGGACATGATTGAAATGTACCAAATTGTTAGAGGGCTAGATCAGGTCAATTTGAATGATGCTCTGCAGTTTAGAGTATCCCATAGGGGTCATCAATTCAGGTTAGACAAGTTAAGGTGTAGGACGGTTAAACGACAACAGGTCTTCAGGCAAAGGGTTGTTGATCAATGGAATAGGCTGCCTGCTGATGTTGTGGGGAGTCCTCATTGAATGTCTTTAAAGCTAGGGTGGATAAATTTTTTAGACAGGAAAATGTTGTTTTTTAATTCTAACTTGTGATGCATGGGATATTGAGTATTTTCACTAGCTATATAGGGTATAGCATTATGCTAGTATTATGTTGTACTATATGGGGTGTACCTAGCAGTGGATTTGGCAACTTCCTTTGCGATGTCATACTGATGAGATTGGCTGTGGTGGCACAGGTGGAGGGATTGCATGGGTTTGGAATTGATAGGTGTGAACATGTACTTTCTAATATCTTCTAGACAGGCTTGTCCCAGATGGGCCCTTGTGGCCCTTATTAAGCCTTAACACTTTATGACTTTATGACTTTATGACTTTATATATATATATATATATATATTAGGGTGATCCTTATTTGTACAAGTAAAAATCAAAGTTGGAATTTCTTATGTCTCTCCTCACAAAGACATTCTATTGTGATCAAACATAATCGCATTACAATTTGGTGACACTAGCTCAACGACTTCTGGTGCCGCAAGGCACTTGAGGTTTGTCCATTATGACGCCATTGAGTCGGCTTAAAAGAAAGACACTTTCGCCTCACGAATCAGTGCAGGTTCTGCTCTGACGACGAACACACGTGTTTCCTCACTGCTGTAGCTTTACTTTCAGACATGAAGAAGCCGAAGAAGCCAATGACCCTAAAAGCCCCTCACTGAACTGACTGGTGGGAAGCTGCCGTCGAACAAGGAAGTTTTGCAGCGGCTCTTTCGCCTCCTCCGCTTCGACAAAACCACTCTTCGCGACGCTGCTCTTCATCTCGACAAATAAGTTGTGGCATTCTGGGCCCGAGCTCGGATCCCCGTCGTTGAACCTCCAAATGGAAGCAGCTAGGCAAGGGCAAGAGCCGACGGTCTGCGACCGAGCTGACGAAGAGGAAGGATTTCACAGTCAAACTGTCCTTCTTCTTCGACATTGCTCACGCCGATGCCTTCTATTGTGAAGAAAAAGGATGTGGAATTCTTGCAGCGTTACCGAGAGGCCGAGAGCATGGTGGGGATGGACAAAAAGTTGGTGAAGCAGGAGAGGAAGGCGAAGAGGGACAAGGCGGAGGTGACCCACGGAGACAAGAAGCGTAGAAGGAAGGAAGCTGCAAGAGAGGCCATGGCGGAACTCTCGGACGATGATGATGGTGCTGAAGACCAACCTGGGCCGTCATCAGCTGTTCTGGAGGAATATCCTACCAAGCGAGCTCGCGGTCTCTGTTGTGTTGAGAGCAGTAGTGATGTCTCTGCCATAACTACTGTTCTCTGTGGTGCCCTCGATGGAACCAAGACCACGGACCGGGTGGCGGTGCATATCTTGACTGCTGTTGCTTCAGTCTACAACCAAGACGCAGCTGAGATGCCCCTGAACCGACAGAGTACCAGGATAGCCCGTATTGAAGCCAGAGCTATCGCCGCCTCGACCTCGCGCCTCCCTGCCCGAGGGTGTTGACCTGACCATCCACTGGGACGGGAAGATGGTCGCTGATGGACCTGGGCAAGAACTGGCAAAGGGATGTCCAATTTTGGTGTCCGGCGAAGGAGTGTCGAAGCTCCTGAATGTTCCCAAGCTCTGAACTAGCATGGGAGAAGCCATAGCGGATGCCGTATTCGCCAGATTTTAGGACTGGGGACTCGCCGACCATGCTGTTGGAACGACTTTTGACACCACAGACTCCAACACCGGACAACTGGCAGGAGCTTGTCTTCTTCTTCAGCAGAAGTTGGACAAGCATCTCCTTAATTTCGCTTGCCGCCATCGCCATCCATCGCATTGAGCTCGTGGTAAAGGTCTTCGGCCTTTGCACCTCCCTTGTTACGTCTGGACCCGACATACAACTGTTCAAGCGTTTCAAGGAAAAATGAGGCGCCATCGACACTGCCAGGTTCCAAACACTGCTCGACGATCCTGCCGATCCGCCTCAATCGTTCGCTCAGGTGAGGAACTTCGCCTTGTAGCACCTGAGCGTTCATCATCCACGCCCCGACTATCGCGAGCTCCTGGAACTCACCGTCGTTGTTCTGGGGGGAGGGGGGTTAGTTCCGCAGAGGGGGATATGCTTTGCCAGGCCTGGGTCGTATCACCTTGCTCGATGGATGGCGAAGATCATCTATTCAGATCTTCCTCTTTCGCGGACAATTCCAGATTCGTCAACGGAATATCCAAGGCCTCAGGCGCTTCGTAGCTTTCTGCGTGACACTACGTGCCGATGTGCTTTGGAGCTCCCGTAACTTCAACCGCCACTGCCCTGGACCTGCAGTTTCTACAAGACATCTTTGCTTATCTGGACTCCGAAGTCGCCATCACCAGCTACGATGGCTTTTGGACGACACCTCTGGTACCTCTCCGAGCAGTTGATCGGCTTTACCTTCTTCGACGACCATGTCGATGCCGACACAAAGATAAATATGTTGGGCGCCCTGTCCAAGGTGGAGTCGGAGGCCCCTCCAAAGCGTGTGACGATGGACCTCAGTCCTAATACCATCAAGCAAAAACATCTCTGAGACTTCGTCAGGAGCACCATCCGCCACACTGTGTCAGCGCTCGGGACCAACGACGGATTCCTGGATGCCGACCCCCAGACATGCAATGGCCGAGAAGACTTTCAGAAAGCCAAGTCAACTGTCGTTGAATTGAAGGTCACCAGCGACTTCGCCGAGAGAGAGGTAGCCCTCATGCAAGACTACCTTTCCCACCTGGCACGCGATGAGGAGCAGCGCCAGTTCCTCTTTTAGTCCGTCGAAGCCCACCGCCAGACATTCCCGGATTCCAAAAAGAAACTCGTTGTTGGCGGCGTACCTATCAAGAACCAGGCAATAATGAGTGGGAGATAGGCACCCATGACCCCCCTCCAAAGAGGGGATAATACTCACTTCATGTGAGGGGGACCTTGACATTCCATTAGGTAGGTACTATGCAAAAATTCGGAGGCATTGCGGCACCAGAAATAATTGAGCTATGTTCACCAAATTCGGCATTCGTAGGTATTAGACCAAATGGAAAAATTCTGCAGGGTGAGACATTAAACTTTTCGAAAATAAAAAATAAGGAACAACCTAATATATATATATATATATATATATATATATATATATATATATATATATATATATATAATATATACTGCATCTTGATACCTTTAACTATTGACCTTTTTGTGTTCTATTTTGCTGCCATGATTGAACTCATATATTTGTAAACATTACCACTCTTGTCAGTGGCAATTACACCCAACCCCCTCACACACACAAAAATGTAGTTAGCTCTCTGTGACAGCCAGACATGCACACCTAACACCTTTGCCCTTACCATCAAGTTGTGCACACAATTGGCGAACCTGCGTAAGAATGTGCGCGGTCATACGTGCGTGTGCTTTGCGAGCAATGCAATTGGACCAAATCGTTAGCTATGATGACTAAAATCAATGGAATGTCGCAAATGGCTTTCTTCATATTAAGCATCGCAATTGGTTAATACGCAACACATCACCATTCAAGCGGATATATATGCCTTCAAAGATGTGAAACTAATAATCCCGCACACGTCATGGCCGAACAAACAATTCCTCTACTGGTTGCAAATAGTGAATGCAAATTGTTAGACCTATTATCTCCTTCACCAGTTTGTTCCGATAATTTTCAAAGGAATAATCCGAGCAGCCCATACTATTGGTACTTGTAGATTGTTACATTTCCCCCTTTGTGCGCAAACATCATTTATAAGTAACATCAGGCCGTGAGACAAGGACGTTATAAGTATTTAAGGGTAGATTCGTCGGCCTGGAAGAACCTGCCTACGTTTTTGTTTTTGTTTGTTGGGATTTTCGAGGTATGCACTTCTGTAGCTTACCGCAGAGGGATGGAAGTGGCTGAGACCTTCTGAGGAATGAGCAGGTCACCTGACCAGAAAGGAAATGAAATGAAATGAAACATGCTTCGCGATAGCTCAGTCGTTGGGGCGTTGGATTCTTAATCGCGTGATTGTGGATTTCAATGTTACAACCCGCGGTGCGGGTCCACCGATCGGCGTGAGAGGTTGGTGACGCTATGTGATCTAGCAGTTGAATGCATCTTAAAAGAGTCCAGGGTTCTTCGGATCTGAAATGAACCGACTGAATTCAGAGAGGTTCCGTCTTGTGCCAGAGAGGAGTTGTCTAAAGTAGGAGAGGGGCCGAGCTCGGCAAGGTGTCGCCTGAGGATGAATGGACAAACCCTCTTCAACCAGATGCGATTATTCCTCCCTGTCACATGCGTAGGTAAGGATGTACTTAACCGCTTTTCGCGGTAGCAAAGCATGCAATGTTTTTTAAAGGAAAAAATACATCGAGGGTTTGGTGCGTTGTTTGCTTCTTCGTCGCCCTCGATGTAGTTGGATACCGGGCCCCCATGCGTAGTTTTTAATCGTATATGCTATCATAGATAAGCTTTGGCAAGACATGTGGTATGGGGTTTATTCGCGCTCGTTAATGCTACATTATTTCACTACCATGCCGATGCCATATGCAATGTTTTTCTCCTCGGATGAACAATTTTAGAAGTAATTAAGCATAAGCTTAAAACTCTAAATTTAATTGAAGTTTGATATGAGAGTTAAAATACTGTGCTCTTTCATGAAGATTTGATCTACGACAGTTCGCTTGGCTTCCTTGTCCCTCTAATAGACCCACACAAGATGGGGGTAAAAATACAGTGCGACATCCATGATTTGGCCGGTGGTCAACTGAACCCCCTCACCCCCTTAATCCGCCGCATCTACAAAATACGATTAGTTATACTTCCTCGTAGAGGAATACGTGCAAAATATGAACTAGAATTCGCAAAAATGAAGTAGTTAAAGCAAGCAGCAATGCTAAACAGCGTGCCGCAACAGCAGCGCCGGCGTCCGCCCCCGGCACCTGACGTCACACCGATCAGCGGCCGTCCACTGGTGAGGCAGCTGAGGGGTATTTTAAACTCGCGTCTTAAGGATAAGAGTATTGCAAGTATTGGTGTCAGTTTAATCAGTGAATTGAAATATAATTCCCCTCGTTATGGTCAGCGCATAAATTGTTGCGTGTGACCTGGAGTCAGTCGATTGCTTCTAATGCACAGCGTGATGTATGCAATGCATTTGTCGGTTAAAAACGTGCGTGGATTGCCTTAGGACCAAGGAAATTATATTCGGAGTCATTGGTTCTACAGCCGTGAGTCATTGCTCCTGAACGCGAAATGGCTGGGAAAGTAGGGGCCTCAAACCCACCAATCATCGTCATTATTGACGTGAATGCGTTTGGTCTGGCAAGGTGCCAACAGCTGCGGCCGGGTGGTCCCCAGCAGCCTGTCAAAGATTACCCTGAACTAAGCCACAAGGCTAACTAGATGCTTCGAATACAATTGCATCTCACTTTAGTGTTTGGACGGAACCGATCCTTCGGATGATTTCACCGGAAGCAGGTGGATGAAGTGCATGAACAAATGACGTGCAATTTATTTTCTTTAGCTTTCTGTCTTCAATGTTAAGTGACCAGTGTGAAAACCGCGTTCCTGGACGCTAAGCAAACGTCGTGTTCTTGAAGCTATTCAGTGGCTCAAAAGATCGTCCCTTCCATAACACATATTTCGGACTCACTCCCTATCTCTCTCTCTCTCTCTCTCTCTCTCTATCTCGCTCTCGACATATACCGACTGACACAAAATGATAACACAAATGAAGTGAAATGAAGGCTTCTAAACACTCACCATGTTGTTATTGCCACGGTTACACATCGCTCTGCCACAAGAGGGCACTGTCCGCATGACACACAAAACTACACGCTATAACGTCAGCTGTTTTGTGCTGTCTAGTTTATGCCGTATACGAGAATGGGGGCAGCGTCTCACAGGCAACCTTCACCTCGAATCACTTTGCACCTCAGTGTCCTGGAATTCCATAATCTGCGTGCAAACTAACACCTAAAACAAGTTGTTTTGACCTTCTCGACCAGAGATCTAGCTTCCTGAATTAACGTCCGTAGATTATGGCCGCATTGAACCATATCAGTTCATCCCATGTTCGAATCACAATACTCCATTTTTGCATTATTATCTTCAAAATGTGACGTTTACAACTGCTATTTTATCATTTTGTTCCTTTTCATGTGCAATATTGCTGATAAGTTTGGACGTCACAGCTGATTTTGACGTCATGGATTAATGCCTTCCAATCAACGGAAAATTAACTACAGAACACTATCGCACCTAGACGTTGAGGATGACACCATCCGACCGCCAATCACTATGGATGGCATCACCAAAACACTGGAGATCGCCCGACACCTCAACGCTGGGGGATTGCACCACCTCGTCCTGGGGCATTACAATATTTCGTCCTGGAGTATGGCATCAACTCGTCCTGGGGCATTACACAACCTCGCCCTGTGGTATTGCACCACTTCATTCTATGGTATTGCACCACCTCGTTTTGGGGCATCACACTACCTCGCCTTGTGGTATTTCACTGCCTCGCCCTGGGGTATCATACTACCTCGTCTTTGAAAATTGCACCACGCCCTGGGGAATTGCGCCACCTCTTCCTGGGACGTGTCTGACCATAGCGTGAGGGCGGCCGACGCAGACGGAGGCGGGGACGATGTGGTGTCGTTTGATTACTCATCACAATTTCAGTCCATCAGAGATACAGGACAGATAATAGTGCCAGTTCAGGAGCCACACCTGTCGACGCACCATCGATGATCGAGCCAAGGCCGAGGTTGGTGTCACCATGTACACCATGCACAACCGGGGTCAACTTGACCATGAGCTGGTTGAGAAGAAACTCTCGTCTGCAATCTTGGTCCGAAGAACGACCCCAGAGCTATCACCCATTTCATACACAGGTAGTGGAGCAGCCAGGTTTTTGCTTTAAGGAGGTGGTGGCTCAACTCGCCCTCCCCCCCCAAAAAAAAAAAAAAAATGAAGCGAACTGGAGGACGCTTTCGGCGAGATTCGCGCGTCGAAGATTTTTGCTTTTCGGGAGTGAAAATCTTGTTCATCTAATGCACTTTCGGTTCCTAAGGGGAAGCGGGCCACCCCTTAGCTGCGCTCTGTATATAGGGCCTGCATTGGGGTGGCTACCCGTGGACAGAGGACAGCCACCGACACGGAGTGTGGCTGCCAAATGCTGACACAGCTGCTGGCTAAGGACAGATAACCGCTAGGTCAGAAGCCAGAGCAGCTTATATGTCCCGGTGAGCCAGCCAACAGCGCATCTCTCCATACCTGTGGTCGAGACTGCGTGAAATCAATTCCCACCACAGCACCAGGACAGAAGTTCTTATCACAAAAGCGCATATGCAAAAAAACACATACAGGAAGGAGTGCATACAGTATCGAGTACCTAATATTCAAGTTCGTAGATAAAAAATTCGGTTTCCGCAACCGGATGGTTGAGGAAACATTTATGATGCAAAAATGTGTCGGAATAGCTCCGTATGGTAGACTTGCATCAGAACAGGGTAGATTTGCATATTCGTAAGTCAGCTTATACGTTCTCCGGCATTATCACAGCCGTCCCCTGATGCACAACGGAAGCCAGAAGGCGTATCATGGACCATCTAAGCGCACACGGTCTCGCAAAAACGCGACAAAGCTGTAAAATATGAGCCGGCACTCTATAGAAACCCACCGGGAACTCTAACAACAGAGAGGAGGCACTCACAACTCAGCAAGACACTCAAAGCACACCGGGGCCACAACGACGGCAGAAGGAGCTAAAAACAGGCCAAGAGCAGCAAGAAGCAACGTGGTATCAGTGGTGAACTGAAAGACAACTGAAAGGCAGTACTGATAACAATTGTTGCCCCACCCTGAGAGATGGTGGGAAAAAATTGAAAAATAGACCAGACCACGAAAAAAATCATGATGGGACCAAAGAATGCCACCAAGGCACCCACGATCCTATGGAACCAAAACAAATTAAGCATAGGCTGTGAAAAATTAAGCAGAAGTGCCTACAAAATCAGAACTGGAAAAATCACTCCGAAGCCCAGAAAATCGCCAGAAAATCGAAAAGAAAGCGTAGAGCGTCGCAAAGAAAACGCGCTAAGCCCAAACAAATCACACAGGGGCCAAAAATCCTGCGGACACAAAAATATTGTACTGGCACCCCAGAAAATCGACCTGGAACTCCAAAAATATCGTAGGAAACCGGAAAAGAACCTGGGCTCCGAAAAAAATGTGCAAGGGGCCCCAAAAATGTGGGTTGGGACCGGAAAAGTCGCGTCGGGGACCAGCGCAATAAATCGTAGGGGAGACCCGAAAACTGAAGCCTGGGCACGACAAATCGCGCTGACGACCCAACACATCGCACTTGGATCCAGAAAGTTACCTTCTAGGACCCAAAATACGTACAGCGATGAATCAAAGATCGCACCAAGACCGACCAGTATCTAGGTGGCAAATTGTGCGGCTCAAGTAGTCTCGAAACACAATGTGGGGAATTTCTCTAATATGGCAGCGGAATCTTCCTTGTGTACACAGTTTGGGATGTAAAAATACGTGCATGTCATGTAGGGAAAAATGAGGCTGGTTGGCCCTGCAAATAATTTGAGCCATCCCCTTTATCTCAGCCTCTATGACGTCATGAGAACCAAAGCGACATCTGATGACACTTTGAGGATTCCTTTTTTACTGGACAGGAATGAAAAGCGGTAAACGTCTAGTGAGATTTCGACAATGTGATTGTATGCTCTGAACTAAACTTTTCGGAACTTGGAAACATTCTTTTTCACAAATAGTGCATAGGGGATCATTTGGGAAAAAGAATGTTTACAAGTTCTTTTTCTATTTAAGTAATTATCATGTACTATTGAAATCAATAGTACATTTGTTATTGTATCCGTACAATAGCGATAAAAGATGGTTTGGGATGAAGGGACAACTACTCAGATGGGACCAAGTCAGCCATCGCGACGCCACCCTCTGCATCCTGGGTGGGGTAAGGAAAAAGGCGTGGTCAGGTGGATTATGAGGTTAGGTTATACATAATGATCCAACCATAGCATACACGGATGAGTCGATGATGATGGACGAAGCTTAGTTCGTTTCGCACTTCGACAGACTTTCGAGCTACTCCGCTGGAGTTGGTTTGCATGTGGGCATGGGCATGCTTTCAATATTCTTGTTTCTGGCTTCAATAATCACTAATCAGGCATCTTCATCTGGTCAGTAACTTGCATCGTTATGCACGTAACTTGAAACAAGCATATCTGATAAATAAAGTTTGGTTTTTTTCATGGCGCTGTACTGCATAAGTCATCACAAAAGATGGAATTTCTCGGGATTGGTACTTATATATCCCAGTATTTTCGAAACATCTTAGTGTGCACCGTAATTACAGGCAAAATAAAACAGATCCTCACCATCTTCCACACAAAATGTGCCAACGGCAACATAAAACTTATATGCAGTCCGCACAAATGAAAACAAACTATCAGATGATCAAAAACTCAACTGCCCTCCCCTCGCCGCTACAAGTACAATAGTCTGGTTGGGATGGGGCTAGTTGACGAATGGCATCCGCGAGAAGATGAGCTATGGTCTATTTATGTGTTGCATGCTGCTGAATTTTTTCCCGAAACACACAAACTGCATGCGCGCAATGATGGTGCATTTAGGCGCAAGCTAGCAAGGTAACTATCAGCACGTAAGCAGCATATGACATTATGGCCGGCCATCAATTTTGATGAGACTGCATCAACAATGCGTTCATGAGTATTACTGTCCCGAAATGAATGTGCTGTGTGAGATAAATCATGACACATTTAACCTGGACAACGTTTGGAACCCATATGGGGGTAACCCAGGATTCCTATAATTGTATCAGTGGTTTTAAATGCTGCTCGAGAGGTGTAGATGGTGGTTATAGCGTATTACACATTGCGTGACGGACATGGCAACATATTGAAATTACCTTCATTATAATAAACTCAAATAATGCTCACGCTTTTTTGCGGACATTGCGGAGACATAGTTGAACCAGCACTGAGGCTCTCGCTCTCTCACAGGCAAACGTTCACTTGGATTAAGCGGAGAACTTTCAAATGCGGTAGACTTCACATTTTCATTATCATATTATGATATATCATTGTCGTCATTATGCTCATCATCATTATACATAATACCATGTCATGATCATATATTTATTTTTTTTCATCAATCTGTGACGATTTCTGTTATATCACAACTGCAAAAGTCAAAGTCTTGCTATACCACTAGAGATCTCAAGTCACGCCACGAAAGGAAGAAATATTGTGCACATACAACTAAATTTATAGTTGTGCACATTTATGGTCACGTCCATTTGCACTTGCGCATATTTAATGATACACATAGTTTCCATATGGAAGCCTATGCAACTTATGAAGCAGATTCTGCCTGATATAAATTTATCATCTGACATACGTCTTTAACGATGCACAGCTGTCACGTATACATTTGTGGTTGTGCACATTAACTTGTGCATATATGAGTACGTACATCTGCAACAGTACATTTTCTTCACGTATGCACGTGTGCTCAACTACCTCCAACTTGGCAAGCCATCGAATGTCGGTCCAACGCCGTTGGCCTATCTTACGCTCGTGATCGTCTAGTCGGTCAACTTTTTGACCAACACATCACCCGACTTTGTTGTCAATGACGTCATATGGCTCTGTTGACTAACACATTATCCAGCTGGCCTGATGAGCACGTCATTTTGACAATATATCTGGAGATGTACGTGATGAAATAGTTTGAATTGCTTGTTCATCGACTCGTATGTACATAGGAAATAAGCGTCAAACCAGCATACTACTATGTATCACGGATGCTTTGCTCCCCAAGCGACTGCTGCACGTAACATACTCTGAAGCACGAATACAATAGTTGTACTTACGGCGATGTCTCCGATTCCATGCTCGGATCTAGACAAAAGTTTTCCTTGTTGTTAGACACCTCTTGTCTCTTCGATGTAGGACTGAAACATACAAGGAAACATGTGCATTAGTACGGCACACGCTATTTTCAAGCCTGAGGAAAGCAACACGTATATTATGACACACATACACAAAAACATCACAATTTGACTTCAGTCGTCATTGATAAGGTTGGCACCACGCACACCGACAGCATCAAATGGTAATCCGACTAAATCGCTATCACGGCAGAGAAGGCACCATCAGTGAGCACTCTCTCCAACACACCGCATGGACGATACGCTAGTTCAGATATCGTCCCTACCTATTTCAGCAAAGTAAATACTATGCACAGCTTTCAAACACACACATTGGCGAACACCATTGCGATAAACCGTAGAGCGCCAGCGCGCTCATGATTTTGTTCTCCACGTGAATCACCAGAGAGCTGTCCCGAATGTATGCGGCTTCCAGCGCAGCAAGGCGCTTTTTGTTCGCTGATTTCACTACTCTCTTATTGTTAGCTATAAGTGTATATTGTTAGCTATAATGCCACCCCGGTAGCTCAGTTGGTTAGAGCGCTAGCCTGCACTGGTCTCCCCTGTCCAGGCAACACAAGGTCCGGGTCGCTTCGCACGCTCGCATTTAGCCCCCGGCCGGGACTGTCAGTTGGCAGCTGGCCCGATAAGGTCGGGGAGGGGCTACCGAGCGGCCATGTCGGTGCATTGGCGGCACGTTAAACTTTCGGTCTAAATTCTACCGTTGAACTGGAATTCATGGATCTGCTGGTGGGACCAGGTTTGACGCAACAAGCTCTACTTAGCAACAGAACCCTGGTTTCTAAAGCCACCCCAGCAACAACACTGATAAAATTTATAAAATTAAAAATGGTGTCACGTGTTAGTGTTGTGCGTTATGGCTGTTCTGGTCATGTAGCTTGGGCCCATCGAACAGTAGGCGCTTGGTGAGCCGTTGACACAGTGTGGCTGTAGCTAGAAAGAATGCTAACGAACGTGAAAGAAGCTGCTGTGTTCAACCCACGATAGCACCGTGTGTTTTGGAGAACATTTTCCTGGGATTGTTCGATGCATCGTACTTTCTCCGTTCGTTCGCTCGGCAGAAGAAAAAAACAAACATAATATCACCAAATGACATTTCCGTGACAAAATAATGTCGCCGTACACACAGCGCCTCCAAAACCAACAAGTGAACCGGGTCCTGGCATAATTTTAAAATCGCAGTGTTTGTGCAAGATGTTGTCGAGGGAGTAGAGTGTGATGACGTTATGAAAAATGCTTCTTCGGGGCACTGTAATGGAACTTCATGGTTAGTCGTCTTCAGGGTAACGTTGTAGGTGCACCAATGTAGTATGCTGGATGGGGCCCACAAACGTCATGGGGCAAGATAAATAGTAGCCTATAGTCTACTATTTCTATACTGTATCATATTATGGTATATTGACGCCTTTTACCTAAACCGCTGTCGCTGTGCTCTTACTCATGATTATATTAGATTCATGATTAGATTGCTCGTTAATGATAAGATGAAATAATAATAGTTGGATTGCCTGGTAAGATCGACGAGCGTGTACTGCACGATATCATCAATAGTCATGTTTCCATGTTTCACCGGGCATTTATCACCCGACGGAAAACACTGAACAGTGGGAAGGGTGCAGCCACGGAATGGACGTTTGCGCATCCCATAAATGGCATGAACCATTAGCTATCGTCAGCCAGGACACAAATCAGCATTATTGCTGTAAGCGTGACATATGGACCTTTCAGGTGGCGTATGCTAATGCCACCTATCAACTGTACTGGCTGATTTCAAGTGATTTCATGTAGCGTCCATTTTATCAACTTGCTCCATTGTCAGTGTCATACGCACTGACACAAGCAATCGCTTCAAACTTTCGGTGTATTACAAAACAAGAAAGACGAGCAATGATGTGAAACTTCGCACACATTTCTGTGCGAAACATTTTGCACCAAGGTCTTCAGAACAATTACTTTTAGCCAATCTCAAAGTATGCTGTCGAGTAGATCAACATCGTTTACCTTGCCCACGCTTGAAAACGGCACCTGGCACTTATCATTACTTGTATTTTCTAAGCGCGTGGCCTTCATGAAGTAAATGTTCCAGTTAGATGTTAGCTTTCCTTCCTGATCCACGGACTAGAGCAGACAGATTGGATATCCGGACGGATGTCCGCTTGGTGCGGATTACGGTGCGGATTACGGTGCGGATTACGGTGCGGATTCG
The DNA here is from genome assembly GCA_034440575.1 of Imbricaverruca yamaguchii. Classification (NCBI taxonomy): domain Eukaryota; kingdom Metazoa; phylum Arthropoda; class Thecostraca; family Neoverrucidae; genus Imbricaverruca; species Imbricaverruca yamaguchii. The sequence continues at coordinate 696,134 of JAOTOL010001555.1, read as the reverse complement.
GGCAAAATATACGGGCTGAGATTTGATACGGATTGGTACTCCCAAGATTTTCTGCTAATATTATATTTCAATGCGTGGATTAACGACATACTTCGAATTAAAAGTGACCGTGCATTCACTTACGACTAGTGAATATCTGATGAGTACAAAAAAACGAAATATATCTGTGATGTACCTGCCTTGAACTACTTGGACTTCAAGCACTTCCTGAAGAGTTCACACAATATACTGGGTTTCTAAATGCTCCCAACCAAAATGCGCCCATTTGAGAACGTTAACGCTATTTTGGTTTCGTATCAGTCGCATGGTATCAGTTGGTGAGCTATAAAATGTCATAAAGCTTCGCTACAACGAGTTGCTTCGAATTTCTCTTGTTGCCTCACGAGTTGCCTCGAAGTCCTCTTTGGTGTAAAATGATCGAGTTGCTTCGCACTCGATCATTATACACCAAACAGGACATTGGCCCTTCTATTGCACGGTGGCCAGTTTTCACCTATAATACGCCGCCAACATGACTTCACCCCCAAATAATTTTACCTTTTTAGCATGGGACTGTAGGGTGTGTCTCCCAAATACACTTGGGCCTGCCCATTGTTTTCGTATATTTTGCCCCCAAATAATTTGTTTAAATCAACACGCATGGCCGAAGCTCTCTCTCTCTTTCTCTCTCTCTCTCTCTCTCTCTCTCTCTCTCTCTCTCTCTCTCTCTCTCTCTCTCTCTCTCTCTCTCTCTCTCTCTCTCTCTCTCTCTCTCTCTCTCTCTCTCTCTCTCTCTCTCTCTCTCTCTCTCTCTCTCTCTCTCTCTCTCTCTCTCTCTATCTCTCTCTCTCTCTCTCTCTCTCTCTCTCTCTCTATCTCTCTCTCTCTCTCTCTCTCTCTCTCTCTCTCTCTCTCTCTCTCTCTCTCTCTCTCTCTCTCTCTCTCTCTCTCTCTCTCTCTCTCTCTCTCTCTCTCTCTCTCTCTCTCTCTCTCTCTCTCTCTCTCTCTCTCTCTCTCTCTCTCTCTCTCTCTCTCTCTCTCTCTCTCTCTCTCTCTCTCTCTCTCTCTCTCTCTCTCTCTCTCTCTCTCTCTCTCTCTCTCTCTCTTCCTCTCTCTCTCTGTTCAGTTGCCAGCTGCACTTGCTGAGCTACATAAGCTACATGCTTAGTGTCCTTTGAGACTCAAACCCATGGCCAGCCATAGACAGCTTACTGGTTCGGCACCCCCGCAGGGCTACCTGCAACTGAACACAGGTTGCGGCAATAACTTTGTACAACCGAGTAAGCAATTGCATCGGTGGAAGGAACGATCTCAGAGTCATGGTGCACTAGACGGAAATGGATTCTATTCATGAAGCACACATACCGCAAAATAAAGAATATGGAGAGTATGAGGCCTCTTCTGCGACCTGTTTTTACGCCTGTGCAATTTTAAGAAGAGCAATAGAATCACTGGCGGATTTAGCATTTCGCCAAGGAGACGAGCGAAATTTTGATGGGGCACCTTTTTTTTGGAGTTTTGGCGTTTTTGGCGTCACTGACGAAGACAATTTCAAGGGATGAGTTTCAGTGTCCCTGGAAGAGCGTATGTTCTACTCAGAGGGGCACTTTCCGCTAGAAAATTATCATGTATATATATATGTATGTATGTGTGTGTGTATATATATATATATATATATATATATATATATATATATATATATATATATATATATATATATATATATATATGTATATATGTGTATATATATACACGTGTATATACGTATATATATATATATATATATATATATATATATATATATATATATATCCATAAAGTCGTTTGTCCCAACACACCATCATAAGAATGTAGGGCACCAAACATATTCTCCTTGTGCTGCTGGCTCAGTCTTAGCAATGTTTTGTCTCTGACCAATCAATGTTCGGCCTCCCCTAAGATTTTAAATTTGGAGCTGTGTCCTTTGCCCAGACGAGTAACATTTCCAATTGCTGAAGCGTTATGATGTTCCCTCATTTAATATTTCCGTTCTTCCACTTAGTCCAATAATATTTACCAATCGCCTTAACTAGCCAATATTTTGTGTAGCCCCTTCAACACGAACGGTATGTTTTTTAATTGGACGGTTCACGGCGCATGGCTACTGGCGCCTGTTTCGCGAATGGGTCGCGGGATTGAGCAATTTCCAGGCAGTGCGAGTGTTGAACCCGGGACTTTTGCACCCAAAATTCAAAACACTAACCACTCGGCCATCCCCGCCCTGAAGAGCTAGTATTGTGGCTCTCGGGTGCTACAACACTGCGTTTCGTAATGTGTTGGCATGGCAACCAATGCGCCGACATTGCACGGCGTTTCGTTTGCCCGGAAGCCATTAGGCCTGAATGTGACAGGTGATGCAAATGGTGCAAATTTCAAACGAAAGCTTCGCCGAATAGATGGCAATATTCCAGAAAACGATCTCCGCTCGAGCCAGACAGATGCTCCCATAAAACACAATATACAACAGGGTAAGCACAGCTTGAATGCCATAGAACGCCCAAATCTGGAACGCAAACACATTACACGCATCACACTGACGTTAAGCCATCATAACATACTCACCACAAAGTCATGGCTTCATTACACCCTACCACTTCTTGACTACGCCCTGCCACAGCTTCATTAAACCATGCCATATCTTCATTACACCTTGTCACAGCCTCGTTACACCCTGCCACAGCTTCATTGCACCCTGTCATGGATATAAACACTGGGGATGGGGCTGGGGGACAACTTCTCCAATTTCTAAGAAATAGCGATTTGTCCTCTTCAATTTCTTTCGTACCCCCCCCCCCAAGGCTCAGCTACCTGAGTATGATCGCCGCAAAATTACACGTAATCACTTATAAAGTGAAAATATAAATATGCAAGAGAATCACCGAAAATACTAGAATCTGATCTAGCTAATCAACGAGCTTCAGGGGCTATCTGTCGTCACAAAATCTCTATCAGTATGGTACATCAGCAAACGTTAAAAATGTCTCCCAACGGGCCATTCTTGAATAACATGAATCTTGACCATCTTGTTTTCTCGCTTGGGCGAAAAATTGTGTTTTGTGAGGCAACAAATTTACATTATCACAGGACTTTGCAATATCGTAAGGCTCCCCTGCGCATATGTTGATATATGCTGAGGAAACGTGGCTGGGTGTCCTTGGGTATCTTCAAGACCATGGAGGGGAGTCATGGACAGCCCTAACTAAGCACGTACGTCAAGTTCACGTCGTATTCGCATTCAGACAAGATCGGCAGAGCCGTATTTGTATTAGCATTGGCATTTCGCGACGGGTTTGTGATCGTTCGAGTCAATTGCCACCAATGTTTCTGTTTGCACTGAACACGCCGGAAACAACTACATGGGTTTCACATTATCACTTGAATTGTCAAGGTCTAACGCAAACAGGTTTCTTCGGTCGCCTCCCATGTTCTTCGTTTTCAGAAAAACCTGCCAAAATATGGCCACAGACGATAACCCGTGATGAACCATCATGTAACATTTCGAACCCATGCATGTCAAGGTTAAACTTCAAGGTCAAAGATAGCTTCATTCATTAGATGGCGATATTAAAGCGATATCCACCGAACGCGCGGTTCGGTTGCTATCGCTTCAATTTCCATGGTTCAGGAGCATAGGTCGAGCTGATCATTCGGCCGCCTCAATTTTTTGTTCGTTTTCGCTCAAACCTATACAAATCTGGTATCAAGCAATAGCAAGTGGTGAAGTGGCAATAGCAACTCTAGCAAGTGGCAATAGCAAGTGGCAATAGCAACTCTAGTAACAATTCAAACCGGGACATGTCACGATCAAAGGTTTGATTGAGCTTTCGATGGCCTCGCGTTTCAACGCTGCGGCTTCAATTTGCCGAAAATGGATGGCATTCGACGTTGCTTGTTGTGCGCTGCCAGAAAGTTGATAATTCGCAACAATCTCGATGGGTTAAAATGCAAGCTAATTTCTTCGATCGCCTCCTTTTTGAGGAGGTTTAGACAAAGCCTACTCAGATCCACTATCAAGCGAGAGCCCATGATGAACCTTCGAGCAACATTTTGAAACCGGGATATGTCAAGGTCAAACTTCAAGGTCAAAGGCTGGTTTGAGTTTTTCGAATTCCTCGAAATGACTCGTCTTTGTGGTTCAACTTGCACCAAGTGGGTATCATTCGACGTGGATTGTGCCTTCTTGTATTACTACGAAATCAAACTAATTTCAAAAGTCAAATGTCAATCCGACTTCTTCGGTCGCCTCGCATTTTTCTTCTCCCTAATCTACCCACATCTCGTATCAAGCAAATGCCCGTGGTATACCTCGTGTAACATTTCAAACCGGGACATGTCAATCTCGAACCACAAGATCGAAGTTTATCTTAAATTGCTTCAAGGCATCGCGCCTCGTCGCTATGTTTTCAATTTTCATCACGTGAGTGCCCTTCAACGTGCTGTGAGGTACTCTAGTAAACCGTTCAGAAATCACATTGATTTGCAAAGTCAAAGGTCGAACTCATTCCATCAGTCGCCCAGCGTTTCTTCTCTGTCTCACCAAGCCGCCCATGTTTGGTGTCAAGAGATAGCCCGTGGACAACCCTCGAGCAATGTTTTAACCCGAGACATGTCAGATAGAGCCTCAATGTCAATGGTTAGTTTTAGTTCTTCAAAGTCCTCGCGTTTCATCGCTATGGCTTCAATTTGCATTATGCGGGTGTCATTCGACGTGACTTGCCGTACGTTATCAGAATGCTGAGATATCGAAATAATTTCGAAGGCGTCTAAGCTTCGGTGTGTGTACAATGATTGAATGTGATAGGAATAGGACGAACAAATCTCTTTTTGTTTGTAGACGCTGTGATAGCAGGCACTCATATCCTATGTGACTTGGAGCTCCCTCAAGAAATCTGTCATAACCTGCTCGGACGACGCTCTCATTGTTGCCACTGCCACATGATTTACAAATTTACACTGCCACATTGATGTTCTGGGCATGCTTTCCACAATGGCGCAACGGAAGTTGTGAGTTTTGCAAGATAAACCACATGTGAATGCGGACTATTTTAAGCCAGCCGGCGTTCATACCGCGAGAGAGTACTGCTCGTAATCAAGGTTGGATCCAGGAATTGTCATGGGGGCACCTGTCTGGATGGGCGCCATTTCCTTGGATCGGCGCTACTGCGAGCTTTCAGCACCTTTCAAGCCTCTGGCTGAAAGATTCGAGGGGGTGGGATGCACTCGGTCCTTCTTAAAGGGCGCCTTTCCTTCCAAGGGGTGCCGTTTTATTTTGTATGCGCGCCTTTGGCTGAAAAATTCGAGCGAGTTCACTTTTTCAAAAGGGCGCCTTTTCCCGGACGGAGGGATGCCACTTTCCATGTGGATAGCACCTGTCCCCAGTGCCATACCCTTTATCCGTCCTGGTTGTCATTGCATCGAAATGTCTCCCCGTTGAACAGGAAAGCATAGGAATCGTTATTGGGTGTCTATATTTCCTACTATAAGATAATCGTGGAATATCTTCTTTTTGCCTCCTACAAGAGGGCGACGTTTAACGTACTTACAGCATTGTTTTGTGGTGATTGTGAAATCTGAGCACATACGACATAAAGTTGAATGTTCAAAGGCAGTGATAAGGAGTGAAATTTGCTCATTTTAGCGGAACCTTTTGTCTCCAAAACATGATTTTTACAACTGTGAATCTGAAAACCAGACATCTAAAATAAAGTGGCTGAAACCCAAGGATGTTTTTCGATGGAGCGGGGGGCGGGGTAAGTCCTCACATGCAGGGAAGCTGATCCGAGGTGGTGCAACGAAGCAATTATTTATGGTGGATGTGAACCTTTTGATGTACAAAATATTTCAGAAAGCTGGGTCACGACATTCCCATAGGCACTTTTGTCCTGTGGCTCGGCCAATAGTCCTGTGTTCATTAGTCGATAATAGTAGACATTTTTCGGCAGTGCCCTTCCCTAATGACTTCCGGAACTAATCCCCGGATTTAAAAGGGTGGGACGCTGTGCCCGGTTGTCCCCCCTCCCCCTTTTGCCGCCTGTGATCACATCAGATTCTGAAAGCTTTCAGGGGATTTCCTATCGGATTGTATGCTAGAAATGGCAGCGCCACACCCACCTATGACACGGACAACATCAGCACCAGCAGCACCAGCGGCACACTCAACTATTACACGGGAAACAGCAGCACCAACAGAGGCAGCAGTACATCTGTCTATTGTGCAGGTAACATTAGCACCACCAGAACACTCACCTATTACAAGGATAACAACAGCACCAGGAGAGGCAGCAACACACCCACCTATTACACGGACAACAGCAACAGCAACACCATCAGCGCACACACACACCTATTATATGGGCAACAGCAGCACCAACAGCACATCCACCAACTACACGGGAAACAGCAGCACCAGCAGAAGCAGCACCACACCCACATATTGTCACGGCAACAGCAACAGCAGCAGCACACCCACCTATTGCACGGGCAACAGCAGCATCTGCAGAGGCAGCAGCACACTCACCTATTACACGGGGAACCGCAGCACTAGCAGAGGCAGCAGCACACCCATCTATTATCCGGGCAACAGCAGCACCAGCAGAGGCAGCAGCACAGCCATATATTATCTGGGCAGCAGCAGCACCAGCAGCACATCCACCTATTACATGGACAAAAGCAGCACCAGCAGAGGCAGCAGTACACCCACCTATTACACGGGCAACAGCAGCACCAGCAGAGGCAGCAGCCGCGGCCCGTGCCGCTTTCCGCTTGCTTCGTTTTCTGGTGCTGGTGTAGAGTGGGGCGGTCGGCGTGGGCCGGGGCGCCGGGAGTCGGTCCACCGCTGCCGCCGCCTCGGACACTTTCGCGCGAACGCATCTGCTGTAAACGGACGCGGCAGTTAGCGCGCGACAACGCACGCGTCGCGGCAGCGCCCGCGGCCCGCCGCCGGGACGGCCAGGTCGCGACATGGTGGCGGTGCGGTCGGTGTGGACATCTTAACAGCAGCCCTCTGTTCCTCCCTCGTCGGGACGGCCGGCAAATCGACTTTCGCCGGGCCGCTGAGGGGGCCTCGAAAGCCCCACATTGAGCTCCGATCTACGTACGCCAGAACAAGACGCAGAACGCTGTTAGAAAACACAGGCTGGGTATCGGGTCAAGGACTGGGTCTCGGTCTCGGGTCAAGAACTGGGTCTCGAGTTACGGACTGAGTCTTGGGTCTCGGGCCACGGACTGGATCTCGGGTCACGGACTGGATCTCGGGTCACGGACTGGATCTCGGGTAGCAAGTCTCTCGGAATTCCCGTCGTCAGAGCATAGATTTGAAAGGGTCGAGAAGCTGTGACGTACACACGTAAAGTTCACAACCGGTTTGCGTAGCTGTCGGACCAAACGCTGGATTACGTCACTCCAACGAGACTTTGATGCAGATTTGGACACATTTGGAACATCTTGGATCAGAAAGGCCGCGAATTCTTTCCGCTGCAAATGTTTACTGAACTGCACACAGTGTGTGGTCTCTCACCGTCGCGTCGGTACCTACCCATCGGCAATAATGACATCAGCGAAGCCCCGGCATGCCGAATCAACAATGTACAGCTTCCCATTAGCACGAGCACCGAAATCAGAGTGAACTTAAAGGCATGCAATAACGTGCACAAGAGCACATCTGCAAAGTGGTTGGCTTCAACAAGTACTATCATCACCGCGCAGGTTGTTGAGTAGCAAATTCATGTGTAGTTCAATTTCAGATGATGGCAGTACGAGCTTCTTGTGGGAAACTGTCTTTGGTAGTGCCGTTTGTTGTCGTCCTTGGAAGGAAGTGAACGTGTTTCTGTTGTTGTTTTTGTTGTTTCTGTTCTATATGTTAAGCTTCTCGAGATCACCAGGTGACGAAATACATTTCGCGAAAATTGTCTAGTGATATTCAAACAGAAGGCGAAAAGATGCATATGTAAATTGTATGTACTTGCTATTGGCTTCGAGAAGTGTGCTTCTGTATTCATGGCCCACCACTGTACTCGAGTTACACAAACAATTCGTCGTGAATAAATAACTTTCAATGAAAGGCAAAACTCCATGCAAATGTGCACCACTCTTCAATGTACAAATATATCACACGTTGTCCAACTATCTATGGGGTAGTCGATTTCTTCACCTATAGTTTGAGTAGTGCTGTATTCAGTTTCAGTTCGCCCACGTCCCATGGAAGAGCATCGTACGCTGTCATGGTGGGGCGTAGGAATCTGTGTCCGCCGTAAGCCGAGCCGAATATTAGAGGATGCGTATTGTTGCCACCGTACACGACCGACGACCGCCAGCACCGGGCCCTGCACCGTACCCTGCGCCGGGCCCTGCACCGTACCCTGCGCCGGACCCTGCACCGTACCCTGCGCCGGACCCTGCACCGTACCCTGCGCCGGACCCTGCACCGGCGCGGTGCGGACCCTGCACCGTACCCTGCGCCGGACCCTGCACCGGCGCGGTGCGGACCCTGCACCGTACCCTGCGCCGGACCCTGCACCGTACCCTGCGCCGGACCCTGCACCGTACCCTGCGCCGGACCCTGCACCGTACCCTGCGCCGGGCCCTGCACCGTACCCTGCGCCGGACCCTGCACCGTACCCTGCGCCGGGCCCTGCACCGTACCCTGCGCCGGACCCTGCACCGTACCCTGCGCCGGACCCTGCACCGGCGCGGTGCGGACCCTGCACCGTACCCTGCGCCGGACCCTGCACCGGCGCGGTGCGGACCCATGTGGGGCGACCACACTCGCAGTGGACGGGCCCGCGAAGTGGGCTGATGCGGCGGCACAGCCCGGCATCGGTGGGCTGGCGAAAACTCGTGCCCTGATCAAAATTCGTCTCGAGGGTTTTCACATTTGGGGAAGCTTTAACGGTGCTGATAGGAAGGTGATGCTCACTGTAGGCAAGCTCTGAATCAGCTCGTGAGAGCTCAGTACCAACAACTGTACTCTTGTGCGTTGTTTTACTTTTCGTTCTTGACAATTCCGCGGATATAAACAACACAAATTCAGCTTCAGAATCGTCAAGAAATGATATATTTTTCATTGAAATGTCGTACCATCCCCGTCGATGGACTGCTTATATCTAGATTCGTACTTCACCAGTGGCATTCCTCAGCTAGATCATGTGTGACGCTGTGTGATGATGTGATATGATGATGATGTTCAATCAGTAGTGTTCAGTGGTGTTCAGTCAGTAGTGGTCAGTGGTGTCGGTGGTGTTCAATCAGTAGTGTTCAGTGGTTTTCAGTTACTAGAAGTCAGTGATGTTCAGTCAGTAGTGTTCAGTGGTGTTCAGTCAGTAGTGTTCAGTAGTGTTCAGTCAGTGGTGGTCAGTAGCGTTCAGTCAACAGTGATGCAACACTGGAAAGCACATGCACAACCGTGGTTATGTTCAAAAATTGTTTAAGCAGGTGCAAATCACTATGCGATGCACGAATACTCCATAAAACGGGTTGTTCATATTCCAATTATGGACAGGGGTGAAACCAGAGTGGGGTCACGCCCGTGCATGTATATGGAATTGGCCCGTAGCAGCACAGGTTATCCGAGCCTTTGGAATAGTAACACTAAATTGTTCATTTCTATAGGTTTTTGTTAAGGCCTGTTCTGCTCGCGCCAAAGTAGACTTATTCCTTAAATTTGTATTTTACATATTTGCATCGCTTCTTTCTCTGGAGGTGCTCGCAATATTTTGTTTAAAGGAAGAGGGCTGGGCAGGCACGCTTCTCGCGCGTATGGCCTATCACGTATAGGCAGCACCGCGGGCTGGTGACGTGATCGGCACAGTCGATGGGAAGTAGTGATAATAATATCCTAGACGTATTGGCTGCGATACGGGCGGGTTGTCGGTTGGTTGGTTGGCACAGTCGGCGGTGGGAAGTCGTGATGGTAATAGCCTATCACGTCTTAAGCAGCGATACGGACGGGTTGTCGGTTGGTTGGTTGGCACAGTCGGCGGTGGGAAGTCGTGATGGTAATAGCCTATCACGTCTTAAGCAGCGATACGGACGGGTTGTCAGTTGGCCGGTTGGCACAGTCGGCAGAATGCCGCGACAGCAAGTGTTTGTCTTCGAGCCCAAGGAGGGCGGATGTGCTTTGTCAGTGTTTTTAATGATATCATTTGGTGGCCATATTGCACCTATTGCGACTGCGATGAGGACACGGATAAACATAATGGTGTCAGCCCGACGTGGGTGGCCGTTTGGACGCGACTGCATAGGGAAGTAGTGCTTCAATACAAAAACGAAGGCTTTGTCATTGCTTGGCAAACGATCACCAAACTGGTTCTGGACTATCAAAACCCAATCATAGACCCGCACCCTAATGTTGTCACCAAGACGACCAGAGATTTGTCCGGTGACCTAGGACAGTCGTCGACAAAATACTAGCTTAAGTCGGATTGCTTTTGATGCACTTGCATCCTACCGGCTTCTTTGACAGCACGTTGACGGAAAACCTCGCTTCGCTCTATCTCCAGTCAAATAGAATCCAATTCTAAGAAAGGCGTTTCCCCAGCCAGTTTCTAGCCGGTCAAGAAGTCGTCACCAATTGGTAGAGAAGGAATGGAGTAGAGTTGGAAGTGTTCATCCACTGTACACTGTAGAGCATATCTTCGTCAGGGTCGTGTTTGATGGGTTCGTCGCCAAAGCAATGTTAGTCAGAAATGTTTTAAATTCGTCGATTCAAATTGTGCAGAAATCAATCAGGGTGGTCTGCCTGGAAGGTGTGAGCCTTGCGACATGTATGTACTTGCGCGGGCAGCCAGACAGAGATCTCGCACTGCAGGCAGCACTAGCCATCCTTTCCGGATGGTAAATGTTTTGTATTAGCTTTGTTTTTCGTTCCGGGACCTTACGTTCAGGCCAGGGAGAGACGACTCTTTTTACTTCTGCTTTTACTGATGCAAATTAGTGGACACATCGCATACGAAATCACACTGCCTCGGCATGCATACTTGAACGGGCCTGGCTACATCAATACTCAAGGGATGTGTTATGGTGACGAATCTACACGGAGATTCAACTTCACCCGCGCTTTTCATGCTTGCCCTCGCCCTTGTAGCGCCACTACACTGGATGAATATGCTCAATGCTGGCGTCCAGAAAATGGTTACGGAAAACCAGGTAATTAACTCCTGCTATGATGGCGTACGGCACATGTAAATTATCACAGAATGTACGCAAAGTCACACCTTCACACTGTGCCGACCAATAATGGATGCAAGGACTTTTTCGTTCTTTCGCAGTGGCAAAATGCCATCCTCTAGATTTTTGTTACGTAAATGAAAGAGTTACGTTAAACCGGCATGTCGCATCCGGTGATAACAAATAAGCAAGACAGGAAAGATGAGAGACACTGGCAAGCAAAGAACGTGACTCAAAGGGCCAGTATATACATGGCATATAGATATATATACACACAGATATATATATATATATATATATATATATATATATATATATATATATATATATATATATATATATATTCATACATATATTATATATGTACATATATGTATGATATACATACAAGCATGGTAAACAGTAAGACGTCTTGAAGATGGACAGCTTCCTAGCCTCCGGACAGGCTCTGCTGACCACCTGCAACCTGGAGCGAATCGGAGGTGTGGCCGGCGCTCAGGGCGAGCCGTGGACGTCAGGCCCGACCTTAAATGTGTAGGTGTATGTTTGAGCTAGAGCTTTGGAAAACCTGAGAAGGAAAAAGCCAAGCTGATTGGAAAAGTCGAAGGAAAAAGACTAAGCGCAATCTATGGGGAAAACCGTCAGTTTTGCCCAAATTAGATCAGTCCTTGACTACCTAGTTCGAAATAACCTATATGCATGTTGCTTATTAGAGCGGAGAGGATGATAGCGTTTGGTTCCAAATTGTTCTTATTCGGTGCTATGGAAAAGGGCGAAAAGTAGTTAAAAGAGTTCTGGATGTTCGTCACCAAGAAAGATGTTCAGTGAAAGTGGAAGACTACGTTGGGTAATGTACCGGAGAAGGGAGCGACGCTGCAAGTCGTATGTAGGACAGGTAAGCAGAAAATTTTGGACAGAGTTGTACGTATTACACATTTGACAAGGTCCCGATTTCGAGCCTACTACCCCCAAGTTTTGCATTTACGTTGCGCTGTTTTTGCAGTAGGACGTGCATGTTAAACATGCACGAACGTTGGCACGAACGCTGCACGAACGTTGACACGAACGCTGCGCGAACGTTGACAACATCACACGATTTTAATTCTGCTCCGCGCACCGGAGCGGATCTACACCAACGTGCGTGGTGAGAAATTAACCGGTGTGCGTGATCCAAAGTTTCACCTGGCTGATCAGGCACCGCTCGGCCGTGCCGCTCCAAATTTAAATCCCTCATAACGTTTGTTTTCTCTTCGGTTCGCTTCGTATTCTAATTTCTTCACCGAGAGCCAAATGTGTCATTTTAATGTTGTTTTTAATTTTGCTCCATTTCACCCAATATTATTCATGAAGTGCTCTGAATCTTTGTCCGAAACACGTGGTTCACGCCGGCATCTTCGCTCGCAAACAACCTTGAACAGCGATTCAAGGCGCAATGCAGCATCTCATGTTCAATGTTCTTATTCAAAGCCAGATATGCTTTTTCATCTGAACGCTTACTAGCATAGTGTTTGTATGCACATTTGCATGATTTCGTAGCCGAGAAAACCTTTTTTCTTAAAGAAAAAGAAAGAAAAGTTTTTGACGTTTAATTTTTCACTCCGAGTCCGATGCGTTCTTCTGGGTTACGTTTTACCACTGGCATTCCAATAATCCTTTTAATATATACTGAAGGGTTTGCGATGGTCGTTCCATTTGTGGCAGACTTTCAACAAAGTTCCACCGTGCAATACGGCATTTTAAGTCATAATTTTCCACTAAGAGTTGTCAGATTTGTTCCTTCAATTGAATATCTAGCAACCATCATCCAAACATTCATCCTGATGTACTTGCAATTGCCCTTCAACGGACTTTCGGGCGATCTTCCTTCGGGCAGTCAGCTCGTAATACACGTCGGATCGCAGGGGCCACTCTCAGTCCGTCCGGCTACTGCCGGCTGACCTTGTGACGTCATGAACCACGTGTCCGACACGACTGGGAGCCTGGCGAGCTCAGATGTGGGACGTCCTTCGTGCTGGAAGGTTGCCTGGAGCGTATATGGAGTAGGATGGCAGTGCGATGCGGGGACCGTAGTACAGAGTGGCGCCTATTATAATCCGACTGTTTGGCGTAGTACATTAAGATTGAGGTACGATGCATGCCTTCACGGGGTGTCAAAGGAGTGCAGTTGCCATGGGTACACCAATTCCCTCGCACCGTGGCGTTATGTGTCCGATCCTGTGCCAAAGTTGCTTCCTTTGCAGCTTCCCCTAGAGCTTGGCAACTGCATGCGCTGCTGACAACACGAAGAAATCTGGCGCACAGTCAATATTTTCGGGCTGTCTAACAGTTTATGTTTTTGTCTACCGCTTGCACATGCATTGCATCTGTTCTGAGCGTTTTTCACGAAAAATGAAGAATCACTGCAAAAGCTAGTATACATGAGCATCACAGATCACGCGCATCGTCGCGTTACAGTTGCTTGCGTCTAATTGATACTCTCACGATGGCATTGGAAGAATCCATTGGAGACTTCGTGGACTCATGGTGGGCTTTTCTCATCATCGGAGGGTCTCATAGATCTGCTAGGAGACGGCTATCGTCATTGTTGGAGCGGATTTCGATATTCGATAATATTCGATAATATGCACTTTCAAAAATTGCATGTGAGCTCTGCGCTATGCCTTCAGGTCGGGTCTAGCTCAGTTGAGTAGCTCATATCGCGCTTCACATCCAGCTGATGGCGGTGCTCGCATCACCTATCCCACTGCACGTGCTCATTTGCTGGGCGGCAGGGACTCGACAAACATGATGATTGGATGGGTAATTACCCTCCCGCGTATCCAGCGATCGGAACGTGTCTTCATTTTCAAGGACAATGTTGATTGAACTAGCAAAATACTGCATGTTCGGCACATTTGTGGAGCACTTTCCCCCCGCTCCCACTCCCAATAAAACCATAAACAGGTCACTACTAGACTGTATGCATGGAGGAGGATGATCACAACGAGAAAAACGTTCAGAAATGTAACTGTAAATATAGAGGTGCGACCAAAAAGAAACGGGACATTGGCTGCTGATGACACGACTCAGCAGCCACACACCGATGAACTATATTCTATCGATGCGCAACATTTCAGCACTATATGAGCAAAGTGTCGCTTCAGCTGACCCATTGTCCTTCTTTAAACAGGTGTGTTTCTAACTCCCATGCAGTGCCCCGTGTCACAACATCAGCTTTGAACCAAGGATTAATATCAAGTTCTTGGTTAAACTGGGGAAAACTGCTTCAGAAACACTTTCTATGCTGAAGGATGTGTATGGAGACCAAACAATGTCCCGTACACGTGTGTACGAGTGGCACAAAAAGTTTACGAGTGGGCGTGATGACGTGGAGGATGACTCAAAGCCTGGACGTCCCACAACGTCAAGAAATGATGAAAACATCCAGAAGGTGAAGGAACTGGTGCGGAGTGATCGCAGATTGACGGTAAGAATGCTGACTGAGGAACTGGGATTGGGGAGAGTCAGTGAGGACCATCCTGAGGGAGGATTTGAGCACGAGGAAGATTTGCGCGAAGATGGTGCCCAAATTGTTCTCCGATGATCAGAAGGCCCGCCGTGTGGACTTGTCCCGGGAAGTCTTGGAGCAGCTGGAGGGCTACACAGAGCTCCTGGACGATGTCATCACTGGAGACGAGAGCTGGGTCTTCCAGTATGACCCCGAGACCAAGCGGCAGAGCCTCCAGTTGAAGACGGCGGGATCCCCAGACCAAAGAAGGCCCGCATGTCAAGGTCCAGGATCAAGGTGATGCTCATTGCGTTCTTTGCCCAACAAGGCCTGGTTCACCCATGAGTTCGTGCCACAATGGCAAACCGTGGACCAACAATTCTACAAAGAGGTGCTCAGCCGCCTGATTGCACGGATCCGACGCTCGAGGCGTGACTCGTGGGAGAACAAGAGATGGATCCTGCACCACGACAATGCTCCCGCACACGGTGTCCTCAGCATCCGACAGTTTCTAGCCGAAAGACGAGTTGCAAGCCTGGAATATCCACCGTACTCGCCAGATCTAGCACCGTGTGACTACTGGCTATTCCCAAAGTTCAATGGTGTCCTCAAGGGATCACATTTCGAAGGGGTTGAAGACATCAAAGAGCACGTAACAAAGACCCTGAGAACCATCAAGAAAGAGAAATTCGAGGGGTGCTTCGAGGCGTGGAAGAGCAGATTCTAGAATGGCATCGACTTCGAGGGGAAATACTTCGAGGGGGAGAATGTGTAGTTTCCTGTCATCTCGTGCAATAAAGACTGTATTGACCGAGTCCCGTTTCCTTTTAGTCACACCTCGTATATAGAGCTCAAAATTGTGTTTCTTATGTGGTAGCGAATCCATCATTGATTACTTTCATCAGTAGTTTACTGGCCAGCAACCTTCCAACGGGTCCAGAGACGCCGACAGTTGAAGGTGGACATTTTCATCAGTAGTTTATTGGCTAACAACCTTCAAACGGGTTCTAGCGCGCCAACAACTGACAGTGCACATTTTGCAATTATTAATTTTTTATCTCGTAATTTGCAGTCCTGACTGCGGTCAGAAACATCGATACGGGCTGCGCGCAATTTGTCTCGCGGTTCAGTTGGCATTGGCGTTAGGCACTTCGAGACATCTGTAACATGGTGATCGTGCGCCACACCTGTCCCGTCTCGCCGAGCTCCAACTCAGCCGCCCCTCCGATCGCCCCTCCGATCGCCACTTTACGTCACGTCCCTTTCCGTAACGTCCGTTCTCTCCTGTAACGTCTGTCCTATTCTCTAGCGTCCGCCCCTCCCGTAACGTCCGTCCCCTTCCATAATGTCCGTCCTCTTCCGTAACGTATGTCCCCTTCTGCAACGTCCGTCCCCCCAGAATGTCGGTCCCCTTCTGAAACGTTCGTTTCCTCCCGTAACGTTTGTACCCTTCTATAACATCTGTCTCATTATATAGCATCCGTCCCCTCCCGTAACATCCGTCCCATTCCGTAATGTCCGTCCCCATTCGCAACGTCCATCCATTCCGTAACGTCCTTCCCCTCCCGTAACGTCCGTCTCTTCTCATAGCGTCCGTCCCTTCCGGTGACGTCTGCCTCCTCCCGTAGTGTCCGTCCCCTCCCGTAATGTCAGTCCCTTTCCGTAATGTCCGTCGTCTTCCGTAACATCCGTCCCCACCCATCATGCCACATCGTCTCTCGTTGCATTTCGTCCTCTCCAGCTGTTTCCTATCGAGTCTGGCCCTTCTCTTCGTTATTCCATGCGATTCTCTCACACGCATGCGAGTCCAGCTTCTGCGGTCTGTGCTACTTGATTCCACCCGGTGCCCGGCTACACCCAGAGGCGCAGCTAAAGGGCTCCCCTTTGCCGAATACAAACACACTACATAAGGCAGTATTTTAGAGGTGATTTTCGCCACGAGAAACGAGAAATTGTCGGCGAGCGAAGCGCGCCGAGCTTGACCTCGATCTAAGGAGTGCTTTTTCTGGCATGCCCTTTGAAAATCCTGGCTGCGCCCCTGTCCACAAATCATTCTGCCCTGACCTGCGTCACTCCAATCTCATCCGGCAACGGCCCACACTTTTCGCCTGACCTGTGCTGTTCTCACTCCGTTTCAAAGTAGCTGCCAATTGCACTTCCATTCGCTGTGTCCGCCATCAGTCCGTATGGTCCGCCTGGTCCAAGTCCACGTCTGGTCAGCACAGTCAGTCTAGTCCACGTTCACATCTGGTCCACATCTTCACCTGATCCACGTTGATTTCGATTCACATCACGTCCCGTCCGCCATCGTCCGATCAACACTGAACCCGGTCCCGTCCGGTCTCGACATCTCGCCAGCAGGGTACCGTCGCGCCCCGTCCGCCATCGTCCCATCACACTGGACCCGGTCCCGTCCGGTCTGGACATCTCGCCAGCAGAGTACCGTCGCGCCCCGTCCGCCATCGTCCCATCACACTGGACCCGGTCCCGTCCGGTCTCGACATCTCGCCAGCAGAGCATCGTCGCGCCCCGTCCGCCATCGTCCCATCACACTGGACCCGGTCCCGTCCGGTCTCGACATCTCGCCAGCAGAGTATCGTCGCGCCCCGTCCGCCATCGTCCCATCACACTGGGCCCGGTCCCGTCCGGTCTCGACATCTCGCCAGCAGAGTATCGTCGCGCCCCGTCCGCCATCGTCCCATCACACTGGGCCCGGTCCCGTCCGGTCTCGACATCTCGCCAGCAGAGTACCGTCGCGCCCCGTCCGCCATCGTCCCATCACACTGGACCCGGTCCCGTCCGGTCTCGACATCTCGCCAGCAGAGTATCGTCGCGCCCCGTCCGCCGTCGTCCCATCACACTGGGCCCGGTCCCGTCCGGTCTCGACATCTCGCCAGCAGAGCATCGTCGCGCCCCGTCCGCCATCGTCCCATCACACTGGACCCGGTCCCGTCCGGTCTCGACATCTCGCCAGCAGAGTATCGTCGCACCCCGTCCGCCATCGTCCCATCACACTGGACCCGGTCCCGTCCGGTCTCGACATCTCCCCAGCAGAGCATCGTCGCGCCCCGTCCGCCATCGTCCCATCACACTGGACCCGGTCCCGTCCGGTCTCGACATCTCGCCAGCAGAGTATCGTCGCACCCCGTCCGCCATCGTCCCATCACACTTGACCCGGTCTCGTCCGGTCTCGACATCTCGCCAGCAGAATATCGTCGGTCTCGCGACGGATGAACACGCACCGGCAGGCTCGACAGACGCGTGTACCGACCAGCCGACTCTGTGCACACGCAATTCCGGCATCGATTATTGACCACGTGTGCCGGGAACTCGTTCAGTTTCGGCACGCACGCATTTCGGCGCTGTGTCGCGGTCGCCACTGACGCTTGTCCAGAAGGCTCCCGCCTGTGTTTGACCCCGCCCAGCTTGGCAGTTGTGTCGGGGTCCGCACTGACGTAGAAAGACAAAGCGCCAGGCGGCCGTGCATTAATAGCACGCGCATATTTTTCATCTGGGATGCAAAATTGTACGGCATTAGGCTGCTCGAACTGGTTTGCTGACAAGAGGGCGTGTCAGCTAGCTGGTTCGTTGGGTGTGAGGACGCCGGAGGGCGTCCGCGACGAAATGCTTCCACACAAACACTGCGAACCAAAATGTAGATCAACAAAAAAAAATGATGCGTACCCGTTTGATCAAAATCTAAGTGCTTCAGATCCTAATATAAATCATATAATATATGCACCTGTACCGATATGCACGTCTCGGTAAAGCGCGGGCATTGTATCGAACCTGGCACGCCCTGCTCTGCTCTGGTCTGGTCTGTAAATCACAGCTGTCCCGGTAAAGTGCGCGGGTCGCATCGAGCCCGACACATCCTGTTCTGCTCGGTTCTAGCCTGTAAATTATGCCTGTCACGGTCAAGTGCGCGCGTCGTGTCGAACCTGACAAGTCCTATTCTGATGATATGAGATATCTAATCCCAAGCTTTTGCTGCACTTCCAGTGCAATTTACGCTGGTGTATTTATCGACACGCGCAATGGGGTCGACATCTCCACAGGAACCGCATAATTACCGCGAAGACTTGCTTGTCGGATTTGAGCCGAAGGTCATGTAGCCGACGTCTCATCCCAAAGCTGCTCATCTTTCTTTATATCTTTGTGTTTGTTTTAAAATTCATTTATGAGACTCCGTTCGACCTCTCTTCTTCACAACATGTGAGCAAAAGCAACCAAAATTACGATTTTCATTAATTATTCGAGACAGAGGGTGGATGATTTCGCCCTTGCAAGGCAAACATCGTTTTCCTATAAAATAATTGAAACTGCTCCCATACCCCATACCTGGCCGATTCAGGCCACCTCCAGCAGACTCATGGAACTTGTGAAGCTTCCTTGATTTTGTCCTAATGTGAGATTAAGCATCACGCAGCATCTCGCAGGGCAGGTCTAAAGGGACCACCTTGAGAAAACTAAATAAGCGATAATCATGTGGTGCAGTACGGAAAAAGCATGCTAAAGTGGCTGTTGTCTACCAACTTAAACTACTTGTCTTCCTAAATCGTTGATCGTGATACCTGCTGACAAGGCAGTCGTCATTATAACTCCGGGAAACGTGTGCACAAAAATTAGGCAATTTTCTACCTCCTGCTGGCCACCAAAGAAAAAAAAACTTTATCGAGCCTGTCTCCTGCTGGAATGTCCAAGCTGCACGGCAAGAGCCTACCTTCTATGTGTCATTTATGCGCCTGGAGCTAAGAACTAGTGCCCAAATACGGTGAAGAGGAGACAAATACTGACAAATGCACCTGGCTCCGCCTGATCTTCCTTATTCACAAATCAAGTTCGTCTTATAGTCACACCCTTGCCACCCAAAATGCCTCAAACAGGGAAACAATAACGCCAGGTTAAAGCAATATCCTACTCTCTGTGTCCTTTATGCGTTTGGAGCTAAGGACTAGCGCCAGAACACATTGAAGAGGATAAAAATGCTGACAAATGTATCTGGCTCCCTCTGAACTTCTTTACTCACAAATTATGTTCACCTCATAAGTGAACAAATTATGTTCACCCCTTGACACCCGAAATATCTCAAACAGGGAAACAACAACGCCAAGTTGAAAAAAAAGATAAAGAAGTTGAAGCTCCTGAGCGGGATGTCATGCATCCTTTCTTGCTGACATTTGTATTGCAACATCTGAATGAAGTATATCACACAAGAGCCGTTAATTCAACTTCAAGACGTCCTTGGTGTGGCATCAAAATCATCCAAATTATCATTAATTTCCATGAAATATTCTACATATGGGAGAACATGATCAATGTAGTGGCAAAGCCCCGCTCAATATGTCAGGGAATAAACTATGGTAGTATTTTTCGGTAGATTTAGCAGTGCTGGCTGGCCACAGTAGACATTCGCCCCGTCGCCCATGCAAGCCGCCTACCACATGGACGTCACAAGCGTAGGAATGCCAGGCGCGGGCAGAGATTCGTCAGCATCATTTTTTCGGAAACTTAAGCGAAATAACCACATTAACGGATTAACCCCAACATCTTGCCGATATAGAATCGTTCTAAGAAGTTGCCTCCCCGCGCCGATTCTCGGCCTTTCTCACGCGCCTGAATGTCACCGATTATTGATATCACCTGACTATGCATTTCCCGTTCGTTGACAAATGCGTTAGGCATCTTTATATGAAGCTACCATCAGGAACAGTTTCCTCAGTACACAACAACACGTGACGTTCTTGGTCTGCCAAATGCCATACAGATGTCGGTCCGAGAACGCACAGATGTCCGTCCACATTGGCGGACAATTGACAATGAAAGTTGCTGCAAAACACGCGGTCGATGCGAAAGGCTTCTTTGACAACGCATTTCAAAAGCGGCGCACCAGCCGCAGCTCGGCAACGCGCCGACAGACGGATTTTCGGCAGTTTCCGTGGATTCTGTCGGCAGTTTTCGCGTCCCCTCCCACCACAAAGAACTATGGAGGTGGGCGGGCGGCGGACGGAGCTGCGCGGCGCTGCGCCCCGGCCGGCCGGCCGGCGTCCTCCTTACCTCATTCCATGCCGTCCTGGAGGTCGAGCCGCCGCAAATGGGACGTCAGAACCCGTCATTCCACACGCCTCGCATAGTCTCACTCGCGCACACAGTCCAGCTCTCAATGCATTTCTGTTTGCCGGGCTGCACCTCGGCCGCGCGCCCGGCCGGCACCGCCGACGGAAGCGACGATATCGAATCGGGGCTCGGGCGGCCGGCCCGCCGCCGGGCGACCGCCGGCGGACGCCGTCGCTCGTCGGCGGCGATGACGGCTCGGTCGCGTCGGTGGAGCGGCCGAAGGGTCCATGGAGCGGGGCCAAGGTCGGGGTCAAGCGTACGTAGCGCCGACAGTTCATTCAGCCGCAGCTGGATAAACAGCCGGTTGAAGCCAGTCGTGTTCTGCCCGCACAAGATGTGTCCCGGTCGGTAAGTATGGCGGCCGCGAACCGAACCTGACTACGCGCGTATTTATTTTTGACCAATGGATTATCATACCGTTAGAGGGTGGGGATGGCTGAGATGTTGGAGTGTTGAGCTCTGGATACGAACATCCCGGGTTCAACACTCGCGCCGCTCGGTACATTTTCCGCGGCCCACGCGCAAAACAGTGTGGGTGGCGTCCATAGCCGTGAACATAAATGTGCGCCATGCTAAACAACCCAATGAAAAAAACATGCCGTTCGTGCTAAATGAGCTACAAAAAGATATTGGCTAGTTAAAGCAGTTGGTAAATCTATGAACCCTAAGCGGTGGGCGTGAGATTGATGTTGACAGGCGGTTTGGCGAATGTAACTACTTCCTTGCCAACAGTTAGAAAGCTATGTATTAGCTCGACTAGGCAGGCACGATAATTGTGCACCACACTATTTGCAGCACCGCCAAACACAACTGGAATATTCCACAGCTCAGATGACGTCTATCACGGACAGTCCGACTTCGGCAGCGTCCAAATTGTTTCAGCCTGAAGAGGTCCAGAGCTGCATGACAGAAGCGAAACGGACGGCCTCACCAGGGCACCTCCGTTTCGCTCGCTGGCGAGCCACACACTCCCTGCCGACACGTTCGAAGACGTTGCCCGGCGGATCGACCCGGCAGTCGGCGACTGCTACAGGACAGTGTCCGGCAGTTGATGACTGCTGCAGGACACAGTGTCCGGCAGTCGGCGACTGCTACAGGACAGTGTCCGGCAGTCGGCGTCTGCTGCAGGACACAGTGTCCGGCAGTCGGCGACTGCTACAGGACAGTGTCCGGCAGTCGGCGACTGCTACATGACAGTGTCCGGCAGTTGACGACTGCTGCAGGACACAATGTCCAGCAGTCGGCGACTGCTACAGGCAGTGTCCGGCAGTCGGCGACTGCTACAGGACAGTGTCCGGCAGTTGACGGCTGCTGCAGGGCACAGTGTCCAGCAGTCGGCGACTTCTACAGGCAGTGTCCGGCAGTTGGCGATTGCTGCAGGACAGTGTCCGGCAGTTGACGACTGCTGCAGGACACAGTGTCCAGCAGTCGGCGACTGCTACAGGCAGTGTCCGGCAGTCGGCGACTTCTACAGGCAGTGTCCGGCAGTTGACGACTGCTGCAGGACAGTGTCCGGCAGTTGACGACTGCTGCAGGGCAGTGCCTGGCAGTCGGCGACTGCTACAGGACAGTGTCCGGCAGTTGACGGCTGCTGCAGGGCACAGTGTCCAGCAGTCGGCGACTTCTACAGGCAGTGTCCGGCAGTTGGCGATTGCTGCAGGGCAGTGCCTGGCAGTCGGCGACTGCTACAGGACAGTGTCCGGCAGTCGGCGACTGCTACAGGCAGTGCCTGGCAGTTGACGGCTGCTGCAGGACACAGTGTCCGGCAGTTGACGACTGCTGCAGGACAGTGTCCGGCAGTTGACGACTGCTGCAGGACACAGTGTCCGGCAGTCGGCGACTGCTACAGGACAGTGTCCGGCAGTTGACGACTGCTGCAGGACAGTGTCCGGCAGTTGACGACTGCTACAGGACAGTGTCCGGCAGTTGACGACTGCTGCAGGACAGTGTCCGGCAGTTGACGACTGCTGCAGGGCAGTGCCTGGCAGTCGGCGACTGCTACAGGACAGTGTCCGGCAGTTGACGACTTCTGCAGGACAGTGTCCGGCAGTTGATGTGTGGACGGTGTCTCTGTCAGCTTTTGCGAGGCTGCGCTCAGTCGGGTACACACTCGATAGAACTCCGCTGACGTGCAACTTCCTACGACTAACACTTGTTGGTAGTTGTTTTATTGGTATGCTGCTGCGCAACATATGCGGCCTTCCGTATCGGTGGCAGAAACTGGAGAAAATGACGCCTCGCACACTGCCCGGGTGACGTTACATTACGAGAAAACAGAGCTTAAGTCCGACCTGCCTAGCGCATATCTTCATTCTCGAACTCTGAGACCGGGTGGGGAATTGCACCGCTCTTGCTAGCTCATCCCAAATTGAGGTAGAGCCGCGAATCAAATATAAGCGCTTCGTGTGTTACGAGACAAATCCAACTTCCACAGATTTGCGTCACTTTTGGGTGAACCACTGACCTTACAGGGCAGGCCACACGCCGTTTATTTGAATTGGACGGGAGCACGTTTGAGGGTCGTCGTAACACCCTGCACTGACTGCAGTTAAGCATCACCTCTCGTCGGACAGACCAGGCTGCCAGGCGACCTGGGCCCGATGCAATGATACGTTAACTGGACATAACATTTTAGTAAATATTTTTAGGTCTGCAGAGACACGCCAGAGTCAATTGATCGTCGTAATCCGTTTGTTAGTTATTAGGGTTTTATGGCGTATCAACTACAGTGGCTATACAGCGCTCACGCCGTAATCCGTTAATAAAGAACGAAGATAGGAATAGGAACATAAGAATCCATCCGGTGCATCGGAATTAGCAGGTATCCCTACGGATGTCTTTCCATTTACGATAACTCTCTGTGTCATCAGACCCTCAAAACCCTCGGACAGATACGAGACGAACCATTTGAGAGGACAGTCCTTCAGGTGATAGAACTGATTCATTTACGAATGAAAGTGATTTACACTTTGAAGTTCAGCGAAATAATTTGCGTGTGCTGTCCGCCCTACATCCATCCGAAATGTGATACCTTCAAGTCCCTGTAGAATGCAGACGCCAAGGACGAAGTTACCGGGATAAGTTGTTTCGTGTCACACAGCTGGGGAACGGAGTCGTCTGCCTTCGGACACAGCCTCTGGTAAATCTTTGTCTACTTTTAGGCATTGCACTTAGTGTGGGTGTCCCTCGTCCTCTCAGAACTGGCCTTTTTATGCAGGTGTTTTGCTCTTTGTTTTTACTTCTAACAGCATGCCGGCGCAGTGCATTTTAATTGACTTATTCGTCGTCGGTATTAGCATATATGGACATTGCATGCAAAATTGACTATGCCCTCAAAAGCCGCTTTACACATAAAGACATAAAGACATAAAAGATTAGTGTAACTATGAGCCACAATGGCCCTTCTTGGTTGCACTCTGTACACTGAACCAGTTGCCCACCAAATGTGCCAATCATCCCTCCCTGTAATACTGAAAAGCAAGCCCTCTATTCTTATAATGATTGTCTATGCTGTTTTTAAAGATGTTCAATGTGCTGCTACTGACAATGTTTTCTGGCAGCTGGTTCCAGTGTTCTACTACCCTGTTGGTGAAGAAAGTCTGCCTTAACCTTGTTCTGCTGTGGTTAACTTTAATTGTGAATTTATGACCTTTAATTGCATCACTTCTGTTCAATTCAAACACTTCCCTAAGATATCCTCTCTCCAGACCATTGACAAATTTGAAGACCTCGATGAGATCTCCTCTCAGCCTTCTATATCTAAGTTAAAACATTCAATTTCTTCAATCTTTCCTCATATCCCAGGTTGCTTATGCCATTAACCATTTTTGTAGCCCTCTTTTGTACGCTCTCTAAAAGCCAACAATCTTTTTCATAGCTAGGAGACCAAGCTTGGATGCAGTATTCCAAATGTGGCCTGACATATGCACAGCAAAGCTTCCTGATCACTTCCTCACTTCTGTATGATACATTCCTATTTATTGCCCCGAGCATTCTCAGTGCCTTCTTCCTGGCTTCCTTGGTCTGTTCTGATGCCCACAATTTTGTGTTTAGAATAACGCCTAAATCCTTTTCCTGTTGAGTCACTGATAGCACTTGGCCACCCATCAAGTATGGAGCCTTCATATGCTGCTTATCTACATGCATGATTTTGCACTTATCAAAATTAAATTTCATTTGCCATTCTTCGGACCACTTCACAAGTTCGTCTAAGTCTTTTTGCAGCGAGGTATGCTCATCTTGACCTGTTATTGCCCTAAAGACCTTCAAATCATCCGCAAATTTCAAAACTTTACTGCTTAGGCCACTTTCAATGTTATTTACAAATATAATGAACAGTAGTGGCCCCAGTACTGACCCCTTTGGGGACTCCACTAAGAACATTTTGCCATGATGACTTTGTACCATTTAGCATCACTCTTTGCTGTCTACCTGAAAGCCACAACTCTATCCATTTTAAAATGCTACCTGCAATACCATTGGACTGAAGCTGCATCATTAACCGTTTATGGGGTACCTTGTCAAAGGCCTTACTAAAGTCAAGATATGCTACATCAACCTGATTTCCCTGATCAAATTGTTCTGTGGCGAAGCTCAAAATGTCCAAGAGATTTGTGAGACACGATCGTCCTTTTATAAACCCATGTTGAGTATCTTGACTTATCTGGATGGGTGTTGATATCCAGACAAGACAAGAAGCTTGTGCAGTATTGTATGAGCACTTCAGCTCTTCCAGCTGAAGGCACGGAAGAGCCCAAGTCTTGAGAAATTCATGATCGTAGGTCGACGTCTCTGAAAACCTGGAGGGGCATGAACTGCAGAGAGATTCCTGAACTATGCGAGGTAGCCCGGGCATCCAGTTCCGGACATCGAGGTGAGTGACCAATGACTTCCGCTGAAGCTCCCTTATCTTTATCAAACCGACCAATGGGCTCCAAAAATCCAGCGGGGGCCGGAGGATCGCAAAAATGACTTGCGAACTCCAGGAATGGGACTAAAAAATTATGGAGGAGCCACCGATGATAATGGGGATTCCGAACCCTGCATGGGGGGAGGTAACAACATGAAAGCTTCTCCAAACAACTTCGGAATCCGTGGCGGAAGCAATGCCGGCGAGTATTTGGAGCTTTTGATTCCTTTTTCAAATTAATGAACATATCCCTTAAAAACCAACAAAAATCGGTGAGATTTCGAGTAACCAGCATCCACATCATCCGCTTCTTTAGAAGTATATCTATCCCGGGCCCAGGGGCCCGGGATGCCAAACCAACTTCGTGGGGCCACGAAGTTGTTTGGTAGTGGGCTTGAAGGTTTCCCTTCACCATTGGCTTACATGCAATTTTACCGATTTTCTCTACGCTTTATTGCATGTTTCATGGCGATATAGATTACTTCCACGTATACCAATTAAAAGACCTATTCTTCAACTTCAACAAAGTGTATTCTAAACGACCCAGTAACAACCTTCCTGCCTGACGATGTGCCGTTTCAGGCAGGCTGACCATCAAGCGCCTCCAAAATACAGAGATTTACGGATATTGGTAGGCTCCCTCTATCCTCCATTTTAGCTGGTGAAGTCGTCACCCTCGTTCAAGCGCGGAAGAAAGGACAGTCAGGGGGAGGGCAAGTGCGCCAAAGCTTCTTCACCTCAGTGGCATGAGAGTTTTTGAAAAGCAACCACAGAAGACCGCCTGAAATTATCTGACCGCACCTCTGGACCGCAACAGGAGGCCCACTGTCGTCACAAGAGATCCCATAGCCGCCACAGGAAACCCGTAGCTGCCCATAGCTGCTACAGGAAACCCATAGGCGCCTCTGGCTGAAAAACAAAATCGAGGGGTTGGTGTGCACCTATGTGCACTCATAGGTGCACACCGACCCCTCAGCCTTTGCGGAGGGACGCATTTTCCTGCTCGAAGGGACGCTGCTTTCCATGGGGCCATATACCCCAACTGCCCTTCCGCCACCGACAGGAGGGCTCATATAGCCAAAACAAGAGACTCTCCTCACGGCTGCAGGCCCACTTCGGATCGAGGCGCTTCAGAGCCCACGTGCCCACGTAATATATCCTTGTGTATTTGTATATATGTATATGCATATATCTATCTATCTATGCATATATATATGTATATATATATACATATATATATATGTATATATATATATATATATATATATATATATATATATATATATATATATATATATATATATATATATATATATATATATATATATATATATATATATATATATATATATATATATATATATATATATATATATATATATATATATATAATGTGTGTGTGTGTGTGTGTGTGTGTGTGTGTGTGTGTGTGTGTCTAGTGCGTTAAGGGTTCAAAAGCAATCTACATCAATGGGCCGCAAAAGACATTTCAAATGATTCCTCAAAACATGTTTACTTTTGGTCAAATATATCCTTCCCCGATCCATGAATATCGAACCACATGGACTAGGCTTAAACGTAAGCCTACCCATGAGTGGATGCACGCCCTTGGTTTGTGGGCGCATATGCAGTCTGCATATATTGGTGGAGAATTGTGAAAATAACACTGGCCTGCGTTTCAAAACTTTTTTCAAAAGGTCGGAAGTTTCTCAGCTGTTCTAATGCAAGTTTCGTGTGCTGAATCCTAAAATACTATCCATTTTTCTCGATTAGCTTAAGTTTTCACACTACGTCAAAGATAACAACTCACACACTGATGTATCAGTATGCATACTGCAGTATAACATATGAATAGCGGAGAGAAGTGAGAATTAGGACGCGGGAGAAAAGGGCCAAAGCATTATCTTGTAAAGTACAAGTCCAACGCTGCTTTTATCATGTAATATTTTCTTATTAACAAGCGCCAGCGTTGGCAAGCACTACCGTCTTCCTTTTCGACGCGCAACGTGGCTGTGTGAACAGTGAGTGGAAAAGGTTCTTATTTTGGGGTGTCAATAACTCGTTTCTTTGGACGGTATCACCAAATATTTTGCTCAATTACGAATATATTACTAACATATGGAATTTTGCGACATTTGACAAGTGTTTTTGCTATTTGCTCGTGTGTATTCGACATACGAACCTGATTGATGGAAAATGGTGATGGTGGGAGAATTGGGACAACCGTCCCAATCCTCCCAGCCTGTCCCATTGTAATGTTACATGTAGTTTACATGTAATTAGCCTGTCATATCGCAAAAGGACATTTGATTTTAGTAAATGTAAGTAGATTTTACTCAACTACCTCAATGAAACTACTCTCAAATGAGCCTGTAATTAACCCATCATATCGCAAAAAAAAACATTTGATTTTAGTAAATGTAAGTAATTGTTAGTAAACTACTTCAATGAAACTACTGTCAACTGAGCCTGTAATTAACCCGTCATATCGCAATAAAGCATTTGACTTTAGTAAATGTTTTAGCGTCCGTCAAAGAGCTACTAAAGGACTAGTTTAGCAAGAAGTAGGGACAATACTCAAAATTTTATCCATGATGATTTTATGCACCACAACTTGAAATAAAGAAGTGCTTCGTATGACACAATGTTGAGTGAACCGCCGAAATAATCACAGACTAACATTTACCCATTTTAATTCACGTCCCAAATCTTCCTTTGAGTCCCATTTCTCCCCGTCACCAGTCACAATACTCCCTCACTCGTCTTCCCAATTCTCACTAAAATTGCACTTTTCATTTGTCTTCAATAACAGAGTAGATTCATTACTTTTCATTTTCAAATTTCAGGCTGCGGCGCACAAATGTCTGGGGGTTACTTTGAAATCAGGAATATGTCGCTCGGTGCAATGACACGGGTGCAACGGCGTGTTAAAGTTGCAGTCAGATTTTTGTTCCAATTCTCACCACTCTCCCCTACTGGGTGCATCATCTCTAATGTCTTTTTTGTGTATTTCAAGATGTAATCTGAAGTCATGAGTCGGCAGTGTCAAAATCATCCAGACAGGTTCTGTTACATATGTGGAAAGGTCACCCTACCAGATCGCCAGGCAAGCATGACCGACTTTGTAAAAAAGAGATACCACGCATATTTTGGAGTGAAACTTGGTGATCAGGACAAGCCGGTTGCCCCTCATCTGTTGCAAGTCATGTGTGGAAGGCCTACGAGCCTGGAGGAACAAGACCCGGAAATCCACGCCGTTCGGCATTCCCATGGTGTGGCGGGAGGGAAAGGATCATTCCACCGACTGCTATTTTTGTATGACAGATCTGAAAGGAGTAAATCGAAAGAAACAGAAGCATGTAAAATATCCGGATGTGCCATCAGCCATCAAGCCAGTCCCTCATGGTCCAGGTGTCCCCATCCCTGAACCCGATGTCGACATCGAGTCATCTTCCGACTCTAGTTGGGATGAAATGAACGCAGACGCGTCTGGTGCATATGAACCGACCGAGAACGATAGACCGGCACCGTTGAACCAAGCTGAGCTCAATGACCTAACGAGGGGCCTGAACTTGTCCAAGGAATCTGCTCAGCTGCTGGGTTCACGTCTCCGCGAGAAACGTTTGCTGGCGCCTGAAACGACATTCTTTTGGTATCGGAATCGCGAAAAAGAATTCAGAAAATACTTTACCTTCGACGAAGAACATTCTCTAATCTACTGCAACAACATCTCGGGCCTGGTAGAAGCAATGGGTACAGAGTACAACCCGACAGAATGGAGGCTGTTCATAAACTCCTCGAGTAGGAGCCTGAAGGCAGTTCTTCTGAACAACGGCAATAAGTTCGCGTCGATTCCTGCTGGACACTCCGTGCAACTGAGGGAAACGCATAACAGCATAAAACTTTTGTTGTCAGCTTTGAACTACAAAGAGCATAGTTGGCTGACCTGTGGTGACCTCAAGGTAGTAGGTCTCGTCCTTGGGCTGCAGGGCGGCTACACGAAATATCCATGCTTTCTATGCCTCTGGGACAGTCGGGCTGACAAACAGCACTATGTACAACGCGACTGGCCATCCAGGCATGCACTTGAACCTGGCTCCCACAACTTGCAGTCACGCTCCCTGGTTGAACCACAGAAAATCCTGCTTCCACCACTCCATATCAAACTCGGTTTGATGAAAATTTTTGTAAAAGCATTGGATAAAGAAGGACGAGGATTTGCATTTTTGGGACAGAAATTTCCTCATGTGAGCAGAGAGAAGCTGAAGGCTGGTGTATTCGACGGTCCTCAGATAAGGGAGCTCATGAAGGATACTCAATTCGAAGAATGTCTGGAACAGTCTGAGCTCTCTGCATGGCTGGCCTTGAAGTCAATCATCGCCAACTTCCTGAGTAATCACAGAAGTGCGGAATACGTGAAGGTCGTCGATGAGTTGATGGACAGTTTTCAGCAACTTGGTGCTCGAATGTCGGTAAAAATGCACTTCCTTAGGTCCCATCTAGATTATTTCCGAGATAACTGTGGAGATTACAGTGAAAAGCAGGGAGAACGCTTCCACAAAGACATACGGGTGATGCAGTTGTTGTGAGCTGTATTGCTGTTTTCTCTCTCAGAAGCAGAGATCAGGATTCCAGCATCCAGCAGTGGTTTCCAACCTGCCAACGATTGGCGCCTCTGTCCGTGCATCGAATTATACAGAGGAAGCAACTGTGCATTGATGAAAGCAGGAACAGCCGGGAAGGATGGGACAAGGGTGTGGGAAGATCATCCTGTAGACGTCTCTAGGCACAGAAACATACATGAGGTAAAATTGGACTATTACACTGGTCTGCGCGATTTATAAGGTGATGGGTGTCTCAGCTGTCTTTTGGTCAGTTTTTCATGCTGATTCCGAAAATGGCATCCGTTTTGCTCGATTACCTCGATTTTTTAAATATGTTATTTCACTCATATGAACGAAAATATTGCTCTGACTGGTTTACTAGTGAATCCGACAGAAGCATAAATAAAGGCTTAAACTCCATTAGATGGACCATAAGTGTATCCAGAGCGCATCCCAACAGTACACACTACTGCGGAATAAATGGCCTTTTCAGGGACTTCCATCTGTGTTGAGCAGGTGGGACATCCCTCTTCTGACACTAACAACAGTCCGCCAGAAAGTTCACATCCCACCGACCAAGCAAATGAGTGAATAAGCGAAAGACAAAGCAAAACATAATATGGAGATAGGCGAAAGACAAATATGCTACAAATTACGGATTCTGACTATCTAGAATTTGTGGGTATTTAGGACGAGCAATACAAATCAACAGAGTTCGGATTCCTCATTTTTTTCCGAATGCCAAGATACAAATATGAATCGTATGGTCGGCCCAATGAAGTTATATGACTATACGAGAGCCTAAGCGACGGTGTGCTTTTTATACTTCCTCAGTCGTAGTGCATTCGCCATGTGTCACCCGATATCAAATAAAGCTCGTGAATACGTGTCACGCTCTTATAAGACTTTGGAATTTGTAATACAACGCACTGTTGATAATTTTGTGCGGGTTGGAATGCTCTGCTCAGATTTATAGTTGAAAATATATCCTTGTGAAAGAATAATAAGGCAAGAAGTAATAAGGATTTGCCAGGATGTGCGCGAATACAACGCACATCCTGAGCCACAGATGACTTCTGAGCAAAGCTACAGGCTAAATCCAGCGTCAGTCCACGACATGTTTGCAGGATTTTGAAGAGGGATAGGTATCCGATATAAAGCGAAAGACGCTGAAATATGATCTTAGCTATGACAGCTGGTGCGGTCCACCAATACGCGTCACACCCGGGGTGCAAAATAACACCGACTAATCTCGGATTCCTTCATAAATTGGTGGACAGGGGTAATTGAGCGCCCAGAGTCCAATGGTGACACTCCCATTTCGATCTGACCAACAGCACGTGCGTTATAGCCTCTGGCATTTTTGTATGGTCACGATGCAGGGTTAACTTTAAATGGCCATAATATTTGTTGTAATCAACATAATCGCATAAACAAATATATGGCTGGGTTCGCAATAGACCAATGATCACGTTCCAATGCTGTATTTTTAAATTTGGCAATTTCTTTTTTGGTCACGTGACCACATATATCGAGCGCATGGAAAATATCCAGTTTTTACATTTTTATATTGTTGTGTAGTATGTTGTCTTTGACTACAAAAGAAATTGGAGATGTTTTTTCTAGATTTTGTACGAAAAATCAGAGTATGGAGCGATGACGTCATCAATGGCACCCGATTGCAGGACAAATAGGGTTGAAGTCAGTTTGATTCATGATCTCGTAGCCTTGCAACCTCCGATGACCTCGGGTGACCTTATCTGTTCTGCCTTTTACTTCCATGAATTTTACTGACCTTTGGTGACCTCCTAGGGGTCATTTAAGCAAAGACTTGGCCTTTAACATTCATTGACGGGAGAAGGGAGAATATAGTTGTTTTTTTTGGGTGCTGAATTCGAATTAAGTGGCACATTCAATCGTTTGAGCAACGCTAATAGTCAAGTCTAATAAACGTCTACATTCCAGATATCTAGTCATTAGTAACAGATCGTTATGGCTGGAAGGACAACGGTAGATATCGCCCATATTTTTGGTGGTGGTTGTGTATGTGGGTATACAGGAAAACATACACTGGTCTGTATACAGACAGGCTTAGTGACAGGTGCAATGTATTGTTCTATGAATACATGCATCACTGGAGTGGCTACCTAGACACTGATCCATCATTCAACGGCAGACATTGACGTGGCGCCCCTGTTCGCCCGACAGTTCGGCCACACTCATGGTGGTAGTATTTACCGGCACGAAGCAGTGCAGATACTGTGTTCCCTGGACCGACAGAGCTTTGGCGAAGCGGGTCTTTAGATCATGAGCTGTGGATTCGATATCGACTTGGCTAACGAACAAAAAAATAGATGCTTGGAATTTTTCGGCCAGGAAGGTGTACACTTCTGAGGCTGTCGTGATCTGATGGGAGCGCGGACGGTACCGACTTTCTCTCGCAGTCGCCCGTTTCATTGTGCCGCCGATGCCGTCAAACGCCCCCTTCCCATGAGCTGTTCCAAAGAACTGCCAGTCACATTTTAATCCAAAGTCTGTCTCGTGCTGGCAGATGGTAATAAAGTTGAAACGATTTTTGCATTGTCACGCGCAACCATCAAAAAAATAATGAATTTTAGACAGATTGGAGTTCCGAGTCTTCAGTTCCGGGATTAATTTTTTCTCTCAAAAAGGCATGAACAGCAGTCGCGTTGTGTTTTACCGAGTTTGACACGACACAAAAGCTCTGATGTACCGTAACATCGTCCTCTCGCCAATAGGAAATGAATGGGTGTATGGTGCATGATTCAGGGGATGATGATGCGGACAGTGATGAAGAACATCGGTTTAAGCAATGGGTCAGCACGGATCGGTGCAATCTAATTACGTTGTTCAGGCTCGAGGTGAATGTCTACAGAGTTTAAGCAGTGCGGTCGTAAAACTGACAAAACATCATTACGTGTCGGCTAACCAGAGCAAGACACTTGCATTCCCTAGGGAATCACTTCTTCCTGGGAAAGGAGTGGTTGTAGGAGACTTTTCGGAAAATTTTGCTTTTGTTATCCAGGACGAGGTTCAGAGTTACCATTGGGATGCGGGACAATGCAACTTCTTTTGTAGTCAAAGACAACATACTATACAATATAAAAATTTAAAAACTGGATATTTTCCATGCGCTCGATATGATGTGTCACGTGACCTAAGGTCACGTGACCCAAAAAAGAAATAACTGAATTTAAAAATGAAACATTGGAGCGTGATATTTGGTCCAGCGATATATTTGTTTATGCAATTATGTTGCATATAACAGAAGTTATGGCCATTTAAAGTTAACTCTGCATCGTGACCATCAAAAAATTCCTGAGGCTATAACGCACGTACGGTTGGTCAGATCGAAATGGGAGTGTCACCATTGAATTCGGGGCGCTCAATTACCTATGTCCACCAATTTATGAAGATATCCGGGATGGGTCGGTGTGGGGGGGGTGACGCGTGTTGGTTCAGTAATACACGGTCATTTTATCCAGTAACGTTGCAGATACACTGTGACTGTGACTGAGACTGTGACGGAGACTCAAGCTGCTCCTGCTGTGCTTGACCTGACCTGTGACGTCATCAACGCTTGGTGTCACCTTCATCATCATCTTCATCATCTTCATCATCATTTTCGTCATCTTCAGGTCACCAACGCTTCGTGTCATGACACAGGGATGCATGCAAGTAGGTGGGGACGGTTCACCCTTCCTTGGCTCCGACGGGCCCCTAGCGCGACCCTTCGGGCCAGACTACGGGCCCGCACGCAATCTCTATGCCCTACAGAGATGTCACGGTGGAGATGGAAAAACAAAACACTTTTATGGCTGCAGTTGGGCCCCTAAGAACGTGTACAAACTCGTACGAACGCTTACCGGTCCTTATCAATAACCACGTGTCCTTACGAACTTATACAGGCCCTCACGAGCGCGTGCGAGCCTTTAGGAAGACTACGGGCCCTCAGAGGCGTGTACGAACCCGTATTAAAAATGATGGTCTCTTAGGAACGTCCACGAGCCCTTGCGAACGTCCACGGGCCCTTTGGAACGTCCACGGGCCATTTCGAACTTCTGCGGGCCCTTCCGAGCGTCTACGGGCTGTTATAAACGTCTATGGACGCTTAGTACGGGGATTTTACGAGTGCGCACGGGCCCTTTCGAAAGTCTACCAGCCCTTACAAGAGTTTCTTATGCCTTACAGACTACGGGGTGAACGTTCTTCCAAGGAAACTTTGACATTTTGCATCTACATGCATGGTTGGGTGGTCTGTATTCCTGGTCTATAACAGAGTCAGACTTACAATTTGAAGAGGGTGGGATGCGCCAATACGGAGTCCCGACGAGGGTAAGAAGGGTTATTTGCAGAATTCGTAAGCGAACCTTTTTCTAAATATAGCGTTGGACATCCGGGGAGTTAAAAGATCGTGTAGGTAATCGAGGCCCCCTCCTTGGAAAATGATTCGCTACATCCATATCCAGGCCACAGTTTGCATCTTACCAAATGTTAGATTGCTCGAATTGCCTTTTAAAACATAATTTAAACAACATGTCACAGAAAGTTTGTGTGGCCATGGCCACACCTGCCATACTGCATTATCTATCCATGGTGTGTTGGGACATGAAAGATGGACTTTCGGGAAGGGGATAAATTCTCAAAATGTGCACATATTTAAGATATCAGATTTCGCATTCGCTGATGCCCAACCTTGTACTTTGGAGAAGGGGTACTGTCGAATCCCGTTCTACTCTCGATTTGTATATGGCTGTGGTAGCAGTGATTCGTTACGATGTGATGCCGTGATACACTACGGTAGCTCAGTTGGCCACTAGGACGACAAAATTCCGAGGAGAGCTCTTTCGGCTTTGTTTCTTTGCGATGGTTCTTTGTGTTCGTGTGACATGCACGTGGCATAGCGTTTATAGTGATATTGAGTGTGGTGCTAATGATTTCCAGTTTTTCGTGTTTATCCTTCCCATGTTGAAAGTGCAGTAGCCTAAACCAGAGGAGAAGTAGGGTTTACGCATAGTTTGGAAGCTTGGCCACTGTCACATGGTCACCTGGATCTCCAGGTGACCTGGACCCACCCAGCGCTGAGGACAGGCTTCCACTTTTTGGCCATAAGTTGTTGAAAGTGGAAATTTTTTAAAAGAAAATCCAACTGTCCTGCGCTGCTTATGCAACGACTGGTTGATGTGAGTGATCTGGACCCACTGGTGGAAATAAATCTCACGCTAATTCTGAATAATGCACGGGATGTAACGGAGAATAGTTCGTTGCGAAGGAAGCGCTCAGCAATCCAGCTCCATTTTCTTCTTGGGGAACAATTACAACTAAGAGCCTCTGAGAGGTGGTGACCCCAAAAAATCGCGCCGGTGTTCAGAAAATTTGAGTCAATGCACTGAACAATAGAGCTGGCCCCCAAGATTGATGTTGGGTGATGTTGATTGATGTCGGGATGAACAATTTTGGTCGTGGATCAAAAATAAATATAGTGGGGCCAGAAAACTTGCGCTGAAGACCCAAAGATTGCACTGAGACCTTCTTTTCTCCAGCAAAGAACAGCAAGGCGCAGATTAATTTTGTCTGGACACAAAATCACGCCCGGGCTCCCCAAAATCGTGCTGGGACATAACAAGTTTCTCCGGGGGCAAAAACATTCGGCCGAGGGCGCCGAATAAATACAGCAGAGCCCTGAAAAACTGGTGCCGAGGCCCGAAAATCGCACTGGGAACTGCTCCCCAAAATCGTTCCAGTGACACCATCACCGGCGACGGCCAACTTGATCGCTTCACCATGCTGATGGAACAGCAAGCCCAGATGCCGTCCCAGCAGTCCGAGATGGCAATCTCGGTGCAGGAACAGACACCCAGCGTGAGGAGCCCCGTATCTGTGCTGTATCGAGCGTCCTCGGCTTCACTTGAGAAACCACAAGCCGATAAGCATTTCGCCATTCTGACAATTCGCCAGATCTGTGAGGGATCATCCCGCCAATTGAGTCGCGAAGATTATCGTTCCAGCACCAGCATGCCGCCACATTTGACCTCATCAATCTCCCTGATGGAGTTCGGCACTTGGCGGCAGAAGTTCTAACGCTTCAGCCTCCCGACCCACCTCTTCCTTTCTGCTCGTGGCAGAACAGCGCGCTGCTCTTCTGTTGCAGCTGGACCACGAGTGGGTGAGTACTCCGCGCTTCGGCGTTAAATTCGATGGCGCGTCAGATCTTTCCACAATTCTGGACACCATGGAGGTCATACGTGGCCAATGCAGAATAGTCGTGGATCGCCGGGATTCTTACCCCGACTTCAGGAGTCTCGCGAGTGTTTTGATGTGTTCCTGTGGGCCATTAGCTAGATCAATGTATTCTGTGATCTTTTGTCGGTCATGTGTGGATGATCAATATCGTGACCGTATCGTGGTAGGCACACGGGACAGCGAGGCTCCAAAGCGCATGCTGTACGGGAATAGTCTCCACCTGCAGAGGGCTGTTCATATTTATCGCGCGTACCAAATGCAAACACAAACTGTGCTGCTATTGGCGGTCAGCCGACATCGATAGCCCGTCTGTCGGCACATCGGAAATGACATCGGAAACAGCTGAAACACCCTTGATCACCCTTGAATCACGCAGACCAGTGTAATTCGTGTGACAGAGGGTGTTTGTCCATACCCGCTGATGACATCTGTTCGCTATGTCTGGATGCAGGAAGATGGCTGCACATGTTTTTTTGAGGATACAAGTCACAATTTGAAAAACTGCATGAAAACGGCTCCCTTCGACCCAACTGCAGAGGTAGCGTCCTCCGTCCCTTTGGGGGAGGTTTTGTTGACGACCCACTAAGGTTTTCCGCAGACTGTGAAAGAACTGCGCGAGATAGCGCGCCGAAATTTGGCATACCTTTTCCCACATCAATTTGGCATGTTGTGTCCATATTTTGAAGCAGGTCACTTAAGGTCACCGAGTTAGTGAAGGTCAAGTGAGGTTGCCTCCAAAAAGATTCAACCAGTCGTCACGCCTTAACGGATGAAGGAATTTGAATGAAACTTTCATCGTTGCTTATTTTCAGGGGTGCATCAAAAACGCACTTCAGGAATTTTTCAATTTTTTTCCCCAGCTTTGATTACCTACTTATTATTTTTATATATTTGCCCATTATAGTTAAAATCGAAGATTCTAGCTAAAGTAAGCATCTTTTTATCGGGGAAGG
Organism: Imbricaverruca yamaguchii; assembly: GCA_034440575.1. Classification (NCBI taxonomy): domain Eukaryota; kingdom Metazoa; phylum Arthropoda; class Thecostraca; family Neoverrucidae; genus Imbricaverruca; species Imbricaverruca yamaguchii. The sequence goes on along the minus strand of JAOTOL010001555.1, from coordinate 658,619 downwards.
GTGACTTCGAATAACATTTTTTTCGGTCCGCTGTACTAATTAAAAACGGAAACTCAAAGAAAACTTGGAAGCTCAAAGTTTTGAAATGTTTCTTGGAGATTTTTGGGTGGCCAAAAATTGTATGGTCCTGGTTGATTTCGTTTTCTTTTTCTGACTCCAATTAATTTTTGTTTTCTCACATCTCCCGCAAAATTAACCCCCCAGAGCCGCAAACATAATGTAAGTCGTGAAACTCTAGGGCCCCTAATGACGCCACATTTGGGGGGACATTTCTTTTGGGTGGTGTCTGGCCCTATTCGTCGAGCGCTTTCCGATGACACCTATTTCGTTTGCATGCGATGCTTAGTTTGGATATTAGAGGGGGGTCTCTATCGACCTCTCCTCCCTCAACTGGGCCGGGGTGTGAGGATCTGACAGGAGAGATTGATTAGGGATATCTACTCAGTGGAGTCAGTTTACTGAGTGACTCGTTCGAGCTGCGCCCTCACCCGTACCCGTTAAACACAGATCAGAAGGTGACTGTAAAGGGAAGAAAAGTACGTGCCTGCTACCAACTTATTTGGCGCCAAAACGTAAAATGAAGCAGATGCTACGAAAGTGGTTAAATGGTAAACAACCAAGCGAAGGCATTATTGATATATAACTGGGGTTGTATATCGGTTGTGTGCATTTGGTGCGGAACTACTGTGGTACGTAAGGAAGTGGGCATTGAGAAGCATGTGAACATTTCAAATATTGTCAATTTCTCGTCATCTCAGTTGCTCAAACTGCCCTGGAGAGCCACAACTGACCAACACAAAATTTTAATTTGCAGTTTAAGGTGATCTATGAGTTCTTGGAATTTATCTTTCCAGTGCAATGCTTCTGAATATGATTAGCATGGTGTGTGATGAAGTCATGAGGTGTTTGGACTTAAGGGCGACAAGTGCCCATCCTGGTTATGCTTGTAAAGGGAAGTTACCATAACACTGGCAAAGATATTCATCATCCCATCCAACACCACACCCATAATTCCAAAGAAACCATCCACCAATATCCCACTAACCCATCAATGCCTAACTACCTTACCTATCCAGCCCTGTTCACTTGGTCTTGCTTAACACATATGGCTTGAGTGCCATACCTATAATTCTCCATCCATGCATGCCTGAAGGGACCTGTACAGTGCACATATACTTAGAATGAATCTCACCATATCCACCACTAATTAGAACTGAAAAGCAATGTTTTGCATTAAAAAATGTGCCCTGCCTATTTTTCTTATGCATATTAAGTTGCTGTTAATACTGAATATTCTTGCTAAGGTTTTTCATTGTTATCACAGTTTTAAACTCCAACCCCAGACATAAAATCTGAAAATTAACTCAGTCTATTCTCCCAAAGAGCAGGCCAAGTGTGAAGACTGCTTAGATGAGGGATTTTATCTGAAATTGAATTTGTTGCATATGTACAGTATGCATTTTTTTGGTAATTGCATGTGGATATTACAATTTTGGTTTTCAGTGACATTCCACTTTTCTAAAATTTGTTGCAATGCTGTAGTACTATTTATACATGCACCATCATGTGCATCATATATATCATACCATCACTGAGGTACCTACTCAATAAAAATATCTTGAATTGTCATTGGGGAGGATTTACAGTATCAGTGACATCAGAATCAATGCTAAGTGCAATATTGTTGCATTGACCCTGAACTCACTTGATCACAAAAGTTGAGTTCCAGCACTACTTTGGGCTTGCATTTGATGTTCCCACATAGTTGGGCAAAGCTGCCTGTTGTCTGCACCATTGACCCTGCCTGGCTAGTTGCCAGCTAGATATCTCAACCAGAGACATTGAGAGCATGCTCATAAAGTGATTCAAACTTATTTTGCCAGAATGGTAACCTTGCTGGTTGGTGCTCTATGCCTTGAGCTAATCAGGTGGTTCATAGTTATGTCTGTTTTATTCATGATTTGTAAAAGTGGTGCTCATATGCTTAGATAATGTAGGTATGTAAAATGGAAGCATTTCAAATGCAGTTTTAGTTTTCCTCTGTCAATATACAGACATGTGCTGCCAGTTGTGATTGGCAACTTGTGCTCTTGTTACTAGGGCTAACTGGAACAAGTGCCAGAAACTGCAAACTCATTCACCATTTTGAGCATATAAAAGAAGGGCAATTTTGGTCCCTGCATGGATGAACAGCATTGTCCACCCTTCAGTGAGAAATGTGACAAACTAACTTTAACCTGATAGTTTTATTGTGGATGACAAAATAAAGATGTCTGTTATTGTAGCCATGTCTGGTGCACTTCCAGTAATTATGGGCCATCCAACATCTTGATGACTTACCCATAGCTAGTTTTATGCCACCTTACCCTGAAATCAGGGTTTGACTTCAAATATCTGTGAGGTGTTGAGCAATTTAATCTGAAACACCTAGTCCACAAGTGGAAAAGGTGCAAAAGGGCAAATGACACTGATGTGGGAAGGATATATGAGGGAAACAACCAACAGCTGGTGCAAACTTTTAATGATGATAAGAACCATGATGGCATGTTATGTAATGCATTTTATGATTTTCTAGCACTTTACAGCAGCATTCTCATGCATGATTTCAGGGCACAATGGACTTCAAGACAGGAGTGACATCACCATGGACAGCTGCTCAGCAGAGCCTCCAGTCTCGTGCTCAGAAGGGTTCAAATGAGCACTATACCCAACCTCTTCAGATGTACCTTGTTCCACCCACTGGTGATGTGTCATTAGAAGAGTTTGATGGCTTAGCAGTGGAGCGTTTGCAAGGTTGGTGACAAGGACAAGATGATGTACCCATTTGTCCTGGAAAATTGCATGTGGGATAGCATGGCTACAACTTGATCAATAGCATAGCTTTGAGGCCATTTGATGGGGACAAGTAGTCTAGGGGTAAGTTGCCCATCACACAATCAGAAGACTGGGTTTGAATCTCATCTGTCACTACTCTTCGCCTGCGACCAATCGGCATAAGAGATTGGCGGTGCTTCATGACTCAATGGTTGATGTGTCATAAAACCAAAACCACCACCACCAACCCTAAGTCATTTGATGACACTGCACCAAGTGGTGGGGTGTGCAATTGTCAGCAAAACAAGTTGGTTAAAGTATTGATATGATGAATTTGGAATGGTAAATTAACTAACCAGAAAATTAGTTTTGTATTGAACCCAATGTTAGTATAACTATGAATACTATTCATTTAAATATATTATGCTCAAATTCTAGTTTGGGTAATTATTTTGCATTTTATTAATTTCTGATTTCAAGTTCATCTTGACATTATGTTCAGATTACCTTTGATATCAAATTTGGCAAGCATTGCTCCTCAGTAGGTGATTGTCTTCACATCTTCTGAATTTAACATGAGCCAACAAAGTTGTCCTAGCCTAGGTTTTCTAAACTGTTGTACATGTTGCAACACATTGCATCGCATAGGGCATCAACATGCATATTGGTCTACACAGTGCTGACACGCATGCCCTGAGTTGCTATGTCCACTTGCCTTTGACTCTTGCTGGAAAGATCACTGTGTGATAGTGGTGCTGTTGCTTGGCATTGCCTGATGCTCTCTGAAGTCACCTGATGCTGTCTGATGCCCACTGACCTGGCCTGATGCTGCCTGAACCGTCCTCACACTGCTTGACCCAGCCTCACACCATCTGACCCAGCCTCACACCACCTGACCTGGTCTCACGCCATCTGACCCGGCCTCACGCCGTCCGACCCGGCCTCACGCCGTCTGACCCAGCCTCACGCCATCTGACCCGGCCTCACGCCATCTGACCCGGCCTCACGCCATCTGACCCGGCCTCACGCCACCTGACCCGGCCTCACGCCATCTGACCCGGCCTCACGCCGTCCGACCCGGCCTCATGCCGTCAGACCCGGTCTCTGGCGTCCGACCCGGCCTCACGCCACCTGACCCGGCCTCACGCCACCTGACCCGGCCTCATGCCGTCCGACCCGGCCTCACGCCGCCTATCCCGGCCTCACGCCGTCCGACCCGGCCTCACGCCGTCTAACCCGGCCTCACGCCATCTGACCCAGCCTCACGCCATCTTACCCGGCCTCACGCCGCCTGACCCGGCCTCACGCCGTCTGACCCGGCCTCACGCCGCCTATCCCGGCCTCACGCCGCCTGACCCGGCCTCACGCCGCCTGACCCGGCCTCACGCCGCCTGACCCGGCCTCACGCCGTCTGACCCGGCCTCACGCCGTCCGACCCGGCCTCACGCCGCCTATCCTGGCCTCATGCCATCTGACCCGGCCTCACGCCGTCCGACCCGGCCTCACGCCGCCTATCCCGGCCTCACGCCGTCCGACCCGGCCTCACGCCGTCAGACCCGGTCTCTGGCGTCCGACCCGGCCTCACGCCGTCAGACCCGGTCTCTGGCGTCCGACCCGGCCTCACGCCACTTGACCCGGCCTCACGCTGCCTGAGCCGACCTCATACCGCCTGACCCGGCCTTATACCGCCTGTCCCGGCCTCACGCCGTCCGACCCGGCCTCACGCCGCCTGACCCGGCCTCACGCCGTCCGACCCGGCCTCACGCCGTCCGACCCGGCCTCACGCCGTCCGACCCGGCCTCACGCCACCTGACCCGGCCTCACGCCGTCTGACCCGGCCTCACGCCGTCTGACCCGGCCTCACGCCGTCTGACCCGGCCTCACGCCACCTGACCCGGCCTCACGCCGTCCGACACTACCTGCCGACAGTGCTGCGTACGCTGGAGCGCGCCGGCAACCTGGGCAAGCCGAAGTTCTCCAGCGAGTGGGCCGACTTCGTGCTGGCCGACCTGAAGCGACAGAAGCTGTCCACGTACGAACATCTGGTGAGCGCTGGTGCGGTCTGACCCGACGTCAGCTGTCTGCCTGACCTGACCTCATGCCTTGCAGCCGGGTGGAGCTCGCTTCGCGTCGTCTGACCTGACCAGTGGTGTGACGTGTGTCGGAGTGTCGGCGTGTCACGGGACTGTTGTGTGAGCCGCCGGGCTGTGTCATCCCGGCTCAACTCGGTCCGGCCGCCGCCCAGCAGTGTGTCCAAACTGGTCACTGGGCTCGGCGACAAGGACACGAATGCTGAGTTGAGGTGGCTTCCTGTTTAGGAAGCTACCTCAATTTCAAGTTGGGGTGGCTTCTAAATACTGAGGAATGTGGTCACCACAATTTGAGTGTCGGCCTGTTTCGAGGCCAGGGATCAGTTGAATCAGCCATCAGTCTACTGTAGCTACACTGGCACCTGACCTCATGACGTGTGACCAAATTCGGAAATTTGAGAGAACAATCCATAATAGGATAATTATTTACGTCTTAAATCAGGTATTTATATTTTTGTTCACATCTTACATAGGTCTATAACAGTACACCCAAGAAATGGGTACCTGATAACAAAACACAGCTGGCCTGAATTATAGTCAATTGTCGTTTATAGGCTTTGAATTAATGCCGGGCTGTGCACAGACCTAGAACCATGTTATGCACATGCATTCAAGATGCATAATGTACCATCCAACATTTTAGTTACAACTGCACTGTTGCCACACTGTGAACTGACCTCATCATCTCATGCAACCACACTGTGACCTAGTCTTATCAGTTCATGTGACTGCACTGTTACCTGGCATCTCATGTGGCCACACTGTGACCTGACATCTCATGTGACTGCACTGTGACCTGACCTCATCATTTCATGTGACCACACTGACCCGACATCTCATGTGACTGCACTGTGATCTGACATCATCCAACGTGACCTCACTGTGACCTGACCTCGTCATCGCATGTGACCACACTGTGACCTAACCTCATCATCTCATGAAAATTAATTAAAATTAAATTTTAATATTTTTTTTTTTTTTTTTTTTTTTTTTTTTTTTTTTTTTTTTTCTTTTTTTTTTTTTTTTTTTTTTTTTAAAAAAAAATAAAAATAATAAAAAATAAATTTTATAAAAAAAAAAAATTTTTTTTTTTTTTTTTTTTTGGTTTTTTTTTTTTTTTTTTTTTTTTTTTTTTTTAAAACTTTTTTTTTCCCCAAAAGTTAAGGAAGTAATTTTAGGACATGATCTCATGTGACCACACTGCAACACAACTTCATTATCTCAGGTGACCACACTGTGACCTGACATCATCTCATGTGACCACACTGTAGCCTGACTTGACCTCATCTCATGTGACAACAATGTGACCTGACCTTATCATCACATGTGACCACACTGCAACCTGGCCTCATCATCTTAGGTGACCATACTGTGACCTGACATCATCCCATGTGGTGTCACTGTGACCTGACCTCATCATTTCATGTGACCACACTGGGACTTGGCATTTAATGTGACCACACAGGCCTGGCATCATCTCATGTGGCCACACTGTGACCTGACATTATCTCATATGACCTCACTGCAGTTATAAATTATTCGTGAAATAGGGTGGAGTATACCACATTCTGAGCACTCAATCAACATCCTTCTCAAAGAAGTATCGACATCCTGCTTCGTGATGAAGTCTTCTTGTCTCCTTTCCAACAGTATTCTGTTGATAAGTATCATGCTCATGCTCACGATAATGGATAGTGCTACACGAACATTTCGCAACTCGATTTCATGAAAATGGATTACCTGCAATGTGGTTTTGCATAAAATGGTAGTTTATATGGTAGTTTTTTTCTCGTTAACCTGAATATAGCGTTTGCTAAATTATGAATATCGAAACAAATTATAGAGCTACGGTCTTAAGTGCCCCATTGGTTCAAAGTTGTGTCTAAAAGATATGAAAAGCATTTTAAATGGCACTAATTGCATAGCAAATTTCGACCTCCTACTGTTCTCGTTTCAACATATTGTACCTAGTAAAACAACATTATTTTAACGCTGCCTCACTGTGGCCTGACCTCACCGCCTCACGTGACCGCACCACTGCAGCTGTCTGGCCGGGAGGACCAGACGACTTGGACGGAGGCACAGCGCAGGGACCTGGTGTCACACTTCATCCTGCGGCTGGCCTACTGCCGCACTGAGGAGCTGCGCTCGTGGTTCGTCCAGCACGAGGTGGACTTGTTCCGACTGAGGTGGGCAGATGGGTCTGATCGATCAGACCCCCATCCGGTCAGGCAGACTCCCGGGACGGCGACATGCTGTGCTGTGGACGGAGTATTCGGCTTGGACTAGTTGGGTGGGGTGAATGGTATGTATGTGGGCAGTGTATTCAGTACGGGCTTCTGGTGGGTTGGCAAGCCTGGCTTGTATGTGAGTGGTGTATTCAGTTTGGACGGGTGAACTGCCGTGGGTGGTATGTATGTGGGTGGTGTATTCATTATGGCCTTCTGGTGGGCTGACATGCTTGGTATGTATGTGGGTGGTGTATTCGGTATGGACTTCTGGTGGGCTGGCATGTCTGGCATGTATATAGGTGGTGTATTTGGCATGGACTGGTGAACTGGCATGGCTGGTATTTATGTGAGTGGTGTATTTGGTATTGATTTCTGATGGGCTCGCATGGCTGGTATGTATGTAGGTGGTGTATTCGGCATGGACTGGTGAACTGGCATGGCTGGTATTTATGTGAGTGGTGTATTCGGTATGGACTTCTAGTGGGCTGGCATGGCTGGTATGTATGTGGGCAGTGTATTCGGTATGGACTGGTGGGCTGGGATGGCTGGTATGTATGTCGGTGGTGTATTCGGTATGGACTGGTGAAGTGGCATGGTTGGTATTTATGTAAGTGGTGTATTCTGTACGGACTTCTAGTGGGCTGGTACTGCTGGTATTTATGTGATTGGTGTGTTCGGTATGGACTAATGAACTGGCATGGCTGGTTTGTATGACTGTTTTCCTTTTATGTCATGAATCAGCACGAAAACTGCGGCATAGCGCGCCAAACGTCTGCCGCAGCACATCAATTGATGTTTTGACATATTGGCTGTGGCACAGACTATGCAGACTGGATGATTCCAGCAGACTGCTTGAAATCTATTGTTGTCTTGCCGACTGCGAACGCATAGCAAGTGAGAGTTCTGCATCCGCGAATATTTTTCGGCAGAGTGCGGAGCCTCACACTGTCCCACTGAACACTGAAACGGTGGAGCCGTAAACTTTGACTTGTTCCACGGAATCAGTCACATGTGTGCACTGTGTCTGTCTCTTCCCGATTGTTTCAGTATCGCATATGCATTGTTGTGATATTGACAGTTGTTCAATGCTGCAAATTGCTACATAATTATATCTACTTTACCAGTTATTACTCTGTGCATACGAACAATCTTCCTTCCACACCGCTGTGGTACCATGGTTGTATGGCAACTACTTCCATCCCATTTCATTGCCTCTTTTATTTTTTATGTCTTTATCTTATCTTTTATGTCTTTATATTTTTTTTACTTCACCACAGAACAATTTGATCAGGGAAATCAAGTTGATGTGGCATATCTTGACTTTAGTAAGGCCTTTGACAAGGTACCCCATACACGGTTAATGATACAGCTTCAGGCCCATGGTATTGCAGGTACCATCTTAAAATGGATAGAGTTGTGGCTTTCAGATAGACGGCAAAGAGTGTTGCTAAATGGTACAAAGTCATCATGGCAAAATTGTCTTAGTGGAGTCCCCCAGGGGTCAGTACTGGGGCCACTACTGTTCATTATATTTGTAAATAACATTGAAAGTGGCCTAAGCAGTAAGGTTTTGAAATTTGCGGATGATTTGAAAGTATTTAGGGCAATAACAGGTCAAAACGAGCATATCTCGCTGCCAAAAGACTTAGACGAACTTGTGAAGTGGTCCGAAGAATGGCAAATGAAATTTAATTTTGATAAGTGCAAAATCATGCATGTGGGTAAGCAGCATATGAAGGCTCTATACTTGATGGGTGGCCAAGTGCTATCAGTGACTCAACAGGAGAAGGATTTAGGTGTTATTCTAAACACAAAATTGGGGCATCAGAGCAGACCAAGGAAGCCAGGAAGAAGGCACTGAGAATGCTCAGGGGAATAAGTATGAATGTATCATACAGAAGTGAGGAAGTCACCAGAAAGCTTTACTGAGCATATGTCAGGCCACATTTGGAATACTGCATCCAAGCTTGGTATCCTAGCTATGAAGAAAGATTGTTGGCTTTTAGAGAGAGTACAAAAGAGGGATGCAAAAATGGTTAATGATGTAAGCAACCTGGCATATGAGGAAAGATTGAAGAAATTGAAAATGTTTTCTCTTAGATATAGAAGGCTGAGAGGAGATCTCATCGAGGTCTTTAAGGCAGAGGGGATATCTTGGGGAAATGTTTGAATTTAACAGAAATGATGCAATTAGTGGCCATCAATTCAAAATTAAAGTTAACCACAGCAGAACAAGGTTAAGACAGTCTTTCTTCACCAACAGGGTAGTAGAACACTGGAACCAGCTGCCAGAAACTACTGTAAGTAGCGTCACGTTGAACGCCTTTAAAACAGCATAGACAATTATTATAAGAATAGAGGGCTTGCTTTTCAGTATTACAAGGAGGGCTGATTGACGGATTTGGTGGGCAACTGGTTGAGTGTACACATTGCAACCAAGAAGGGCCCTTGTGGCTCATAGTCGCACTTATCTTTTATGTCTTTATGTCTTATCATGCATATGTTTTCAGATTTCAAATGCAGAAAACAATGGATGGTAACATTGGCAAATTCCTGGTCGACAACGGCATCCATTTGGAACTGGTGAGAATGCCGCTATTAAGAGCGTATCGCGAAGGCGACGATCGACGCCTTGGTGTCGGGTCGCGGGAACACTCGAAGTCATCAGTGGCGTACGTTCGTGTCACCTGACGTAAATTCCAGGTGTGCTGTGCTCAAAGATCCACAGCAGAATACGCTTCTCCTTCGGCGTGTCTCGGGAGTGTGCGCGGGCAGGCGTGACGCCTTGGCGTAAATATCCGGCCGGCGCTTGCGCTGTTCGCTCTGGCCGGCTGACACCTCCGTGCACACGCTGTCCTTCAATAGAGTTCGCCTGCAGTACCGGCTGCTGCGGTGTTTCGGGGCGACTTCGCTCGTGTCGTGGGATCGTGTGAGAACGGTGTCAAGCGAGGTCTAGGCAGGCAATCCGAGAGTGAGATTATTTGATGTTCTGGATTGAGAGCTTTCCAACTGTTGCCAGGTGACATCTGCCCACCAGTGTCTCCCTTACCGCCACGTGACGGGTGTTCACAGGTGCCTGACGAGGAGCGGGCACGGCTCAGGGAGGGGCTGCTGGCCGGCACGGCCTGGCTGACTGCTGCCTCGCTGGAGCTGACGCAGTGGTACTCGGTGCCGTTCGTGGAGGCGCTGGACCTGGTGCGCGGCCGGCGTGTGCTGCTGGAGCGCGGTCGCGCCTACATCCCGGCCCGTGACCTTGGCTCCATCGTGGCGGCCAAGTTTCGCAACCACATGCAGCACGCGCTAGCGGTCAGTGTTCAGTGCGCGGCGTGTTTGGTGTCCTTCACGAGCCGATGGCTACAGCGTGGGGGTGAAGTTTCGCACCGTTCTGTTTGTGTTGGCAGCCTGCCACAGGCATGGCCATCGTTCTGCGCTCCGCGATTGTACGCTGCTGTTGATGCATAGTTGCAGTTCACCACACGTAGCAGACGCCGCTGGTGTTGTATGGTAGCAGTCCACCACATGCAGCAGATGCAGATGCACCACATGAACAATAACAATATATCAGCAGTGCTGATATATTGTTGCAGTTCACCACACATAGCAGCTACCACTGCTGATGTGTTGTTGCATTTCACCACATGTAGCAGATGCCACTGCTGATGTATTGTTAGTTAACCGCACGTAATAGATGCTGCTGCTGATCAGTGGTTTGACCGTGGCGCTGATCGGTCAGATGGCCCGCCGCCTGCTGCCCGTGGTGGAGGAGGACTCGCGCCTGAAGACGCTGCTGAACGACTTCGACAAGCGCTACACCGGCCAGCAATACTCGACCAACAAGGACGCGAACGCCGTCACTCCCGACATGGTGGACGAGGTGGGAGCCGCGACTGTGGTGCCGACCCGTCCGGTACCCACCTGTGGTCCGACCCGTCCGGTACCCACCTGTGGACGAGGTGGGGGAGTGGTGCCGACCCGCCGACTGTGGGGTGCGCGACTGTGGTGCCGACCCGTCCGGTACCCACCTGTGGACGAGGTGGGAGCCGCGACTGTGGTGCCGACCCGTCCGGTACCCACCTGTGGACGAGGTGGGAGCCGCGACTGTGGTGCCGACCCGTCCGGTACCCGGCCACCCTGTGTTAACAGGAGGCCCAGTTCTAGGCCGCGGTCACTGCGTCGCTGTCTGCTGTCGTGTTCCACACTGCCTAGGCCAGGAAAATAGGATGTTCCTGGAGTTTTTTTTTGCACCCAGAACGTTATCTTCTCCGGATAATTATCCTCATTTGTATCATTTTGAGGTTGAATGATATTGTTTAACAATGAGCTGTTGCGTGCTAAATGCTCACGATTCACTGGAAAGTGCTAACTGAGATTCCAACATCACAGGCTCGAATAAAAATCTCCATATTCAGTTATGCACAATATTTTCCCCTTCACGTCCAGCATTACAAAGTACAAAGCTAACCATGTCACTGACGGAGTTGGTCACACAAAGGGGAACGGTCGTGGCGTGATAGCCGCCAGCTCCGCTGTGGGGTTTCCACAACTCATCCGCAAGATGTGTCATTTCTGACAAAGCGTGCCGATTTGGCCAGCTTCCTCCCCGCGTCAGCGAAGTCGATCGGAAGGCTGAGCGGTGAGGCACGGCGGCTACCCTCTTGTCTGCAACAACTCCGAGCCGTCCTGAGGCAGTGCGCAGTCCGAAGACTAGTGACGTGCTGCACCGGAGTCCGCAGCAGCGGCCCTGCGGCGTGCATTGACATGTGATGACGTGCCCCGTGCTTTGTGTGCGGCAGCTGTGCAAGCAGTCGTTCCCGCCCTGCATGCGACAGCTGCACCAGCGGCTGCGCACCAATCACAAGCTGCTGCACGCCGGCCGCATGCAGTACGGCCTGTTCCTGAAGGCGATCGGCCTCTCGCTGGACGACGCCGTCGCCTTCTGGCGCGAGGAGTTCACCAAGGTCATGGAATCCGACAAGGTGAGTCTGCGGCTGCGGATCCGCGGGGTCTGGGGACACGGGTCGCCGCGGGGTCTGGGGACACGGGTCGCCGCGGGGTCTGGGGACGCGGGTCGCCGCGGGGTCTGGGGACACGGGTCGCCGCGGGGTCTGGGGACACGGGTCGCCGCGGGGTCTGGGGACACGGGTCGCCGCGGGGTCTGGGGACACGGGCAGGGTGGCCTTTTTTGTCCTTTTCTTGATTAAGGACTACTAAATTTTTTTTTTTTGCATTTTTTTTACTGAAATTGTTAATTTTTTTTTTTTTCTTAAATAACCCATTTAATTTTGGATATTTTTTTTTTTCTATTGTTTCAAAGCACCACCAAAAAAGCAGTTTTAGTTTCCAGTCTATCAAATAAATTAAAAACCTGGACAACAGAACAGAAGAGTATGGCATAGCAGGTCATAAGGCATGAAATGCAGGTTGCAGTCAATTGCCCAGGAATCATATCATGTTATATTAAAATACCCAAAAAGTTTGTGGTGGTTGTTTTGATTGCATTGTGCATGTGTCAAACAAACTATGTCCTGGCTCAGTTTAAGCCCCAATCAAGGCCGAACTCGCGGGGGTTACTCAGGTAATCGTTGGTGTGCACGATGCCTCCAAATCCGAACGAAACAAAAGCATCGAAATAGCATAGAAACAATAGAGAACAAAATAATGTAAATTTCGGAACTAGTTATTACCTCAGCCAATTACTCTCCAGGATATTTTCACACTGGCAGGACGGCGGCCCAGCACAATCACTCTGTAACCACAGATGAATCGTCATTCGGCTTGCGCCAATCTCTCGTCTCATTCTAAATAACAAAGATATGAGGGATTAGGTTTTCGTATGTCTTCAGAATTCTGTCGAAATTACGCTTCAGAAGGAAATATTGGAATATACCACGATTCTTCTTCATAATTCCGGGAAATACTGGCGTTACACCAAAAATCTCCATTACGAAACCTCTCGTCTTGCTGCCATATCTTGCGACCATAGTGGAACTCGAAATATGCACAACGACGTCATATACTCGCATATCGGACCCGAGGTCCTGTTCTCCAGCCGCATTCCAATCGGAGACTACCGGAGAACGTAATTCTGGACATCTCAGACAGTTTTAAGTAATTCTGTTAATTTCATGAAATAGAGCATTCAATTTCGAATTGAAATGCATAAAATAGCACCAGCTAGCGAACTTAATTGATGGCAGAAGACCTATTTTTTGGGAGCCATGTAAATGCTTTAAAAAATGCAAAGACCTTGGGTTACTTTGGTATGAATTCCACCTCAATTCGCAAAACTACAGGAACCCATCAAGAGAAAAGCAGCTGAATAGTAGTTTTATCACTTCAGCAACTGCAGTAACAGTGCATGTACGGAGTTATTACGTTCTCCGGGCCATTTATGGTCACAATTAGACGTCATTTAAAATAGTTACGAAAAATCTATCATTTCATCATTTGACCACCCTTGGATACGGCGCCGTTAGGACAGGACGATATCCGTACTAGAGTAGGAGAATTAACAAATTATTGGGACGGTCTCGCCCGATTCATGTTTTGATCTAGGATAAAGACAACGTAATTTCATGATTAGGAACATATATCTTCAGTGTATTGATTCCTATATAACTGAAGAAAAAAGGTAACACCGTATTGACGTATGAATTCCTATTAAAGGCGACAGGAATTGAGGTCAAGCAGCGGTCTTGAAATTGTGTAAATATTGCAGTCATGTTTACACAGCGACCACACTTTGACCGCGCGTTTCGCCTCGCTGCTTTGTCCCATTCCTTTGCGCGAAGATCTTTGTCTCGATTGGTTGGGTATACTCGGGTTGAGACAAAGTTTTGAGAGCTTTCCGGAGAAAAACCTAGTAAGTGCGAGTGAATTAAGTGGGCGTAATTGAAGTGACTTAGGGTCCAGTAAAGGGGTGTAAGTATGCTTGTAAGTAAGCGGCTTGTACGCTTTTCAGCAATCATCTTTTTTTGGGGGGGCTCCGACACCAGTAGCTTTCTGTTTTTTTTAGGGGGGGGGGGGGTGGGGTCTGAGGCCATTTTTTTTATTCTCCGACTCCATGGGCAGGAATATCTTCTTTTTCTTGGAGGGCTCCGATACAAATTTTTTATTCTCCGACTCCAGGTCAGCGAACCACTTTTCCCACGCTGGACACGGGTCGCCGCGGGGTCTGGGGACACGGGTCGCCGCGGGGTCTGGGGACACGGGTCGCCGCGGGGTCTGGGGACGCGGGTCGCCGCGGGGTCTGGGGACGCGGGTCGCCGCGGGGTCTGGGGACACGGGTCGCCGCGGGGTCTGGGGACACGGGTCGCCGCGGGGTCTGGGGACACGGGTCGCCGCGGGGTCTGGGGACACGGGTCGCCGCGGGGTCTGGGGACACGGGCAGGGTGGGAATTTTGGGCCTCTCCTGGAGTATGGAGACCTAAGGACATTTTATTCTCCAGGATTGTGACTGCAAATGTTGAACTTTTTATTCTCCGAATGAAACGTGCCAATTTATGGATGACATTTTGCTTCCAGGATCTCAGTACAGCTCCAACAATGCAGTTGCAGTTTCCAGTCCATCATACAAATTAGAAGCCTGGACAACAGAACAGAAGAGTATGGCATAGCAGGTCATAAGGCATGAAATGCAGGTTGCAGTCAATTGCCCAGGAATCATATCATGTTATATCAGAATACCTACAAGTTTGTGGTGGTTGTTTCGATTGCATTGTGCATGTGTCAAACAAACTATGTCCTGGCTCAGTTTAAGCCCCAATCAAGGCCGAACTCGCGGGGGTTACTCAGGTAATCGTTGGTGTGCACGATGCCTCCAAATCGAACGAAATAAAAGCATCGAAATAGCATAGAAACAATAGAGAACAAAATAATGTAAATTTCGGAACTAGTTATTACCTCCAGCCAATTACTCTCCAGGATATTTTCACACTGGCAGGACGGCGGCCCAGCACAATCACTCTGTAACCACAGATGAATCGTCATTCGGCTTGCGCCAATCTCGTCTCATTCTAAATAACAAAGATATGAGGGATTAGGTTTTCGTATGTCTTCAGAATTCTGTCGAAATGACGCTTCAGAAGGAAATATTGGAATATACCACGATTCTTCTTCATAATTCCGGGAAATACTGGCGTTACACCAAAAAATCTCCATTACGAAACCTCTCGTCTTGCTGCCATATCTTGCGACCATAGTGGAACTCGAAATATGCACAACGACGTCATATACTCGCATATCGGACCCGAGGTCCTGTTCTCCAGCCGCATTCCAATCGGAGACTACCGGAGAACGTAATTCTGGACATCTCAGACAGTTTTAAGTAATTCTGTTAATTTCATGAAATAGAGCATTCAATTTCGAATTGAAATGCATAAAATAGCACCAGCTAGCGAACTTAATTGATGGCAGAAGACCTATTTTTGGGAGCCATGTAAATGCTTTAAAAAATGCAAAAGACCTTGGGTTACTTTGGTATGAATTCCACCTCAATTCGCAAAACTACAGGAACCCATCAAGAGAAAAGCAGCTGAATAGTAGTTTTATCACTTCAGCAACTGCAGTAACAGTGCATGTACGGAGTTATTACGTTCTCCGGGCCATTTATGGTCACAATTAGACGTCATTTAAAATAGTTACGAAAAATCTATCATTTCATCATTTGACCACCCTTGGATACGGCGCCGTTAGGACAGGACGATATCCGTACTAGAGTAGGAGAATTAACAAATTATTGGGACGGTCTCGCCCGATTCATGTTTTGATCTAGGATAAAGACAACGTAATTTCATGATTAGGAACATATATCTTCAGTGTATTGATTCCTATATAACTGAAGAAAAAGGTAACACCGTATTGACGTATGAATTCCTATTAAAGGCGACAGGAATTGAGGTCAAGCAGCGGTCTTGAAATTGTGTAAATATTGCAGTCATGTTTACACAGCGACCACACTTTGACCGCGCGTTTCGCCTCGCTGCTTTGTCCCATTCCCTTTGCGCGAAGATCTTTGTCTCGATTGGTTGGGTATACTCGGGTTGAGACAAAGTTTTGAGAGCTTTCCGGAGAAAAACCTAGTAAGTGCGAGTGAATTAAGTGGGCGTAATTGAAGTGACTTAGGGTCCAGTAAAGGGGTGTAAGTATGCTTGTAAGTAAGCGGCTTGTACGCTTTTCAGCAATCATCTTTTTTGGGGGGGCTCCGACACCAGTAGCTTTCTGTTTTTTTTAGGGGGTGGGGTCTGAGGCCATTTTTTTATTCTCCGACTCCATGGGCAGGAATATCTTCTTTTTCTTGGAGGGCTCCGATACAAATTTTTATTCTCCGACTCCAGGTCAGCGAACCACTTTTCCCACGCTGGACACGGGTCGCCGCGGGGTCTGGGGACACGGGTCGCCGCGGGGTCTGGGGACACGGGTCGCCGCGGGGTCTGGGGACGCGGGTCGCCGCGGGGTCTGGGGACGCGGGTCGCCGCGGGGTCTGGGGACACGGGTCGCCGCGGGGTCTGGGGACACGGGTCGCCGCGGGGTCTGGGGACGCGGGTCGCCGGGGCCGGGGTCTGGGGACACGGGTCGCCGCGGGGTCTGGGGACGCGGGTCGCCGCGGGGTCTGGGGACACGGGTCGCCGCGGGGTCTGGGGACGCGGGTCGCCGCGGGGTCTGGGGACACGGGTCGCCGCGGGGTCTGGGGACACGGGTCGCCGCGGGGTCTGGGGACACGGGTCGCCGCGGGGTCTGGGGACGCGGGTCGCCGCGGGGTCTGGGGACACGGGTCGCCGCGGGGTCTGGGGACGCGGGTCGCCGCGGGGTCTGGGGACACGGGTCGCCGCGGGGTCTGGGGACACGGGTCGCCGCGGGGTCTGGGGACGCGGGTCGCCGCGGGGTCTGGGGACACGGGTCGCCGCGGGGTCTGGGGACACGGGTCGCCGCGGGGTCTGGGGACACGGGTCGCCGCGGGGTCTGGGGACACGGGTCGCCGCGGGGTCTGGGGACGCGGGTCGCCGCGGGGTCTGGGGACACGGGTCGCCGCGGGGTCTGGGGACACGGGTCGCCGAGCCGTGACTGATGCCGGCCATTGATGTAAGGCTCGAGTGATAGTGTAGCTCAGCGGTATAGGATTCATTGACCCAGTTTAGATGCCAAGGAAAACACGAAAACCACGAAAATCATTGAGACGATGAGCAACGCTATGCATGTGTTGTGATTTCGAGCTATCTCTAGACTTCCCAGAATCGAAGTATCGCATGAAGTGCTTGTATGATTCGATTGAATGAATTCACGGATCCTCTCTGCAGACTAAAAACCTATGGATATCCTGTTTTCATTGGAGTTGCGCCCACTTTATCTTGGCATATGCGTTACATGCTGGCCGTCCGGGAAGGTACACGCACTGAATCGAAAGACATCACCTTGATCAGACAGACCGCAGTGGTATGTGCCCAAAAGGAATCATGATGCACTGAAAAGTCGTGGATGCAGATATCTCGTTTAATTGCAAACCATGGATTAACGGTCGTAAATGTCTTCCTGCTCTGGGTAACTCGTAGCGCCCCAAGGTCTCGCTACACCGTATCGGGCGTTGCTGACATGACTACATTGGACCTTCTCTCCCCAGCCGTTTGGGCTGCTCCCGTTCGGTAGAACGTTCTTCGAGCCATTCTTTCAGTCCATCTTCACCCTCATAAGACTTGGAACCCTTCACTGAAGAAGCTCTTTGGGTATGTGTGGCGTGTAAGTAGAATACCCAGACTTTCCCCCGGACGGCTGTGCTGTCCATGTTCATCTGCTCTGGGACGCATGTCTCCCGATTAGTTTTGGATTCGGTCATGGTGTCAAAGAGCCGACAATGTCATTGCTTCGGTTGAAGCCGCTACAGCGCGTAATCCCTGTTAATGTTGCGGCCGCGTGAAGCACACACGTTGTTCAGATGAATGTGTCCTTGTGTTGTATCAGCGACTCTTGGCAGACAACTCCCGGTGTTTCCAGATGTGTCTGGCTCTGGTTTCAGGAAACAGTTGTCTTGTCTCCTGATCAGCAGACGAACTTGTGTCGACGAATTTGACGGAAAGTTGTTTCCGCGTGATACATTCCGGGGCCATGCACACCGCTCCACACAATGTCCGCCAGTCTGACCCGCCGCCTGCCCCGTGTGGTGCACCGTACATCATCCGCCAGTCTGACCCCCCGCCTGTCCAGTGTCCCGTCCGGTGCCGTGGTGCACCGTACACCATCCGCCAGTCTGACCCCTCGCCTGTCCCGTGTCCCGTCCGGTGCCGTGGTGCACCGTACACCATCCCCCAGTCTGACCCCCCGCCTGTCCCGTGTCCCGTCCGGTGCCGTGGTGCACCGTACACCATCCGCCAGTCTGACCCGCCGCCTGCCCCGTGTCCCGTCCGGTGCCGTGGTGCACCGTACACCATCCGCCAGTCTGATCCGCCGCCTGTCCAGTGTCCCGTCCGGTGCCGTGGTGCACCGTACACCATCCGCCAGTCTGACCCCCCGCCTGTCCCGTGTCCCGTCCGGTGCCGTGGTGCACCGTACACCATCCGCCAGTCTGACCCGCCGCCTGCCCCGTGTCCCGTCCAGTGCCGTGGTGCACCGTACACCATCCGCCAGTCTGACCCGCCGCCTGCCCCGTGTCCCGTCCGGTGCCGTGGTGCACCGTACACCATCCGCCAGTCTGACCCGCCGCCTGTCCAGTGTCCCGTCCGGTGCCGTGGTGCACCGTACACCATCCGCCAGTCTGATCCGCCGCCTGTCCCGTGTCCCGTCCGGTGCCGTGGTACACCGTACACCATCCGCCAGCCTGACCCGCCACCTGTCCCGTGTCCCGTCCGGTGCCGTGGTGCACCGTACACCATCCGCCAGTCTGACCCGCCGCCTGTCCCGTGTCCCGTCCGGTGCCGTGGTGCACCGTACACCATCCGCCAGTCTGACCCGCCGCCTGTCCAGTGTCCCGTCCGGTGCCGTGGTGCACCGTACACCATCCGCCAGTCTGACCCCCCTCCCCCGCCTGTCCCGTGTCCCGTCCGGTGCCGTGGTGCACCGTACACCATCCGCCAGTCTGACCCGCCGCCTGCCCCGTGTCCCGTCCGGTGCCGTGGTGCACCGTACACCATCCGCCAGTCTGATCCGCCGCCTGTCCCGTGTCCCGTCCGGTGCCGTGGTGCACCGTACACCATCCGCCAGTCTGACCCCCCGCCTGTCCCGTGTCCCGTCCGGTGCCGTGGTGCACCGTACACCATCCGCCAGCCTGACCTGCCGCCTGTCCCGTGTCCCGTCCGGTGCCGTGGTGCACCGTACACCATCCGCCAGTCTGACCCCCCGCCTGTCCCGTGTCCCGTCCGGTGCCGTGGTGCACCGTACACCATCCGCCAGTCTGACCCGCCGCATGCCCCGTGTCCCGTCCGGTGCCGTGGTGCACCGTACACCATCCGCCAGCCTGACCTGCCGCCTGTCCCGTGTCCCGTCCGGTGCCGTGGTGCACCGTACACCATCCGCCAGTCTGACCCGCTGCCTGTCCAGTGTCCCGTCCGGTGCCGTGGTGCACCGTACACCATCCGCCAGTCTGACCCCCCGCCTGTCCCGTGTCCCGTCCGGTGCTGTGGTGCACCCCGCTCCGTACAATGTCCGCTAGTCTGACGCACCGTCTGTCTCGTGCCGGCCAGTTCCACAAGCAATACCTGTACAACATTCGGCACAACTACGGTCAGGAGGGCAAGCGCACCTCGTACAGCGCTCACCACTGCGGAAAAGTGTTGGCCAGCGGTGGCACCAACGACTCCGGCTGCCCCTTCAAGCACTTCGACCGCGACAGCCTGGCCACCATGCTCGGCAACTACGGCATCGACAAGGACGGTGGGTGTCACCAACGAGAACCATGATGCCTCTATTCGGTGCTGTGAGACCTCCGCCATCAACCCCCAACTGAACCGTGGGCGTGCACAACGGTACTAGTAGCGGGCGCTATAAGGCGCTATAGGGTGTCATTCGTGGTGCTGAACAAGCAAGGGTGAGAGGTGGGATTCGAGGCTCATCTGCCGCAGGCACAAGATTGGGCGTCGAGCCACGAAAGGAAGCTTATGTACCGACCGCAGCTACGCTCCGTTTATATCCCAGGCCTGCATGAGTCTTATTGCGTTCAATTATTGCAAAGTGCGGGAATTTAAGAAATCTTCAAATATAATCAGACAACAAAGACAATTCAGCGCAATTAATTCAAAGGTATGATACCTCCTCTATGAACGGTAGGTAAGTTCGATTGCATAGATAGTGCCTCAATTTTTGGCATTGAAAACCGGTCCAATACTTCAAGCTTCGCGCACTATGTCAAATGATCTGATTGCCCTAGATGCTACGCTGTGTCGTTCTTTTTATCTCGCAGCCATCATATTCAGTGTATGCCCCATGCAACTTCTCACCGCGACGGGTGATCGGGAACTGACATTGCCCGGCTTCGGGCGCCCAGGTCACGTGATGTTATGACGTCATAACCGCGTGACTGGCGGCGTCTGGTCGTCCCTGAGCTGACGACGCCGAGCCATCGCCCACCGAACTTCACCACAGAATATTTACTTCGCACAAACAAATGTTAGCACATACAATAAAATATTGCATTGCGTTTTTTTTTCTTCACCAACGTTAAAACAGATCTAGCTCGGAGCAATTTAATTAGTGTTGAGTCGGTGTAACCGATAAAAAATATTCACGTTTGAAAAACGTGTTTGTCGGTCCGGGTTGCTCATGTGAAATTTTGCGCCATGCACACAGAAGTAGATTCACTGAGGCTGCGTCTTCGCTCGTGGCCACTACTGAGGTAGGCGATATCACTGGGCACCAATTGGCGTAGTTGCACCAGTCACGGGCGGTGGCGCTGGTAGTGATGTTATCACTGGCGTCCCATGTGCGTACCGCGTCTCTTTGTATCTAGCTTTTTAATTTGTGAGCTTGTATTCTGTGTGCCTGCATTAGCCCTCCGATCACGCGTGGCACGGCTAGTTTCGGAGGAAATCGCGCTATCTCAGTCGGTAGGTCGTTATATTCTCAACCGTCAGATTGCGGGTTTCAAATTGCACAACCGGCGGAATTTCCCAGTCCAACCACAACAAATCGGCGTGAGATGTGAGCGGCGCTATGCGATCTAGCAGACGAATGCGTTACAGCAGAGCCCAAGACTGGCTTCCGACTCTTGCTCACACCGCTCATGTTTCTATATCATCAAACGCTTAGTGTGTTGAAGAAAGCCTTTCGAGCAAACATTCACTTAGTCAGGAGAAGCGATTAATTGGTGGTGACGTGCGTTTCCCATAGCGGGTTTTCAGTCACTATTTATGGATAAATGTAATTATGTTCATACATATTTATATTAATGATGGAAATTTACAACAGTTATACCTAATATATTGGGTTTTGAACCCCATTTGTTTTCATTAGGCCAGCGGACTTTATGATCCCTCAAGACCGAAGCAAATTGTGGCCATTCTCGTGTTAAGATAAATCAAGTTTTTCGTTACGAAGTAGGATAGTTATCTCGTGAGATGGACAAACTGGGCGGAACCCCTGTACATTGTTGCATTGTATGAGCTGACGTCCTTCCCCTTGCGACAGGATGTGCTGAGGTGTTGGAGCTAGCAGCTCGCTCACAACCCCAGCTGGCCTGCCAGAAGTACTGGGAGCTCGCACATCACACACCCTTCGACGGAATGATGCAGCATCCAAACCAGTTCTACGAGGAAAGCCGAAAAACGTTCACTGGTACTCGCACCAAGACTGACAGGGGTGAGTGGCGGCCAGGACCGGGTCGGGAATAGCCGGCCATAACAGGAGCTCGGCGAACGTGCCAAGACCGGATAGAGGCAGGTGGCGATCAGCACCAGGTCGGGAATAGCGTGACTTAACACGAGCATGGCACTCGCACCAGAAGGGACAGGGGTAGGTGGCGATCAGTGCCGGGCCGGGAATAACCTGACCTAACACGAGCATGGCACTCGCACCAGAAGGGACAGGGGTAGGTGGCGATCAGCACCAGGTCGGGAATAGCCTGACCTAACACGAGCATGGCACTCGCACCAGAAGGGACAGGGGTAGGTGGCGATCAGTGCCGGGCCGGGAATAACCTGACCGACCACGAGCATGGCACTCGCACCAGAAGGGACAGGGGTAGGTGGCGATCAGCACCAGGTCGGGAATAGCCTGACCTAACACGAGCTCGGCGCGTGTGCCGGAGCCATTAACGCTGGTTGGATGGCTTCCCAATCAATTTTTACTGTTGCCTTGCACGTGCTGGCAGCTGCCAGCGTCCGTCCCATAGCCTCGGCCACTGGTGGAGCCCAAAGTTTCTACAATCGCTGCCGCACCTGCCCTCATTAACGCTGCT
Organism: Imbricaverruca yamaguchii; assembly: GCA_034440575.1. Taxonomy (NCBI): domain Eukaryota; kingdom Metazoa; phylum Arthropoda; class Thecostraca; family Neoverrucidae; genus Imbricaverruca; species Imbricaverruca yamaguchii. Next base: position 636,108 of record JAOTOL010001555.1, on the reverse strand, counting down.
ACAGAATCAATAATAGCCTGGTGTGCGTGTGTGTGTCTGGGGGGGGGGGGAGATTGAAACTTGGTAGGTTGACTATTGTAACGAAGTTTCTATAAATGTACTGGTTTTGCCTCCTCATTCATTTGACTGTATAAGCCCGCATTACGCAGCCCGTAATGCTGCAACCCGTAAGCGAGTCGGCCTACCTCCCCGCTCTAATGCGAGCCGTAACGATCCTTCCGTTGGCGGACGCTATCGCCGCCGAGGTACTGCTGACATGATCGCTCTTGAGACAACGCCGGACCGATGGCCCGTGGTCTGCTTCGGACGCAGCTGGCCGGCCGCCACGTCCCCGCCGAACTACCCCCGATGGACAGACCTCTGGACTGTCGAGCGGTGCGGGCCTGTCACGCGGTCGGTACGCGTGTACAAATTAATAACTGGATTTCGGCCCTAAAAATTCAGAGCTATGAATTATTGCTGCCGGCTGTCGCCTTGTAACACTGTACCTACGTATTTTCTGAAGTGCGAGTGTTACCGTTTATTTGTTCAACTGGCTGCACAATACATTAATGTGCGGATAACATTGAACCTTTGAAACAGGATATCGGGCACGCGGTTCTACTAGGCTATCACGTATCCTATATAGAGCTAATACCTTTCTAACAGTATGAGTTTACGTAATTTGCACTTCTGCGGTGGGCGACTGTACTAGTCGATCTGTGTGGCCGGGACGTGAGCATCCCCAAACTGATCAATTTGGATAGGAACTTTGCAAATCACCGTTTAAAAATGTTTTAATTTGACTAGATCCTGGTTAAAGCAAGTTTCTGGCTCCACCCTTGGGCAGCTGAGTTACATTTTGTAGACGGAGCAGCTCGACCGCAGTCTGGGGATAAGTCGACCTTTAGCTCGTGCACCTACAGTCTTTAGGGACTGGTGTTGGTGAAGATGGTGTGGGGGACTGGATCACGTGTGGCGAGTGTCACAGGACTTCGGTAAGAAGAAGGGTGCGAGAAGTTTTTTTCGTTGTGATGCTATCATTTCTCTAGCTTTCCACATCAAGTTGTTTGTGTTTCTCTACTGCTGATAATGGGCAAGCTCGATTACAGTTGAAGGAATTTGTGAACGATTTCTCGGTGCTGTCGATCACGCCAAATTGCCACTCAGTTGCGTATGCTATATCTGCTCGTGTGTGGATTTACTGTGGTCAAGCCGATGGTTATTGTATCCAGAGTTGGAAAATAGGCTAGTCCCGGATTTTTTTTACATCCATAACATTATGCTCATTGATGATATGATCATTGTCCTCTCATTTTTGTCATTTGGAGGTAGAATGATGCTGTTTCACAATGCATTATATAGCTCTGTGATGAAAGATTCGCTGGAAAGTGCAACATGCAATTCTGATGTCAATGGTTTAACTAAAATTTCCTCTTCGTATTCTGAAGCTTTAAATTTCCTCTTGTTTATTTGTTTATTGGATGGTTCACGACGCACTTTATGCCCACACTGTTTCGCCGGTGAGCCGCGGGGTTGGGAAATGTCCCGAGCGGCGCTAGTGTCGAATCTGGGACCTTTGGTGCCCAGAGCCCAACATATTAACCACTCGGCCATCCCCGCCCCTTTCAATTCTCTTTCCACTTCCAGGATTACAAAGTGCAAATCCAACCCCGATTGTAATCGTCCTCGTAATTGACAATTGCATTGCTGTACTGCAGGGCTGGACAAGAGCCGCATCACCAGGGTCTCGCTGCCCGTGCGGCCGGCCGCCGCCGTCCAGCCCGAGTGGGACGACGACATCGACATGACAGAAGTGATGGAGCTTCCCGCCGAACAGGCCGCATCCTGAGAGGAGGTGCCGGAGCTGCCGCCACAGCCAGCCCCCATCCTGACAAGGGGTACTGCAGCCTGCCTCGTCGTGATGGAGGCGCTGGAGCCCACCCTGGCATCATCTGCGGCAACACCCACCCCTCCCCCGCCGAAGTCACATACTCCAAGTGGCATCGCATTCCACAAGACTTATTTCAAAACACACCTTCACCTGTCAGGCGATTGCAGCAATGAAGGAACATCAGATATACGGAGGAATCCTAGCGTACAAGCCGCATGCAAAATTGTGTCTTTATAGCCAGTGCTGATGTAGCTTGAAGTCCAATCTGATCGTGTAAGTTATAGCAGCATCTTGGCACCTGTGGTTACTCTGCATATTGGTGGCCGACAGTCCTGCGTTTCGCCCAGGTCACGTCTGAAACGTGTCATCGTATCTGAACATAGTTTTTGTGAGGTTATATGTGCTGGCGGCGTATGGACGTTGTGCCACGACGGGATGGCGGTAGCGTGCCCCCAACTTCGTTTGCTGGTGGGGTTGGGGGACGTGTGCCCGCAGCTTCGTGTACTGGTGGGGTTGGAGGACATGTGCCCCCAGCTTCGTGTACTGGTGGGGTTGGAGGACGTGTGCCCCCAGCTTCGTGTACTGGTGGGGTTGGAGGACGTGTGCCCACAGCTTCGTGTACTGGTGGGGTTGGAGGACGTGTGCCCCCAGCTTCGTGTACTGGTGGGGTTGGAGGACGTGTACCTCCAACCTGGTGCACTGAAGGGGTAGGAGATGCGTGCCCCTAACTAGGTGTACTTTGGCGTGATGCCGATGTCATTGCATGGAGAAATGGACGTAAGACTCTGTCCGCTCCATCCAAATCCCTGGCGACGCCCATGCGGTGACGTATGTGTTAGTGATGTTGAATGTGTGTGTACCAAAGCCCTGTGTGTCGCAATGGTGCACTGCCGTGGAAGGAACCAAATATTAGTTCGACTAATTTTCGTTTTGAATGTCCTGCATAAGCTCTTGTGATCCGCGACATTGTTGGCCTCCCGAATACAATGAATTATTTGATTATTTGTATATGTTCAGGTTGTATTATTCCCGCATCATTCAGACTTGCAGGGTATTGCATATATGCAATACTGGCTATGGTCAGCATGAGATAATCGAGTACAAGTTGCCAACACTGGAACACAACACTAGAAGGCTGAAATAATGGAAAATGAATCATTCTGGACGGGTCGTGGAGATGAGGGTGCGTTGGTTCCACGCGGGCCCGTTGCAATAGGTATTCGGGAAGCATGCGGCATGACTCGATGCCCGGGGCAGTGGATGCATCTGGTGGTCAAGGGACAGCCCCCTCTCCAGGTCCCCCCAGTTCATTTTTGTTCACGAAGTGCTGAGAATCTGGAAACATATGTTGGTAATATTGTTCAAACTTCAAGCTTTGGTCGTAACCTATTCAAATTCGATGCATATATAATTGGCGGTATGTTCTCCCACCCCCCCCCCTCATCAAGCCGACTAAGCATCGGCTACATGGATCCGCCTCTGACGCAAGGTGGGTGTCGTTTCCGCGGCCTGGGACGTCGCTCCACTCGGTATCTCCATATGGGATCCAGCTAGGTCGCGATAGCTAGGACACGGGCTGTATCCTATCCTATGTGGGATTCAGGCTTCAGGCGTATAATCTCCCAAATGCGAGGGGGAGAGCCGTTTTTAATCGATTCAGCACCGATAGGGTCAATGTTAAGCTCGTTCAAGGTGGGGAGGGCTCGCTGACCTTCATGCCCGGTTACTACGACCACGCTTCAGGGACTCCGGTCCCGACTGCACCTTTGCCCGTGGCCATGGAGGTGTAACAGTGTTGCTAGACACGTACTGTTTTAATCGTATCATGTCTAACCGTGGGTGTTGTGACCCCGTAAATCAGCCGACCTACTATGCCCCGCACATGTCACGCCCGTACTTTTCCGTCCGGCGCCGGCAACGCGGCCACTGGCCCTCGTCGGAACCGAGTCAGCGTTCTACGGGACAACGCCCGGCAACTGCGACGTGTACCTGGCCTTCCGGTCGTGGTCGAGCCATGGTGGTGGCCAGACCCCCGCTGTGAGACGTGTCTGGACTGTCGAGCCGCTCGGACTGTCGCTGTCGGTCGCGTGCCTAAATTAATAACTGTATTTCGGCCTCCAAATTTATAGTTGAAATTAATCGTTGTCACCATTTATTCGCTATACCTATTACACAATATACCGTGCAGAGTACTTATCATTTTTGCCTTCGGAGTTATTGCGTCGCGCGGGTCAAGACCCTAGACTGTTCACGAGCTTAGAAGAAGGATCTTCACTACAGAGGTAGAAATATTGAGGCATGGGATGAGGTGTACACAGCCTTCAATTTGTATCGGCCTCAACTTTCTGCCCTTCGACGCAAAATGGTTAGAATTCCTCGCCTGTGTTTTTGGCTGGTATTCATAATAATTCGGGCGTTCCGATTGCGATGATAAAGAGCAGGGGCGCAGCCAAGCGTGGGCCCTCCCAGTATTAAAAATGCCCTAGATCAAACGAGACATTTCGAAATCTTCACGTCACAAAACCGTAAATTTCCAGCGTGCCAGAAGCTTTCTGTAATCACATTTTCCGTCAACCTCCAACTAGTAAAATCCTGGCCGCGCCGTTGGTAATAATTACCGAATTACGTCATCAAATCGCGCACTGATGACCTTTGGTACACAAAGGGGATCCCGCAAACAAGCATGAAGGCGCCTTGAAGTGCCGTATGACCCAACGGTTGAGAAGCTCATAAGCCGTTGTTGCTACACAAGTGTTCATTTTGATCAATTCATGGATATTGAAAATAAGTTCTACAAATACTACCTATGAACATCTGTTCCTATTGACGTCATCAAATTGTTTGCTTACTTCTAAGTGGTGACCACAAGTTCAAGGCCGTTTTGCTCGTTTTGCTTTGTTTACGAAACTAGCTCGTCAGAGAAGATTTGGGTAAGTTTCGGATATTTCTGTCAACGGTTTGTTTAGTCGTTAGCCGTTCTCTCTCACACACCTACATAAAATTATCAGAACATTCTTATCCATTCATCAGACTACCAGCAGGTAGGTACCTACCGAAGGCTGTGCTCCCACGCTCTGAACCTGTTGCTTATACAGGTCGGTTGGTAGGCGCCTGCCTGGTAGATAGCCAGGTCCTAGTGGGTAATCTAGGTACCTAGGTAGGTATGTAGGCACCTAGATTACTCAGAACCTAGGTAGGTGCCTATCTACCTATACAGTTGAAATAAGGTCATGTAATTGGTACATGTTGATGCCTGCTCTATCTGACAATGTTTATTAGTTTACAGTATCATTGCATATAAAATTTGCTGTTGAAGGTCATTTTTAATTACAATTTTTGAGTGATGTTTTCAAAAATTCAGTAAATTTGTAGATTAAGGTAATTTCTGATTATTTTTTAATACACTTTGTGAATGTGCTGAACATGATGTAACCAATGATTTCCTCAACAAATGCATGCTTTTCAGTTCAGAGGCAAAATAATATGAACAAAAATGACTGGGAGTTGGATAATATAATGTAAAAAGTGTTGTTCAAAATATAGAAAAAGATGGCACATAACCTAACCTGACCTAGTGTAACCTACCATGCAAGAGAGCAATTTCTTATTAAAATATCCTGACTACTTTTTTTCAAACCTTCAAATTAAGAAAAACCTAACCTGGATGAAGCCTAACAAGGTTTATTAAAAGTGATGTTAGCATCATTAAATATAATTAATTAACAAATATAAGGGAATGTACTAATAATGCACATAAACAGCATACAAAGTAATGTAAAAACAAAAGAATATATCTGCAACATGACCTAACCTAACCTATTATAGCCTTCAATAGAAGAAAACAAAATTAATTGGGACCTGTTTTTTTAAACTAGATACAAATCCCAAAACTTTTGTCTTTACTTTTTCCAACTTGTAACAAAATCCTAACCTAATTTGACTCAGCAAAAAAAAATGAACAAAACTTTGGGAAAAAAATATTCAAAGGCAGGTTAGGTTAGGTTAGGCTGGCCTGGATTCCTTTTTAAATTGTGAAAATTTGGAAAAAGTACATTGGTTGACATTTTTGTATTTTTCTCCAAGGGTAGGTTAGGCTAGGTTATGGTAGGTTCCATTGTTCCATACATTCCATTTTTGTTTTCTTTTTTTAACATTTCTTTTTATCCCATGCTACCTCATACAAACCCCTTTTTGGAATTATTTTGCTCACAATCTGAAAAGTAAGCATTTACACAGAAAATAATGGTCTCATCATCTCAGTCACTTTTGTAAACATGGTGTTCAACATAAAAATGAAAAAAAAATTACCCAGCTTTACCCTGAACCAAACCTAACCCTTTTATTTCCTTCATGGAGGTAAGAGGTGTGTAAACTTCTAGGCACCTTACAGTGCAATAATTTGAGCACAACTTGAATGAACATCATGTTCAGCTGAGGGCTTGTTCATTCAAACTATGCATGAGAGTGTCCCCAGAATTGAGTTTTAGGAGTGGATTATGATTGGTTGGATTTAGGAGAAGCTTTTCTAACCTTTTGGCACTAGTATGTATTTAACAAATTGCACTAAAGCATTGTGCAAGCTATCTCATTGAGTCCATATCTGTTTAGCTTGTATGGTAATATGTTCTTGAAATGTGGGTGCTACCAGGATTGTTAAGCAATGTAGGTAGCTTAATTTTGACCCAACAAAAAGTGCCACTAAAATAATTGCCATCAACCAATCTATTCAGCCACCCAATTTCAACCACCCTAACTCAACCTTATTACCTCTTAAATATATTTTAAAAGATTAATTACTTCCATTTTCTTATATTTACTGCATCAAAAGTGGAAGATGCTGCCAGAAATTGTGCTGCCCAATATATGTTTTCAGGGCAGTTTTAGTCATATGTTTCTAGGAGGTTAAATTTTGCCTCATTGGCATATTAAATAGGTCATCATCCATAGTAAATAGATATTGCTGCTACATCATTCTTGCCAACTGTGCATCTTACCTCTGCTGCTGCTGCCATCTATTCAATCTTGTGCAATGAGTCAGATCAAGCTGGACTGGAAGTGTGGGGACATGCTGTACCACTTGTTGATCCTGACTGCAGTTTCGCCAGCCTGTTGACATCAGACTGTATTATTTCACTTCTGGATGAGGTGGGAGTGTTTGGTGGTATTGATGACGAGTGGGAGGACAAAATGGCCATGGCCTACGATTCGACGCAAACCGATCTCGTAGTTCATGGAACCAGTCGAGCTGTTCTACTATCGACACTTCTACCGATACCTCTGCCACCGCCGCCGAAGCCGTCGTCGTTACGGACGCCGCTGTGTTGTTGCTCAAGGACTGCAGTGACAGGTCCTGTTTGTGTCCTCAGTTGACAGGACTGACCGTGATGTTGGTGTGTGTGTTGTTACTCAGGGACCATGGTGACAGGTCCTGTTTGTGTCCTCAGCTGACAGGACTGACCGTGATGTTGGTGTGGGTGGCCATTGCTGGGCTCCGTTGCTGAAAACTGTGTGTCCGTCCACGTTGCTCGACGTACACTTCCAATCGTCCGGTTCCTACCGTTAGTCATCAGTGCAGACGTGAGCTTTTACGGCGCGTTCAACCTCTAGGTTATATAGCGTCGCCAGCCTCTCACGCCGATTGGCCACGGGCGGACTCGGTAAATGCCGTCGGTTGCGAGATTCGAATCCAAAATCTTGCTATCAAAAGTCAGATGCTCTACCAACCAAGCTACCGCTGCCTCCAGGTGTTCTGATTCTCCAAATAAGATTTATCTAATGTTTTAATGAGGAAAACCTAAAACCCCACATGCTATATGTGCCACATTACCAATATTTGCATGCTCTGAAGTGGTTGCATCTCCCATCAGATGCCACTACCAATCAGTGTATGAATGGCTTTTTTAGACATGAGCATGTCAGCTGTGAAAAGTGCTGACAAGGGGTAGAAGACCTGAATGTAGGCTTCACAAAGCTGAACTCTGAAGAGTGTGATATGTGCACCAAACAGAGTGCAAAACAGATGCAGGATAACAAGCTGCAGCACAACGTTCTATCTGGAAATTGACTGAATCATGTCGACGAATGCCAAGAGCGCAAGGATGACAAACTGCACCAACATAGTTCACACAAAGCTTAAAAGCTGGAGAGTGCTGGTCGTGCCCACGATTGTATGCGCCAATTGCCACTGCTGTGTGTGTTGTTGCTCGGGGACTGCAGTGACAGGTCCTGTGTGTGTCCTCAGTTGGCAGGACTGACCATGATGTTGGTGTGGGTATTGTTACTCAAGGACTGCAGTGACAGGTCCTGTTTGTGTCCTCAGTTGACAGGACTGTCCATGAGGCTGCTGTTGGTTGTATCAGTGTGAGACCACAGTGACCGTAATGGTGCGAACCCTCGGTTGGCAGCAATGCGACTGACCGTGACCACGGTGGCTGGCGAGCTGTACCAGCTCGATGTCAGCGACGACCTGGAGCTGGAGAATCTCCGAGCATTTGTACAGGTCAGTGTGCCTCTGTGCAAGGCTGGGATTCTACTTTAAATTTCTTGATCTTACTCTTAAGATCTGATGATCTGATGATCATAAGGCATGATCTGATGACAATTAAATATTCGTATGCCATAACAACAAGGTTTTGTGTTGGTAGTGGTATTCCTCACATTATGGATGTATCCTTGACTCTAACTCATGGTTTAAGAGCAATGCAAATGTGATAGCACACATTAAAGCACATCAGGATTATGCCTGGCTTTTTCCGCATTAATTCGTTGTTGCGTGAATGGAAGCTGGCGAACGAGATTGCTATTTCAAGACTTCTTGCCGGTGCCCGATGATAGGTAGGCAGTAAAGCTTGGCTGGCGCTAGTAAAGCGTCGCTGACCGCTCCCTGACCGCTGACCGCTGACTCAGCTCCCTGCCCACTTCCAGGCAGGGTTGGATTGGATTGCGGCTTAACGGCGCCTCACCCTGGCGGAAAGGTCGGGAATCGCGGTGAATCGAACCACGTACCTCTGGCGTGTCAGAGGCTGAGCTAAAGCACCGAGTGACCGACGCGCTGCCTGCAGGTGGAGACTGGCATCTCGTCGGAGCGCATGTCGCTGCTGCACGACGGCCGCCGACTGACGGACGACAAGAGTCTGCTGCGGGACCTGGGCATCGCCGACGGCGACGTGCTGCTGGTGCAGACCACCGGGCACGGCCGGCCGCAGCCAGGTCGGCGAGATACCCGCACATGGGCCGCTCACATCTGTCGGCCAGACAAGCTGGCGGTGGAACTCAGTATAGTCGGCAGGCACCAGCTGAGTCATTGGCCAGCAGCCACGTCGGTCACCCACAGCCACATCAGAATCCATAGCCAGATCAGTGATGCACAGCCAGATCAGTCATCCACAGCTAGATCAGTGACTCGCAGCCAATGCAGTCACAGTCAGGTTAGTTCAGGTCACAACAGGGCCTCGTTGTGTGGCTGATCTTTAATCACGTGACTGGCTAGTGCAACAAGGGCCCATCCTTTGCTTGTCTGTAGGTTTTGCCGGCATCGATGAAGCTCTCTAGCAGCAGAGGGCAGCTGCTGCACCTTGGTGTCGGATACCTTATCCCATGCCGTGAGCATTCATGGCGAGCGTGTTGATTTTCCGGTAGTTGACGCAAACACCGTGCACTAACATTTCAACATGTCATCCATCAGTAATCGATGTTCGCGTGACGTACTCAATAGCCGGATGACCGGCTAACCTGTCTTGCCCGGCTCGGTATCTGTCTGTACGCTTGGCGGATGCATTTCTAAACCCAAATACCAACCGACTCAGTCTGTCCCAATTAAAAATGCCCACATCGGATAGTTCGTCACATGTCGGTACCACGACTGGAACTACATACCATAGGTGTAACCACTGGGATTGGGAGGTGGTCTGGGGGACTCCCCCATTCTTTTTTTAACTGACGCCTTTTCTTCAATTATTTCGTGCCCCCAGCCTCAGCTACTGAATCATGATCAGCACACAATTACATGTAGTCATGCATAAAATGAAAATGTATATGCAAGAGAATCACCAACACGACTTGAAGCCTATCTAACCAATCAACGGGCTTCACAGACTATCTGTCGTCACAAAATTCCTGAGTGGTAAATCAGCAAATGTAAATATAACTGCTTCCAGGCAATTATTGATAAACACGAACCTTGACCATCTTGCGTTTTTGCTTTGGTGGAAAATTGTGCTTTGCGAGGCAAAAGATTGCATTATCGTAAGGCTTTATACGTCTTAGGTCACATCACACTGCGCATATATCGATATATCTTGAACAAACGTGACTCTGGCTTTGGTATCTTCAAGGCCATGGAGGGAAGTCATGGGCAGCCTTAAGCACGTACATCAAGTTAACGTCGTATTCGTATTCATATTCAGCGACGAGTTCGCCAAATGCATATTTGTATTGGGATTAGGATTCATCGACGGGTTTATGATGGCTCGAATCAATGACCACAAATGCTTCTGCTTGTACTGAACACGCTGAAAACTACATAGATATCGCATTACCACTTCTTTGATTGAGTTTTCGATGACATGGTGTGTCGTCGCTATGGCTTTAATTTGCAGAAAGTGGATGCCATTCGACGTCGCTTGTTGTGTAGTAAAGGAAAGTTGATAAATCGAAATAATCTCTACGGGTCAAAATTCAAGCTGGTTTCTTCGGTTGCCTCGAGTTCTTTTTTGTTGTCGAAGCCTACCCAGATTCACTATCAAGTGATAGTCCATGGTGAACCCTCAAGTAATATTTTGAAACTGTGATATGTCGATGTCAAATCTTAAGGTCAAAGGCTAGTTTAATTTTTCGAAGCATTTGCGATTGGTCATCATGGGTTTAATTTGCACCAAGTGGGTGCCATTCGACGTGACTTGTGTCGTATTATGATTATGCGTATTATGCGAAATCAAACTAAGTTCAAAAGTCAAAGGTCGAGCCAATTTCGTTGGTCGCCTAACATCGTTCTTCGCCCAGCCTACCCACATCTGGTATCAAGCAATATCCCGTGGTGAACCTCGAGTAACACTTCAAACGAGGACTTGTCAATGTCAAACCAAAAGATCGAAGATTAGTTTAAGTTGCTCAAAGTCCTCGCGTCTCGTCATTGTCTTCAATTTTCATCAAGTTGAGTCATTCGACGCGCCGTGTCGTACACTAGCAAACTGTTCATAAATCACATTAATTTTAAAAATCAAAGGTAAAACTTAGTGTTTCGGTCGCCTTTGTTTTATTTGTTTTCTCTCAAAGCTATCCATGTTTGGTATAAAGAGATAGCCCGTGGGCAACCGTCGAGTAACGTTTCATCCCGGCACATGTCAGGTCAAGCTTCAAGGTCAAAGGTTAGTTTTAATTTTTCGAAGACCTCGCGTTTCGTGGCTATGGCTTCAATTTGCATTATGTGGATGTCATTCGAAGTGGCTTGCTGTATGGTATCAGAATGTTGAGCTTTCGAAATAATTACGGCGGTGTCGAAGGTCCGGTGTGTGTGAACAATGATTGAGTATAATAGGAATATGAGGAACAAATCTATTTTTGTTTGCAGCCGTTGTGATAGCAGGCACTCATGTCTTATACGACCAGGTGCTCCCAAAAATAAATCAGTCATAACCTGCTCGGACGATGCTCTCATCGCTGGTTTTGAATTGAAATTGCCACGTTGGTGTTCCGAACATATAAAATATCGATATTTCCTCAAATTGTCCCCTTTCCTCTTAATTGTTTAGCGTCAGTGGCCAAATTTGCAAGAGAAGTCACGTGATATATATGTATATATGTATTGTGATATGTGCCCTTCAGACATTGTAACTTCACACATTTTCACAATCATTCCACAATCTCGTTTTCTGTACATTGAAACCAGTTCACTGATGTCCATGTAACCACAGTGGCAATGATAATTATGACCCAAGTTTCTAATACGAAGAAACCATCTTGGAAAATATGCATGCATGTGTCAATTTTGTACGCTCTGGAGCCATTTCGATATTGCCGGCATGTAAAGCATGGGGTGCATTTTTTATCCAGTTCTCCACAGAATTGACATCGCCCTCTCATTGGTGTATCTCACTGGCATATGCTTTTAGACGGAGCTGATTTTTTTTCAAGCGTGTCACCCCACCCTTTCCGGCAATTGCAATTTTATTTTGAACCGATTGGTCATGTGCTGATGCTGGCCAGCTGTGCCGCAATACACGCCCCCGGTGAGCGTACTGCTAGCAGAAAACGTCAACAACGAGTAGAGAACGAACTGGGTGGATAATGGCTGGGTGTCGTTGTTCACATGTAGCCTGCACATAGTGGCTGGGTGTCGTTGCCCACATGTAGCCTGCACACATAGTGCTGGGTGTTGTTGCCCACATGTAGCCTGCACACAGTGGTTGGGTGTCGTTCACAGTTTGGGTGCCTGCACACAGTGGTTGGGTGACATCGCTCACATGTAGCCTGCACACAGTTGGCTGGGTGTTGTTGCTCACATGTAGCCTGCACATAGTGGTTGGGTGTCGTTGCTCACATGTAGCCTGCACGCAGTGGCTGGGTGTCATTGCTCACATGTAGCCTGCACACAGTTGGCTGGGTGTTGTTGCTCACATGTAGCCTGCACATGGTGGCTGGGTGTCGTTGCTCACATGTAGCCTGCACATAGTGGTTGGGTGTTGTTGCTCACATGTAGCCTGCACATAGTGCTGGGTGTTGTTGCTCACGTGTAGCCTGCACACAGTGGTCGGATGTCGTTACTCATATGTAGCCTGCACACAGTTGGCTGATGTAGCGAAGCCGATTTTCAAGCCTGTAGTGGTGGGGGGGGGGGGGATTCCAGGACTAATCGACCAGGCAAAGGTGTGACTTTCCACCCTCATGTCTCAGATTTTAAGCAAAGTTGGTGTATGGGGTTGTCTTATGCCATAAATCAACCTGTGCACATTTTACTTCGATGAGATCAATGGTTCAAGAGTTATAGTCTCGGGAATTTCTGGAAGGTCACTCTGTAAGGTTATGTTCTGGGGCCGATATCTAGGTTAATTATTAGTCAAAATATATATATCCAAACATTTTTGAACTCGCAAAGATTCGAAGAATTCAATTCTGGCAATATTTGTAATATGTGATGAATAATAGGTGTTCCCCCATGACCTCAGGTCACGTGACCTCCGGTGACTCCTATGCCAGTTAATTTTTTTCTTCAATTGACAATGGAAGGCTGCTGGTGCCATCCCTCCGTCCAATGTCGAGATGCAGCTTGATACCACATACCAATATGATCTCTTGCATTGAGTGGATGATGGACGGTTTTAAAGAGCAGTAATGCACAAAGATGTATAATATTCACTTAACGAACCTTATAAATTTAACGCGATAATTCTAGGACATTCGTCAAGACGGTGATTGTCCACCATCTTGTTTCAGAATTTGAGTAAATGATTGATACATAGGGTTATCCTAAGCCCAGAACCCTACTGCTAACATTTTTTTTCGATCAGGTGAACGGTTCTGCGAATGATCAATGCTGGTCGAAGTGCCCTAAAGCCCAAATAACAGGTCAACGGTTCGTGAGTATTTCTTTTATAGCCTCGGGAAATACTGGAAGGTCTCGCTGCAAGGTTATGCTCGGTGGCCGATAACTATGTTAACTATGGTTCAAAATATAAATGTCCAGACATTTTTGAACTTGCAAGGTTCCAAGTAATACAATTCCGGTAATATTTTGCATGTGATAAATGATTCAAAAGTTATCCCATGACCTCAGGTCGCGTGACCTCCGGTCACCTCGGTGGCCGTGAAAATTTGCTCTTTTAAGATTGACACGACGGAAGGACCATATTTTTGCTTCACATAAATATTTGTTTCTTTGCGTTCTTGCTACAAATGTTTGTTTGGAGAGCTCAAACTATCGTATGTAAAGATTTTCCAGGAATGTACTTTGAATTGAACTCTGCCAGGCCGGACTGTCAGCAAAGCGCAAGCTCAGAACGGGCCCCTGACTTAACCCATTAGTGACCAAGCGTACTTTAAAGGACGCGGAACCGGTTCCTCCTTTTACGCCTATAGTTTTGCAGGGAGGTAGACAATTAGTTTTTTGTGCATAGATAAATGATTCATAGTACGTCCCAACAAGTGCAGTTGAGAAAGCCTAAAGTAATTTCAACTTTCGCTGCAGGCCATTAAATTGAAGACATTCAGTGAACATGGAAGGTGGCGCGGGTCGCAAGAATCTGGTCTACAAAAAGAGGTAAATATACTTACTAAGGCGCATTGTTTTCCTTCTAAAAATAACTTGAAAGATGTACCTCTGTATGTGAAAGAAGAAATTTCCAAAATATTTGCATTTTCTTGAGAAATATGAGAGTTGAATTCTGGAAGTACTTTAAAGTACGTGTGGGCATTGCCCCTACTGACAGGTGTAAAAGATGAAATGTACAAAAGAATTGCGTGTTTGTATATAATTTTGATATTTATCGTTTTTGTTTGTTTTTGTGTTCCATTTGTCAAAAATTGTTCATGTTCCAGCTCTTTCATAATGTTATGATACGATACAATTTCATTGATCGGTCATCATGAGCGCCATCTGTAATTACTTTTTGCATAATTTCATATAAACTAGGGGAAACGGATGTTCTTTAGGCCAAAGGGAACACGAAATAATAAAAGAAATTCGTATACGAAAAAATGTACATATAACCATAAAAGTGAATAAAAAAGGTAATCGTAAAATGTAAAATACTTTAAAAAATGATTTTTTGCAGGTCTGTTGGACTGACGGTGGAGCAAATTCTCTCAGTGTTAGAGGAAGAACCATCCGCTCAACCCACCGACATCGTCATTCTGCCGCATAATGATGACGCTGTCAGCGACGAGGACAGCGATGACGAGGATGGTGGACCAAAAAACCCAATCACGTGGGGATCCGGCTGATGAACCAGCAGGCGGAACTGGAGACACACCACGCCGTCGACTCCGACGACGAAATAGATGCCTGGCTGGAGGAGAAAGATCCTATGAGAAGGAGGAGGATGGCACAGGACGATGCTGCCCTCGACGACACACTGGCGATTCCTGGGCCATCCTCATCAAACCCCACGCGGCAGAACCTGAAAAGACGGGCTGTGGAACAGTCCATTTCACGAACCCGCCGACACGCAGCGGAGGAAGCGGAAGATTCTGGGGAAGGGACATCACATGGTCTCCGCAGTACATGTCCAACACCACCCACCACCATAACAACAACAGAAGCAGAGCGCGGACGTCCTCGGAAACGGCCACTGGAAGTGAACAGCACGTCCAGCGAGGAGGAGCCCATGGAGCCCAAGCCCATGGAGCCCAAGGACAATAGTGGCAACGTGGGGAAATGCATCCCGGCTTTCCCAAGAGCTGACCTCTTCAGCGAGGACAATCTGCCTCTTGATGTCAGCGAGGTGAAGACTCCCTACGACTACATGAAGATCTTCATCACGGACCAGCTGGTGGACAGGATAGTCAAGGAGACCAAGAGGTACGCGGCCCAGCAGAACTGTGCCGCCTTCCAGACCAAAGTGGACAGAGACCTCATCAGAGCCAGCCACGCCATAATGATGATGAGCGGCTACCTCACACCGGCCCAGAGGAGGATGTACTGGGAGAAGAAGGAGGACACTGGAAATCCTCTAGTGAGGAAGGCGATGCCAAGGAACACCTTCGACGACGTCATGCGCTACAGCCACTTCACCAACAGCCACAAGCCAAAGGCGGACGACTGCTTCTGGAAGGTGAAACCCCTGCTTGATGCCATGAACAGTGCATCCGACAAATACGTCGAGAAGACCGAGTACGTCTCCGTGGACGAGTCGATGGTCAAGTATTTCGGTCCCCACCCGCTCAAGCAGTTCCTCAGGGGAAAACCGACTCGCTTTGGCTTCAAAGTGTGGGTCTTGGCGACCTCAGCTGGGGAACTCATCCGGTGTGAGCCATATGGTGGTTCCAGGACAAAACTGTTCAACTACGGCCTCAGTCAAGGACCTGACGTCGTCTACGGTCTGGTGGAGGATGCCAAGTTGGTGGCTGGCACGAAGGTGGCGTGTGACAACCTCTTCACCAGCCTGGACCTGCTGGATAGCATGTCGAAGAAGGGGTAGGAGTGTTGGGGACGATGCGGCAGAACAGGCTCTGCAAACTGTCCCTCCCGTCCAAGCAGCAGGGCAAGAAGATGAGGAGGGGTCAGAAGGAGGAAGTTTACGTGGACGAGGACCAGGTCGTGGTGGCGTGGAAGGACTTTGCACCGGTGTACGTGGCCTCCAACTTCGCGGACGTCAACCCTATGGGAAAGTGCAGCAGGTATTCATCGGTGGAGAAGAGGAAGGTGGAAGTGGACCAGCCCAACACCGTCAGGGTCTACAACACCCACATGGGCGGCGTGAACCTGCTGGACAACATGGTGATGTGCTACGCCATCAACACCCGCATTCCACGACAGATCGACAAATAAAATTTCGATTTTGCACCCCCACATCTCAGATTTTGATGCAAATGAGTCTATAGGGTTATCAGCAGCCCTAAACACGCCTGTGACATTTTCAGGCCTCTCCGACTTCCGGTTTTCGAGCTACAGCCTGCGACATTTTTACATTCGATGCATACATGGCTTTGTTTGGCAGGATTTTTCCCTGCTACATTGAGTGATAAGTAGGTGAGTTTGTACATCAAAATGATTGCAATCCCATGCAGAATGAACGTTTATCACTATCGAAACCATAGCAATTAAATATATGTCAAATATAACACTTTAAAAAATTCCAAGTTCTCTTGAGCAATTTTCCCTTCGATATTGTGATTTTGGATATTTTTTAATGAAAGAGCGTTGATTATTACCTATATTTCATCAATAAAAAAATGGTTATCGGCTTATAAATATTTTAAACTTAATTTCAAACACCAACCGCCCGGCCTCATTTTACCCAATACGGCGTCGTTCAGCAACGGCCGCGGCCAGCTGCTGCCAACGGGGGATAGGGGTGCTGGCGGCTGTCGTCCGCGGCCCCGTGGGATTGAGAGGACACTATGCAGATTATTTATAAACACCAGGCAGGACGTTTTAGCACTTCATTTATTATTCACACAAATAACAAGCCGGAAAGTACATGTACATTTGCGAATGCTAACGAGATGGTACAATGAGCCTTATCAGAGGTACAAAATGCATAACTTAACATTAGCTCACTTCACATTGTAATTCGCACATAAAGAAACGGAAATCAGCTGCCGATGTAGGTCACGCTAACCATTCAACCTAAATCCTGTAGCAAATCAGGCCACCATCACCTCTCTTCCTTCACTTATGGCAAGTTCTCGCACAACGACAATGTTTGCCTTCACTGGAGTTACCCTGTGTATTTTTAGAGTCCCTTTGACAGTTTTTGCCATTGACAGTCTATCGCCAAGCTCATGCCGTGTACGACTAACCTCTTCTTTCGCTACAAAGCAGCACTCGGTATGCAAATTACCCTTGTCCTGTAGCACTTTACATAGCTTTTCCGCAGTAAGAATGTGGTCCGAGTGTGTCCGCGAAAGACTGGCGCTAGCTGCAACCCTTTTCAGTGTACCCCCAACACCGTCGCACGAATTTTTCCCATGCGACGTTGCAAAAAATTCCAATCGCACTGGACTCCGAAATCCTCATCATGAAAACTCACATTCACGAAATTAAACTTATTCTTGTACTGGGCAGCTGACCCATCCAAAAAAATAATGAATCTTTTTCAAGTTCGGGACTATGCCTTTCACTTTCGGTACAATGTGCTGCAAGAATGTGTGCACAGCGACGGTGCCATGCTTCAGTTCGTTTGATAACACGCAAAAACTGTGGCATTCAATCTTTCCAGCCTCTCGCCAATAAACAACAAACGGATGAACGGTACTCTGTGGTGCGTTCCAGTGATATGACTGAATTTCGTCTTGAACTACAAAAGTGTAGTTTTCTGAAAAATATAATATGATCAGTGCTTCATGCTCAGGTAGCTGCTTTTTTAGATCGTCGAAATATTTGCTTTGATGCTGACTCGTGAAATGATGCCGAGTAAGTGTCACAATGGCGTCAGACAGTTTGTCAAGAAACTCGTCCATAGGAAGAACAATTTCGGTCAAAGTGCAACGATCCGTGCTTAGCCACTGACTAAATCTGACTTCGTCCACCAAGTCTGAGATTTCCCCTGCCTGCGCATTTAAAGTGTCGATCAAATATGACCTGACACTGTCCTGACCTGGACAGTTTTCACACTTTTTCAGCATACAGGCTTCCCTCCCGACATCACAAACCGCGTGCTTCAACAGGTCCTTGTAGGTAATGTCTTTTAAGCCCAGAGACGCTAACATTAGCTTCACGTTCTGGTGATAGCAACATACACAAACCGTATGAGTGCCGTTGCTTCCCAACAGGACACAGTGTTTGGGGCGGAGGCTGGCGAACTTCGAAAACCCAATGCGCGGGTTGCTACCGTTCTCTTTATGAAGTTGGTAAATTTCCTGTAAATTACCTCAAATCAAACGTTTCTGCTTCTTTACGTTAACCCCATTCTCATCTCTTACCGTCACATAGTCTTTTTTTTCCAGGACATTTTCTACTCACTTCGGGGCCAGGGGGGAGGTGGCAGTCACGTCTCCCATATCATCCTCCCGGGACGCGCGTCTCCTTTGTTGACATCCCACGCTCGGCTCCCCCTTCCCCTCCCCCTCCCCCTCCCCCCGGCAGGCGTATCGCGAGGCAGCGGCAGCGCGCGCGCCGGTCCGGTGAGCGCAGCGCCCGCATTCACCGCATTTGATTCGTCTTTCCAAGTCGATAACCACTTTTTTTATTTATGTTTCTAGGGTAAAAAACTACGCTCTTTCATATGAAAGTGAGAAAAAATACGATATCGGAGGGGAAAAATGTTTTTATTTCTTTTCAATTTTTTATTTGGCGAGAGTCGGCAAAAATTACGTAATGAAAGTTTAAATGGTGGCATAGTCATATTCTTCAATGTTTTGTCTTCATCTTGACGTATAAATTTGTTCAGTTACTGAAAAATGACTCGGAGAAAATTGGCACCAAAGATAGTCATGTCAGTGCAAAATGTAAAAATTATATAGTTCATAACTAGAAAACGGTAAACCTAAGAGACTTCAAAATGGCACAGGCGTGTTCAGCGATGCTGATAACCCTATAGAACCATTTTCATCAAAATCTGAGGTGTGAGGGTGCAGGTCACATGTCGATTTGTCGTGGAATGCCCCAATCGAAAGTGGTACTGGGCGCTGCACAACTGGTTCCTGAACGTGTCTCTTCTCCAGGCCTGGCGTCTGTACCGCAAGGAGGGAGTGGTGATGGACGTCAAGAAGCGGGAGAAGATGCCTCTCCTGGACTTCATCCGGTCATGTGTGGAGATGACGGTGATGCTTCATGGGGAGACTAAGATGAAAATAAACACTAAACTAAGAATATTTGCATTTCATTTCTAGTAACCTTTTACATGCTTCCATGCAATTGGGCAATTTGCAACGGAAAATATCTG
The DNA here is from genome assembly GCA_034440575.1 of Imbricaverruca yamaguchii. Taxonomy (NCBI): domain Eukaryota; kingdom Metazoa; phylum Arthropoda; class Thecostraca; family Neoverrucidae; genus Imbricaverruca; species Imbricaverruca yamaguchii. Next base: position 616,695 of record JAOTOL010001555.1, on the reverse strand, counting down.
AAGATCGATGGTATGTACAAGACAAATGATCGGAACAGTAAAAAGTGTCGATGTTTACATTACCATAGATTAGGTGTCTTCCTAGATATAGGTAAACGAAGTTCAATGTAAGTTGTACAGATTGCTTAAAATTGACTTCAAAGAAGAATTTCTTCAGTTTTATATCATTTTTAAACGTCTATTGCAATATTTCCCAATTTACACGCATCCATAGGGACAGTACCCACACGTACTTTAAAGGACGTACCGGTTTCACCCACTTCCGATAATAATTTTGAAAAGTTTCTTTTCGATTTATCATCCTGACCCGATAGACACTATTTGTTCTATATTTCATTCAAAAAAATCAAATGGAATCTATGCTCGGGAACTAATGGGTTAATGGACAGGGTTCAAACATTTGAACAGGATCCTCCGGCCTGCCGGAAATGGCCCTGGGTCGTCAAAGAGGGACCCTGAAATGACGGAGAGGGCCTAGTTGCCGCATGGGACTCGGGCCGTCAGAAAAGGCCCGTGGACCGACGGAAGTAGACAAAGTTGTTGAAAGAGGGTCTCCGGCCTGACAGGGGAGACCCTGTATCGCTAATGCGATCCCATGCGTAGACGAAGAGGACCCCTGGCCGTTGGAGGACCCGGGCCGTCGGGCAGAGCCCAGAGCCAGCATGAAGGGTCCTTGGGCCGATGAGAGCCGGAACCGCACAGGGGCCCCTTGCATGATAAAGGAGGCCCAAGCTTTTGAAGACGAGATTCTGACCGGACCGAGAGAGAGTGAGAGAGAGAGAGAGAGAGAGAGAGAGAGAGAGAGAGAGAGAGAGAGAGAGAGAGAGAGAGAGAGAGAGAGAGAGAGAGAGAGAGAGAGAGAGAGAGAGAGAGAGAGAGAGAGAGAGAGAGAGAGAGAGAGAGAGAGAGAGATAGATAGATAGATAGATAGATAGAGAGAGAGAGGGAGAGAGAGGAAAAATAAGAGATAGATAGATAGATAGAGATAGATAGATAGATAGATAGATAGATAGATAGATAGATAGATAGATAGATAGATAGATAGATAGATAGATAGATAGATAGATAAATAATAAAATAAAATAAATAAATAAAATAATATAATATATAATAATAATAATAATAGATAGATAGATAGATAGATAGATAGATAGATAGATAGATATATAGATAGATAGATAGATAGATAGAGAGAGAGATGAGAGAGATAGATAGATAGATAGATAGATAGATAGATAGATAGATAGAGAGAGAGATAGAGAGAGAGAGAGAGAGAGAGAGAGAGAGAGAGAGAGAGAGAGAGAGAGAGAGAGAGAGAGAGAGAGAGAGAGAGAGAGAGAGAGAGAGAGAGACACACACACAGAGACAGAGAGAAAGCTGAACCGTGAAAGGGGGTGCCTGAGCCGACGTATTGGGCCCTGGGCCGGACGTGCAGAGCCACTGGGTCGGCTTTGGCTCACACTGATGGAGAGGGTCTCAAAGCTGACAGCGGGCCTCAGGTCGATAAAAAGACCCCGAACTTCGAGAAGATCCGAGCTGAAGCGGAGGGTTCCCCGTGCTACGTAAAGGGATCCTAAGCCCGTGGAAGGGCCCGGGCTGCTACGCAGTAGTGGCGTTTCGAAGGGGTGAAGGGGTACCCGCTCGCTGTCGAGTCCAATGGAGCCCTGCAGGCGACCGCCATGAAGGGCAGAAATATAACCGAAGACATGCTTCAGTGCATTTAATAGCTTGTGCGGAAAGTGCCCTTGACACGTGAAGAGTGGGCGGGAATGGCCGAGTGGTTAAGGTGTTGGGCTCTGGGTACCAAAGGTCCCGGGTTCGACACCAGCGCCGCTCGGTAAATTTCCCAATCCCGCGGCCCACCGGCGAAACAGTGTGGGCGGCGCCATTAGCCGTGAATGTGCATAAAGTGCGTCGTGAACCACCCAATAAACAAACAAGACACGTGAAGAGGTCCACCCGCCCGAGAGCTGGAGTGCCTATATCAGCTGGAAAGAGCAGGCTCAGCTGGAATTAGCCCCTAACGGCTGAAGAATAGACAGGCACGTGAGGGTCTGAGAAGGCTGGGATGCTCCTTGGGTCTGAAAGGGCACTTGATGGATCAACAGGACCCATGCGGGTTGAGGAGGACTGGTCAGGGCCCATCTCAGATCTGAAATTCCCCGAGATGAGAGCTAGACTGGACTATTGGGAACTGCGATGGGCCCCTACAAGCAGGAGGGGACCTTGAGTGATGCAGAGGATCCCCTGAGAGTCGGAAAATACTGGACTGGGATTCTTCTGATGTCGAGAACGACCCCTAATGGATGAACAGGGTCACCCGAGAGGAAAAACTCCCTGTTGGCTGGCAATTGAGGTGAGGAATACCAATGGCCAGCCTCAGAGCTGGAATGATATTGAAACCACGAGAGCTGTCGATAACTAGGAAGGATTCCTTCCAGCATGAGAAGGCTATTGATGGCGAATATAGTTCACTGAGAGCTAAGAAGAGTACCTAGGTCAATGACTGTGAGGAATACTGGGGGCCAATGTCAGAGCTAGAAAGAAAGCCGTTGAAGTTAGACAGACTGGCAAGGACAGGGGAAGGGCTCTAACAGCTAAAGAGGACCCTTGACGATTAGAAATAGTCACTGAGCGCTAGATGGGACTGGACTGGGATGTCTGAGAGGCTTCGAAGGGGTCCCTATGGGCCAATAGGGTCCCCTGAGATCTAAGGATTCCGTGAGGGCCAACGATCGTTGGGAGGAATACTGAGAGCCGATTCCAGAGCTAGAATGTCATTGCCAGCCAGAAAAACTTGAGGAGTATGGAGGTCCCGTGAGAGCTGGGGTGGGCCGGGCTGGGATGCTCCTGAGGCTTGGGAGGAACACTGGGGGATGCACAGACCCACCTGAAAGCTAAGGGGAGTTCAGAGAGCTGGCGATGTTCGCGAGAAATTGTGAGGCCTGTCTCCTGCTTTGCCACGAAGGAAAATGTGGAGAAGGTCACTGCGAGCCTCGCAGGTCGCTTTACGAAAGCTCTCGCCCTCAATGGAACACAACAATTTCCCAAGTTCCCAATTTGCCTGCTGATGTTACGACTGTTTTGTTGCATGCATTGCCGAACGATGAGGGACATGCCGTGAAAGCGTCGCGACAGGTGGACAAATACAAGCTAGACACGAGACAGAAACAATTGGTGCACGTGTGATACATGGTTTGTTACCGCAGCTACTTGCAGATTTGTGTGTTGATCTGTCTAGGCATATAACAAAACGTCGGATCGTTTCCGTGCCCTCAAATATGCAAGCGGTATTTCGGTGCATTTCTGACGGGGCATGGTTGTATCGTGACGTACCTCCGTATTTCTCAGTTGGATACATGTTTGTTCTAAACATGCAATGGTTGTATAACTATCGTGCATACATTGCCTACATGAACCCTTACCGATCGTGTCTTCTGTGAGAATACAAGCATTAACAGTTACCAGGAAGTGTTCTCGGCTAACTAAGTTGAGGCGCATTTATTCAGCGCAATAGCTCAATATAACAAAACACAGGTGCCAACCACAGTTAGGTTGAGGCCAATGGCCACTTCTCACGTCAGCTTGCGCCTTTTATCTTATATGGACAACTGGATATAGGAGGTAAATAAGTGCATTAGAAGACATAAATTCAGACACTACCAGGGAACACGTTGCTACGTGATATCAAACAACGTCTCAATTTTGGATGGAGAGACTGCCCAGCTAGTAACTCAGTCTTCGAATGTCTTCAAATATGATAAAGTTTGCGCTCTGAAAATAAGAATTTAGAGAAAACGTTTTTTTTGCTATATATCAAGCCAAAACATGGTTCTTCCATTTTGTCAATAAAAGTGCAAAAATTTAACGGGTTTCGATGTCACCGAAGGTCACGTGACCTGAGGTCATGGGTTAACTTTTTTATTCATCACATATTACAGATATTGTCAGAATTAGAATCCTAAAATCTATGCGAGTTCAAAAATGTCTGGATATTTATATTTTGACTCATAATTCACTTAGTTGCCACTGCACGTGGAGAGCATGTATTGTGAAATAAATAAATAAACAGTTATCGGCCACCAAACATAACCTTGCAGGGTGACCTTCCATAAATTCCCGATGCTATGCCTCCTGGGCCGTTGGCCTGATCGAGGTAAAATGTGTGCAGGTGGATTCGGGACATAACATAACCACGGACACCAATTTTGCTCAAAATCTGAGACGTAAGAGTGCCGGGCCCTGGTCGATCTGTCGTGCCCCAGTTGTCATCTGTCACAGTGTCGTGATATGTTGTTGACCATAGCTGAAGGTTTTTTAAATGTTGGTTCAGTGGTTATGGATGTTTAATCCTGGAGATATGGAAGTCGAAATCATTATAACATTTTTTTTTTTGCAGCGAAAACTGGAAAAAGTATTAAAACAAGCAAGCTTGCACGCTGTGTTTAGTAGTAGTAACTATTGGCTGCAGTCAATCTTTCCGTCGATTGCAGTATTGTTACCTTTTGGCAACTGCTGTGACTGTGATAAAGAAACATACCTTAGCTTAAGCGTCTGCGAATTGCGGTAGAGCGTCGCATTCCTCCCATTGCTTTGTTTGCAGCACTTGTTATATCTCACACTCATGCATATTTCAGCATAAGTGGATAAAATTTCCCAGATATATTCATAATTATGGAAATAGATGACACGTTGATTTCCAACTATCCAACCGGTCGGAATTTGCCCAATCAGCGCCCGATGAACCGGGTGTGCTGATGTGGTAGACGTGCCCAAGGCGGAAAACATAGGGTTGGCGCGTTCCTGAACATCAAGCCACCACCACTTGCTTGGAGGACTGGTGTAGCACCTGATTAAATTGGTCCTAAATTTGTGGCGTCGCGAAATGAATGGATATGATGGCACTCATGGTTGCATTCCAATGGCACCAATCGTGAGTCATTAGTGCCGCGGTAAACTTTCGGACTGGGAAAGTTTAGTTGCTGGATGGCGTTGGATTGTTCAGGACCGACATTTCGCTTACCAACACTACTGCCCCGATTGGATCATGACACTTTGATTTCAGGGTAGTTGTTGGAAGCATGCTGGGGAAGGCTGCTTATTTGTGCTGATTAGAAAGTTGTGGTACGCGTAAGTTTAATAAAAAATACTTAAAACTGCAAAAATCTTGATATAATCTTTCGTTCGTCCACCAGTTGTATGATATACCCATCGCAGTTGTCATCAACCGGCAGAGACCTGCAATCCTACAGCAACCTCGATTTGCAGTTTTCGCTCTGGTTCGTTCATGGACGCCGCTCGAACCTGAAGTCATCAGAGCTGCCCACAGATGGTGCTGGTTCAGCGGAGGCGACGCCAGCCGTGAACCAGGAGGACCCCCGTTTTATACGCGACATGTTCCTCGCCAATCGCGATCAGTTGGCGCTGCTGAAGCAGAACAACCCCCGGCTGGCCGACGCCCTACTCAGCGGTGACCTAGGTCAGTCAGTGTCACCCGCCGGCTTCCACGGTTGCACTGTGCTGGGACTGCATGCACCTGTGGGATTAATACGATGGTGTCATCATCGTCACGATGGTGTCCACGATGGTGACCCGGACATCGCCTGACATTTTTCTGTGGGGGCCCAAACTTGGAACACTGAGATACTTCAAGGAGACACTCCAACCTCAAGCATGATATCGAGAAGTTCATGCACAAGCCAACCATAAGCATTCTTACATTCTAGCATTCTCACGTTACATTCTTGTATGTACTGAAGCCATATCTGTCCCACCCTCTCCACACAAGGCTAGGGCTAAAATGACCGCACAGGGGTAGTATTGCGTCTCGTATGCCGCGTGCTACCAAGGATGGATATAGCACTATGCAATGCTGGGTCGGTGGCAGTGTCTGGGCCAGATCGGTGAACAGACTGACCTGACCTGACCTATGCACGACCTGGAGTGACACGCTGGCCTGCAGCAGAACCGCCCTGGTTCTGTCCCACCACGGCTCTTCGATCTCCACTGCAGTAGTGTTCCTGAGCCATTCTGTTATGTCCCACCGCGGCTCTTCGATCTCCACTGCAGTAGTGTTGCTGAGTTGTTCCGTTCTGCAGAGCGGTTCGCCGGCGTGCTGGCCGACCAGCAGCGGGCCCGGGCCGACCGCGAACAGCAGCGCACGCGCATCCTCAACGCCGACCCGTTCGACGCCGAAGCGCAGCGGCTCATAGCCGAGGAGATCAAGCAGAAGAACATCGACGCCAACATGGAGGCGGCGCTGGAGCACAACCCGGAGAGCTTCGGCGCCGTCGTCATGCTCTACATCAACTGCTCCGTCAACGGCTACCCGGTCAAGGCCTTCATAGACTCGGGTGAGAGCGGTCGGAGGCCAGGCTCGCGGCTGCTCAGCGGTGATGTCACCGTCTGTGACGGAAGGGATGCGGGTTCAGTGCTGGGTTGTCTCATGCCAGCTCTAGGCCGTGGCTAGCGAACGCGGCATGTTGGTAATGTCTACTGACTGCGTCAGCTTACCAGGATAATGCCGTGGAAAACGGACCAGTGCTCAGCGTTGAGGTGAGTATGATGGCCGAATTGCTGAACACTTCGAAATTCGCCAGCACTGTGCCTCCGGGTCGTTGCCTTTGAATGCAGAGAAGAAGATGGTAATGCTCATGTTCCGAATGACACACCGATTGTTGTGTGTGTGAGGGTGACACTACTGGCTCTCGTTGCACCTCGCTCAAATGTGGCATATGTGGACTTTAGGAAGCGTCTGGTGCCCCGGTCGTATGGCGCCCCGCAATGGTGCGTGGCGCATCTGTGCAGCTGTGTGGACTTGGACCCGCCTCGACCACACCGCATGTCGGGCACAAGCCCGGTGACATTAATTATGCAGCGGGTCAACGTTGTCCAGCACATGAATAGGTAGTGGCAGTGATGGTGCTCATAGTGGCTTTGATGTATGATCTCTTGGGGGAGGGAGGGGCAACTAAGCGAGGTCTGGACGAAATTCTGGACAGAACGTCTGGTGAAGTTGACGTCAGGTCGTGTGACGGTTGACGTCAGGCAACGTGACGGTTGACGTTGAGTCAGGTGACGGTTGACGTCGGGTCAGGTAACCGTTGACGTCAGGCAACGTGACGGTTGACGTTGAGTCAGGCGACGGTAGACGTCGGGTCAGGTGACGGTTGACGTCTGGTAAGGTGACGGTTGACGTCGGGTCAGGTTCCAGCGATTGGCATCGAGTCGAGTGACGATTGACGTCGACCCTGACACGCTCAGCAGAGCTGGTCGACGTCGGGATGGGGTGGTGTGTAGGACGATCGATCGAGTGATGTGTTGTTGGCTTCCGTGCCGAGCCTGTTGTGCGAGTCAGAATATGACCGTAAGGGAAGTGGCCCCAGACGCAATTTGTCACCTCTCCCGGCGTGGTAGAACGTTTAAGGCGTGCGATGCGCCCGTGCTGCCGTGCTGGCCGTTACCGGCGACACTACCATCCGGGGGTCCTGGTTGTCATGCGAGCTTCACGAGGTCGGTCACTGTGTCGTTCTGTGGCGGGGAGAGCTCGTGTGGCACGGCCGGCCTACTCGGCGCCGGGTACACATACCACAGTCGGCTGCTACCCAGCCCTTCAAGGAAGGCTTTCTGTCCTGTGACGTGTGGCAGGCGCCCAGACGACCATCATGTCGGCGGCGTGTGCCGAGCGGTGCCACATCATGTCCTGTGACGTGTGGCAGGCGCCCAGACGACCATCAGTCGGCGGTGTGTGCCGAGCGGTGCCACATCATGTCCTGTGACGTGTGGCAGGCGCCCAGACGACCATCATGTCGGCGGCGTGTGCCGAGCGGTGCCACATCATGTCTTGTGACGTGTGGCAGGCGCCCAGACGACCATCTGTCGGCAGCGTGTGCCGAGCGGTGCCACATCATGTCCTGTGACGTGTGGCAGGCGCCCAGACGACCATCAGTCGGCGGTGTGTGCCGAGCGGTGCCACATCATGTCCTGTGACGTGTGGCAGGCGCCCAGACGACCATCAGTCGGCGGTGTGTGCCGAGCGGTGCCACATCATGTCCTGTGACGTGTGGCAGGCGCCCAGACGACCATCAGTCGGCGGTGTATGCTGAGCGGTGCCACATCATGTCCTGTGACGTGTGGCAGGCGCCCAGACGACCATCAGTCGGCGGTGTATGCTGAGCGGTGCCACATCATGTCCTGTGACGTGTGGCAGGCGCCCAGACGACCATCATGTCGGCGGTGTATGCTGAGCGGTGCCACATCATGTCCTGTGACGTGTGGCAGGCGCCCAGACGACCATCAGTCGGCGGTGTATGCTGAGCGGTGCCACATCATGTCCTGTGACGTGTGGCAGGCGCCCAGACGACCATCATGTCGGCGGTGTATGCTGAGCGGTGCCACATCATGTCCTGTGACGTGTGACAGGCGCCCAGACGACCATCAGTCGGCGGTGTGTGCTGAGCGGTGCCACATCATGTCCTGTGACGTGTGGCAGGCGCCCAGACGACCATCAGTCGGCGGTGTGTGCCGAGCGGTCCCACATCATGTCCTGTGACGTGTGGCAGGCGCCCAGACGACCATCATGTCGGCGGCGTGTGCCGAGCGGTCCCACATCATGTCCTGTGACGTGTGGCAGGCGCCCAGACGACCATCAGTCGGCGGTGTGTGCCGAGCGGTGCCACATCATGTCCTGTGACGTGTGGCAGGCGCCCAGACGACCATCATGTCGGCGGCGTGTGCCGAGCGGTGCCACATCATGTCCTGTGACGTGTGACAGGCGCCCAGACGACCATCATGTCGGCGGCGTGTGCTGAGCGGTGCCACATCATGCGGCTGGTGGACACGCGCTGGAGCGGCATCGCCAAGGGTGTCGGCACTCAGCGCATCATCGGTCGCGTGCACATGGGCCAGATCCAGATCGAGGAGGTGTTCCTCACCTCGTCGTTCTCGATCCTGGAGCAGCAGCCCATGGACATGCTGCTCGGCCTCGACATGCTGAAGCGGCACCAGGTGAGTGCGTGCTCGCATATCACACCTTAGTCTTGTAAGTCGGCAGCCGGGTCGAGCTCTCCTCTGGTTGGCGTTGGTAGGCGCTATTTCAACTGATTGTATTCTACTAAGCGATATTCGGTAGAAATGTTATTTTGCTAACGTCGCCAAGTGGTTTTCGACCCATCCAGACGGGGCACGTCGAATGTGTGTATACCCACATTCGAGACAATATCGAATATCACGAAACAATATCGACTAGTTGCGCCGTGGTATGGATGTTATATGATTGTTATGAAACCACTATGCAGTTTGCGTGTTCGTCGTATGGCTACTCCAGCATCGTTCCGGGACAATTAATTGAGCATTGTGTTTACTCCGACCGGTCAATTACACGATCACTCCTGAGGTCGTTCAGGGGCTGGTATGTGAGCACCATGTGGTAGTGTAGCCAGTTTTGAATCCGTTCTTTGACCGCTGCAGAAGCATTGTCTTCCCGTTGCACAACCACTCCGCACACCGTTCAGGAACCATTACGTGAACAGTATTCGGCCGTTGCGTTGTCAGTGCCGGATCGACTTGAGGAAGAACGTGCTGTACATCGGCACCACGGGCACGAAAACACCGTTCCTGACAGAGGCCGAGCTGCCTGCCTGTGCGCGCCTCAGCCAAGCGGACGACATGGAGACGGACGGAGAAGAGCCGACGCTCGCCACAGGTACGCAAGGTCGGCGGGACGCGGTCGGCAGGGAGACCACCCGTGCCCGAGTGTCTCCTCCCAGCCGGCCAGTGTCTCCCAGCCGTCCAGCGTCTCCCAGCCGTCCAGCGTCTCCTCCGTGCCAGAGTGTCTCTTCCCAGCCGGCCAGTGTCTCCCAGCCGTCCAGCGTCTCCTCCGTGCCAGAGTGTCTCTTCCCAGCCGGCCAGTGTCTCCCAGCCGGCCAGTGTCTCCCAGCCGTCCAGCGTCTCCTCCGTGCCAGAGTGTCTCCTCCCAGCCGGCCAGTGTCTCCTCTGTGCCTGAGTGTTTCCTCCTAGCCGGCCAGTGTCTCCCAGCCGTCCAGAGCTCTCCTCCGTGCCTGAATGTTTCCTCCCAGCCAGCCAGCGTCTCCTCCGTGCCCGAGTGTTTCCTCCTAGCCGGCCAGTGTCTCCCAGCCGTCCAGAGCTCTCCTCCGTGCCTGAATGTTTCCTCCCAGCCAGCCAGCGTCTCCTCCGTGCCCGAGTGTTTCCTCCTAGCTGGCCAGTGTCTCCCAGCCGGCCAGTGTCTCCCAGCCGTCCAGCGTCTCCTCCGTGCCTGAATGTCTCCCCCCAGCCAGCCAGCGTCTCCTCCGTGCCCGTGTGTTTCCTCCTAGGTGGCCAGTGTCTCCTCCGTGCCAGAGTGTCTCCTCCCAGCCAGCTAGTGTCTCCTCCGTGCCTGAGTGTCTCCTCCCAGCTGGCCAGTGTCTCCTCTGTGCCGAAGTGTCTCCTCACAATCGACCGGTGTCTCCTCCCAGCCAGTCGGTGTCTTCTCCGTGCCAGAATGTCTCCTCCCAGCTAGCCAGTGTTTCCTCCCAGCCAGTCAGTTTCTCCCTTGTCCCCGAGTGTCTCCTCCCAGCCAGCCAGTGTCTCCCCCGTGCCCGAGTGTCTCCTCCGAGCTGGCCAGTGTCTCCTCCCAGTCGGCTAGTGTCTCATCCGTGCCTGAGTGTCTCCACCCAGCTGTCCAGCATCTGCTCCCAGCCGTCCAGCGTCTCCTCCCAGCCGTCCAGCGTCTGTGCTGCCGTCCGCCCTCCATATTGCCAAGATGGGCGGCTGTGGTCTGCTCCGCTGCCAGGCTGCCTGTTGTGGTGCTCTCTCCCAAGCTTCCTCTGCTGCGGTGCGCTCGTCCTACAGCCCGCTTGTTTCGACAGCCTCGGCGTCAGACTTCCGCAGTCCCCACCTCTACTAGGCTATCGGTTATAGTCAGCATGCTATAGTCTGCCACCGTTGTCCGCACTGCCGGCTATGACGTGCTCTTCGATTGCTGCACGCTAGGCCATCTGCTTGTTGCAGCTGCCAGCTCTGCAGCTGCCAGCTCTGTAGCTGCCAGCTCGGCAGCATCCAGCTTGGCAGCATCTAACTCAGCAGCGCCCAACTCTGCGACTGCCAGCTCGGTGGCAGAATCCGATCACAACCAGCTAGGGCCTGGTGACAAGTTCTCCGAGGCTGACGTGGCGGCCATCGTGAAGCTCGGCTTCCCCCGAGATCAGGTAGGTGTCGCTGCCCGTCAGCACAGGCTGCTAGTTCGGCGGTACGGGCGTGGCTGTGGTGTTAGGTGGTGAGTGGGAGACAAAAAAGGAAAAAGGATATTGTGATTTTTAGGTGAGTGGGTTGTCTGATCTCTTTTTTTGTACAGTAAGTTACTCTAGGTACGTCATTTGTTATTATATGGTTCCTGAGGAAGAAGCATAAAGTGATGTGGGTGATTGGTGACACTTACGTTGGAGCACTTTCAAGCTCAAATGGTCGACTACAGGAGCGATATTGGCAGGGTATGTGAGGACCCATGCAATAAATGTATCAAATAGAAATTACAGGCCAATCCAGACGTCGGATTTCATGAAACGTTTTACAAATTTGTATGTCATTTGCTGAAAAAGGCAGTCTACGTGAGAAAATAAGTCGAACGGGGCATGTGCTCTAAGCATTCTAACTAAGATTTCTTATTTTCCTGTGTGCTGCCATTTCCATATACTACCTCATGCAGTTAGCCAACGCCCTGGTTACGCCGGCGCCTCGCTACCAGGCGGCTCAAGCCTGTGTACGTGTCCGAGCCAGTTCACGGCCCTAGAACTGCTGACTGGCGACACGTGCAGCCGCCACGACTGTGCGGCTGCACGTGACAAGCAGTACGCTGTCGGCGGCCCGACAGCGTCGGCCGTGTCCGGCACCGTCCGCAGCAGCTGCGGCAGGCGACTGCTGGTCCGCAGTCCGCCGCCTGTGCTCACAATACACCTGAAACGGTGCGGGGTGGGCGGCAAGACCGCGCATCGTGAGCCAGCACGTGAGGTTCAGCAGTCGTCTGGTCGTGGCGTCGTTCTGCTGGACAGCCTGCCGGGACTGGCGTCAGGCGCGCCCCGGTCGGCGGCGCGTCATCTGCCAGCTGTGTGCCGTCGCAGTCGTCTGGCCGTGGTGCCGTTCTGCTGGACAGCCTGCCGGGACTGGCGTCAGGCACGCCCCGGTCGGCGGCGCGTCAGCCAGCTGTGTGCCGTCGCAGTCGTCTGGCCGTGGTGCCGTTCTGCTGGACAGCCTGCCGGGACTGGCGTCAGGCGCGCCCCGGTCGGCGGCGCGTCATCTGCCAGCTGTGTGCTGTCGCAGTCGTCAGGCCGTGGCGCCGTTCTGCTGGACAGCCTGCCGGGACTGGCGTCAGGTGCGCCCCGGTCGGCGGCGCGTCATCTGCCCGCTGTGTGCCGTCGCAGCCTGCCGTGGCCCGTTCTGCTGGACAGCCTGCCGGGACTGGCGTCAGGTGCGCCCCGGTCGGCGGCGCGTCATCTGCCAGCTGTGTGCCGTCGCAGACGTCTTGCCGTGGCGCCGTTCTGCTGGACAGCCTGCCGGGACTGGCGTCAGGTGCGCCCCGGTCGGCGGCCTCATCGCCAGCTGTGTGCCGTCGCAACGTCTTGCCGTGGCGCCGTTCTGCTGGACAGCCTGCCGGGACTGGCGTCAGGTGCGCCCCGGTCGGCGGCGCGTCATCTGCCAGCTGTGTGCTGTCGCAGTCGTCTGGCCGTGGCGCCGTTCTGCTGGACAGCCTGCCGGGACTGGCGTCAGGTGCGCCCCGGTCGGCGGCGCGTCATCTGCCCGCTGTGTGCCGTCACCCGAGCACAGCGGCCGCATCGTAACCCGCGCCCTCTCTGGTGGGGGTCTTCCGTCCCCTCCCCCGCTCCTAAGAATTTCCGCGGTTAGTAAAAAAAAACGGCCCGCGGTAGCACGGAGTTTTTGCAGGCCTTTTTCCACATTGATTTGACCGCGACGGACATTGAGCCTGCTCCCAGACAACGGCGGTGGCTCCATGCAAGTAGCACGCACGTTACCGGCGACGGGAGACGGATTGGCGGAATGTCAGGGGTACATGTTGTCTTTTGTCCTCGAGCGGATGGTGTGGTTCATTGATCCGCGTGGAGCTAGTCGTATCGAAAAGTATAGCAATTGTGTAGTATGGGAAAGTGTTGGGCTATCTTATTCGTTTTAATTACTTGATTTGTACGTTGGTCAGACGTGCTGAACGGTGTCGGACGTGCTCTTGGTGTTCTGTGTTATCGATCGCTTTTTTGCTTCTCTTCTGTACGTTTGTCCGCCAGTAATACTATCTGTGTTTGGATATGGCGGTACGCACAAATCATGTTTGAATGGAAAGTGACCCTGTGCTGTGGAAACTGGTGGAAAATGTCCAGGCTGAACATTGTACTTCGGATCGGACCTGCCTTTGTAGTTTGGACCGGATCTGCTCTTGTTTGGACCATAACTGCCCTTGTGGTTTTGGTCACACCTGCCCTTGTGGTTTGGTCCAGACCGCCCCTTGTGGTTTGGATCAGACCTGCCCTTGCAGTTTTGACATCTTTCTACCGTTGTGAAAAGGGGTGTTCTTGTTGTTGCGGCTGTACTATTTGTGTCGTCGCAGGCAGCCATCTGGATTCAGCCGCGGCACGAGTGGTTATACACGTGACAGATGAGCTGCTGGCGGGGGACACTTTCCCTCGTCGTACCGGTAACATTGCACCGCCAGTACGAATCACATTACGACACGCGTCGTAAAACGATCTCAATGGGACGTGGGGGTCGGAGTGAGCTGAGCTTATCCAGCGAATGGCTGCCCGGCTGAGTGGTTGGAGGTCCGTCCGGCTCGCTCAAAGGCGTCTTATCTGGAAGACGTGCAGCGACGAGCCGGCTCCGGATGTGTGCGACCTGTGGCCTCGTACAGTGTGCCAGCCCTCAGACATTTTCCCCTGGGGCGGGGATAACAGCTTGGCAACGCCTACTTCCATCTCGAGCGCAGATTAGTTTACGCCATTAGTGTGCAGTTTTTAGTATCATGATTTACGCGGGAAAATAATCCAAAGCGCACTGATGCAAACAGCTAATGTGTCACGCCCTTCGGGCGTATTGATTCAAATTGCGTCTGCCTCTCCTGCTTTGAATGTGTTGCTGGCGCCGGCGTCTAGTTAATTAACTATACGAACTTCAACGGTATCTGCGCCGATGGCAGAATCGGAATCTTTAACGATCGGTAACATAGTGCGGCATTTTTCTTCTGTGGTAATGGTGTAAATGCTTCATGTTTTATGGGAGGGGATTTTTTGCCGACGTTTATCGAACCAGTTTTGCCGAAGTTGGTTTTGTTGCTACACCTTGTGGACGTGGCTGTTCACCCGACCTGATTGCACCCACGCCTTCCCGATGGTCAGCGTACACGGGCTGAACTGAGTTGCAGTAGCATGGAACTTGCTCTTCAGAAGGAGAAGAAGCAGGTGGCTGCTGCGTGCAAACATCACCCACAACCGAGTTTCAATCACACTCGCGCAGAGTTAGACTCCTTGAAACGGCTGTCTCAAAACTCTCCAGCGGCTATGAGACCCGCAGTTAAATGTAAAGGTTTAGTTATTATGAACACTAGAGAACACGCCAGATATTTGCTCCATTGCGTCTGGATATGAAGTAGTAAACCATAACCACATTCCTAGACTTGAGACAACTATCGAGCGTATCATCCCCACAATGGTGGACGGCACAGCTTAGAGCCGCATAGTTAGTCACCGTCGCACGGATGGGACCTCAAAGAGCCCCAGTGTTCACGTGCGACCACCGTATGATCATTGTGGTCGGTGCTCCATAAAGCCTAAACGACTAAATCAACCGACCAACTAACTAACTCTCTCTCGTTCTCCCTCTCGCTCTCCATCTCCATCTCCCTCTCCCTCTCCCTCTCCCTCTCCCTCTCCCTCTCCCTCTCCCTCCCTCCCCCTCTCCCTCTCCCTCTCCCTCTCCCTCTCCCTCACCCTCTCCTTCTCCGTCTCCCCTCCATCTCCCACCACTCATTCTCCTACCACTCTGTCTCTCTGTCTCCGCCTCCCTCTGCCTCTCCGCCCCCCTCTGCTTCTGTAACAGAGTTGCTAGACACGTACTGTTTTAATCGTATAATATCTAACTGTGGGTGTTGTGACCCCGTAAATCAGCCGACCTACCATGCCCGGCACATGTCACGCCCGTACATGTCCGTCCGGCGCCGGCGACGCGGTCACCGGCCCTCGTCGGAACCGAGTCAGCATTTTCCGGAGCGACGCCCGGCTGCTGTGACCTGTACCGGCCTTCCGGCCGTGTCTGAGCCAGGGCTGTGGCCAGACCCCCGCGCGGAGACGTGTCTGGACTGTCGAGCCGCGCGGACCTGTCGCTGTCGGTCGCGTGCGTAAATTAACAACTGTATTTCGGCCTCCAAATTGAGAACTGAAAGTGATTGCTGTCGGCCTGGAACATTATTGCGCGTGTCTCTATATATTCACTATACTTTCTGCACAATAAATCGTGCAGAGAACATTTCATTTTTACCTTCGGAGTTATTGCGGCGCGCTGGTCAAGACCCTAGACTGTTCACGAGCCAAGAAGAAGATGGGAGTAGTATGTTTGAAGATCGATCTGTGTACAAGTTGGAGATTGTGTGTGAACGTTTCTAACAAGAGATTGAGATGATATCCGACTGAGTATATATGAAGACCTGGATGCGGATATGTGTGAGACGGCTCAGAGCTCAGAGATGTGAGATCAGAGCTATGAAATTGGAAGCTGCGAGCTGGTGAAATAATTATACCGGGGTTATCGTAACGCTGAGGTCCATAGTCTATCACGTGCCTAGTGGAAGTTTACGTCAGACAAAGTGGGAAATGTCTGAGAAAGCTCTGGGGAGCAAAACTTCACTACACTTCTCCGTCTCCCTCTGCCTCTCCGTCTCCGTCTTCCTCTCGCTCTTCCTCCCCCACCCGTTCGCCTTTGACAAACCGTGACCAGCTTACCCACTCGGGCGGGCGTCTTCAACTCGGTACTCGGCATGTCTTTGCACTTAAAACATGAAAAGTGCGCTGCGGTATCACCGCTGGCGCTTGGTGTCCGTAGAACGGCTGCAGGGTGAAGTGCAGTGCTGTCGCAAACTGTTGTGAAAACTCAAGGCGTTGAGATTTGTGCTACTGCTACCGCCGTGTATGCTGTGTGCCCAGGAGTGTGACCTTTTTGCATTTATCATTCTGTTTCCCTAATCCGGCAAGGTCAACTGAATTATTTAGCCGATTATAGACACAATTACCGTGGTTAAAAAGATATTATATTTGTCGTCGTGAAATGGTTTGAGTGTCTCGTGTATCTGCGTGGATAGTTAGAATGCTTAGGTTGTATTATTGGAATGATTCATGTACCTGTACAAACGATTGAAATAGTTCATGTTTATGTAGTAATCTTGCCATCCGTAAAGTTGCCTGATTAACAGCTGGATTTTCAGTTATGTTGAAACCCAAACTTGGCCCTTCGAACTGTCTTCAGCAGAAAAATTTTCATTACGTGATCTCGGCTGGTCTGAAAACATTGTTTAGCTTTTAAAAAAATATTCACAGTTTGCATTAGAAGACCGATTAAGTAGCTTGCATTGCTTATATGAGGTCATGAGAGACGTATGTGATAATGTTGCGGGCGTGTTCTGTCGGCAGGCGGTGCTGCAGCTGCGGAGGTTCGACGGTGATTCGACGCAGGCGACCGGAGCGCTTATAGCCCGCTCCCTGAAGCTGCCCCGACAGTGAGCCGTGTCCGGGCGGTGTAGCACAATCCGCGGCCGGTTCGCGTCCGACAGCACTCCAGCTCATCCTCGGCACCGCCTCGGCCAGCTCGGCAACTCGTCACGTCATCTCGGTGTGGCGTCGCGGCCGAAAAGAAAACTGTGCGCAGAAAATTTGCAGCAAGAAGTCGTGCCGGTGAACTGGCGGACTTTCGAGCACTGGGCTGTGATGCGCAGCCAGCGTGCGAGTTGGCCGGCTTTGCGGCGGCAGCGATCTCGATGTATTTCAACACAACCGGAGGATGTGGTGTCGGGGCAAGTTTATTCCATAAAGCATTTTATATTTCACATCTTACCTCATTGTTGACGAGCAGTGCAGTGGACGGTGCACGCCCGCCCCGGCTGCACGTGGGTGCGACGCGGTCATCTCAGCGCCGCACCGGCTCGTGAGGCTGTGTCCAGCTGAGGTCCGGTCTAGTGTGGCGTCCGACCGTCCGTGGTTTCGGACGTGCCCTCGGTCGGTGTCGTGCCACTCGCCTTCACCGTGCCCGTCCGGCGGCTCGACCTGCGTGCCGCCGAGCATGCTGCACTGCACTCCACGGTGA
The DNA here is from genome assembly GCA_034440575.1 of Imbricaverruca yamaguchii. Lineage (NCBI taxonomy): Eukaryota > Metazoa > Arthropoda > Thecostraca > Neoverrucidae > Imbricaverruca > Imbricaverruca yamaguchii. The sequence continues at coordinate 599,349 of JAOTOL010001555.1, read as the reverse complement.
CCAATGAGTGGTGAGCTGTCGCTGCGTATGTGAGCGGCAACGTGCGGCTGCCCGTGGCCAGCACGTGCACACACGGTGACCAATGAGTGGTGAGCTGTCGCTGCGTATGTGAGCGGCAACGTGCGGCTGCCCGTGGCCAGCACGTGCACACACGGTGACCAATGAGTGGTGAACTGTCGCTGCGTATGTGGGCGGCAACGTGCGGCTGCCCGTGGCCAGCACGTGCACACACGGTGACCAATGAGTGGTGAGCTGTCGCTGCGTATGTGAGCGGCAACGTGCGGCTGCCCGTGGCCAGCACGTGCACACACGGTGACCAATGAGTGGTGAGCTGTCGCTGCGTATGTGGGCGGCAACGTGCGGCTGCCCGTGGCCAGCACGTGCACTCACGGTGACCAATGAGTGGTGAGCTGTCGCTGCGTATGTGGGCGGCAACGTGCGGCTGCCCGTGGCCAGCACGTGCACACACGGTGACCAATGAGTGGTGAGCTGTCGCTGCGTATGTGGGCGGCAACGTGCGGCTGCCCGTGGCCAGCACGTGCACACACGGTGACCAATGAACTCGCCGCGCCGCGTAGCTCCGACTGGTCCCTGTGCAGTCGCAGTTGCAGTGAGTGTCTGGGTACGTGTGCGTGCACGGGTCGGACGATAGCCTGAGTTCGCCGCTGGCTGTGGACAGAATACCGTGCGCCCCACGGCTCGAGCGGAGGCGTGAGAACGGGAGAGTACAAGGGCGCGCCGCCAGCGCCCGGGCCGTGGGAGCGCCAACCTGCTCATGATATTCCTCCGTACAAACGTGCCGCGTGTAAATACGTTCAGGGCGGACGGGCATGGCTTGTGTACGCACATCATGTGATCGATTCCACAACGACAATACCTCGACACCGATCTGCCGCGGGAGGCGGTACCGTCGTCGACTGTCACGCTGCCCGCATTTCGCGCATTGTGGCGCCACACTGCGTGCTTCCAGTGGCAGGTGCAAACGTGACGTCTGTTCTCAGTGTGATTTCGGACATGGTATTCATGGTGTTGAATGTATTGACTTGTATTTCATCTCATTAAATTATTCTTAAGATGGCCATGCTTCGTGCTACACCTACCATGTGTCGTTAGTTGCTACTTTGAGCCCCGCTCGTCACATCCGCTCGCTGCTGGAAGGCGAGTGGTTCCTCCGACGAGCGTCACCACCTGGGCGTCGGTGGCTGGGGGAGGGCGGTCGCAGCCCGCAGAGCCGGTCTGCCTGCCAGGCGTGCTGTGGAGCCCAGTGCTCGGTTGGGTCCTTGTCGGCAGCCGCCGGCTGTGCGGCGGACCGACGAAGCAGACCCGGAAATGAAAAACCGTCGGCCCGCACCCTGGAGACCCAACCCCGACTCCCGAAACAATAATAAGCCGCGATACCGCCCAGCTGCGGGGGCGGAGCGATACCGCCCAGCTGCAGAAACTGAGCGATATCACCCAGGTGTGGCGGCGGAGCGATATCACCCAGCTGCGGGGGCGGAGCGATACCACCCAGCTGTGGGGGCGGAGCGATGCCACCCAGATGTGGGGGCGGAGCTATACCACTCAGCTGTGGGGGCGGAGCGATACCGCCCAGCTGCAGGGGACGGAGCGATACCACCCAGCTGCGGGGGCGGAGCGATACCGCCCATCTGCGTGGACCACACTTCATGAAATCTGATGGAATAAAAATTAATGAAAATCAGGGTCGACGAACACACGTGAGTCCAAATGAGAAATATATTAGAGTGGGAGATTGCAACAAACAAGAAAACGACTTGAATAATGTGACGTCTGGTCAGGGCCGGATCGCCCTCTCAAATGAACTTGTCTCCCATACGCACGGGAGTAGGCTCTCTCTCTATCCTCGCTCTTACCCGCAGTCAGACTGCGTTGAGTGACTCCAGGACGGCACTCTTCCACGTTGCCATCGAGCCCCAGACGGTGTCCAGCTCGCCACACTGGACCGACCACCATCGCCTCTGTCCTGGGACCCATTAGACCTGCCGGGCCCCTCCCGCCAACGCTCGATGGCTGTTTCTGGCGACGGCGTCTGGAACCCTCCGCAATTGAGCCGTGCCGCCTGTTATTCTGGTGTCTCGCAGTCGCAGTTGTGGAACTATCGACTAGCTGACCAGCCGGACTATTTGCGTAGGGTTTGATGGATTGGCAAACAACGCCGAACATCCCCGACGGAACCTTTCAAACGCAGGTCGGTCGTCACGAACGGGGCGCGCGCCGTGTTGGCCTCTGACCGAGCGGACACGCGCACCGCTCAACTTGGCAACTGGTCACAGCCAGCACCAGCACCGAGTTTGACAAATGGACCCTCACAGCTAGTTCTGGTACAGTTCTGGTAGCATGGATCTCGGATCTAATGTTGTATGCACTCGAGGTTTAGGTTAGTACGCATAGTTCAGGTTGAATCAAAGGTATCGAAAGATCTACCCGGATCCATGATACAACATTTATTTTTGCATAAACGTGTACGAAGATCCTTTGTTCTGAAATTGTTTGTGTTGGTTTAGGTCCATCCGATGGGTAGGTTGGACGCTTCATCGGCGTGGCAAGTGTTGTGTTGGACTTGTCAGTGGTGCAGCAGATTGTGTTGAACTTCGCATCGGTGTAACAGGTTGTGTTGGGTTGAACTTCTTATCGGCGTGAGAGGTTGTGTTGGGTTGAACTTCTTATCGGCGTGAGAGGTTGTGTTGGGTTGAACTTCTTATCGGCGTGAGAGGTTGTATTGGGTTGTTTTTTTGGGTTTTTTTTTTTTTTGGGGGAGGGGTGTTGGGGGGGGTTTTTTTTTTTTTGGGGGGGGGGGTTGTGGTTTTTTTTTTTTTTTTTGGGGGGGGGGGGGGGGTGGGGGGTAATTTTTATTGGGGTAAGGGGTTGTGTTGGGTTGAACTTCTTTTCGGGGTGAGAGGTTGTGTTGGGTTGAACTTCTTATCGGCGTGAGAGGTTGTATTGGGTTGGACTCAATGAAGAGCGAAACATATGGAAGGAAAAAGCTACAATGCTCTAGCTACGGCTATACGATATACATTGCAAACATGCCCAACCCTCCCGGATGATCGGGCCTTTTAGTTAACACACGGACATTTAACATGCTATAACAAGTATAACATACATTTGAAGGAATTTTCCGTTTTTGTACCTGTAGCCGCACGAGGAAAACTTGTTCGTTTTTCAAGTCATTCGAATGGGAAATGTGCATATTTAGGTTTCAGAAGCGATATCTAGACTTCAGACACCACCGATGCATCTGGAGTGGGTGTTGTTAAAATATGATTCTGCTGGAGATGGAATGGAGAGTTTACAGAATTTGAACTGATCCTAAACCAATAAAGTCCGGGTGGATAACTTAATTTGGACGAGTTGATTTGATGCACATGCCTGATACGATAATATATCAGGTGAGGAAGTTCATGTAAAATGGACATGGCCGTGGACAGCAAGTCGACGCAGTTATGCGTACCCCGACACCCATACCCACCAGAGCCCTGTGTCTGCACAGTGTCTGATGTCATATGACGCAGTTGTGCGTACCCCGACACCCATACCCACCAGAGCCCTGTGTCTGCCCATTGCCTGATGTCGTATGACGCAGTTGTGCGTACCCAGACACCCATACCCACCAGAGCCCTGTGTCTGCCCATTGCCTGATGTCGTATGACGCAGTTGTGCGTACCCAGACACCCATACCCACCAGAGCCCTGTGTCTGCCCATTGTCTTATGTTATATGACGTAGTTATGCGTACCCCGACATCCATACCCACCAGAGCCCTGTGTCTGCACAGTGTCTGATGTTATATGACGCAGTTGTGCGTACCCCGACACCCATACCCACCAGAGCCCTGTGTCTGCCCATTGTCTTATGTTATATGACGCAGTTATGCGTACCCCGACACCCATACCTACCAGAGTCCTGTGTCTGCCCATTGTGTTATGCTATATGACGTAGTTATGCGTACCCCGACACCCATACCCACCAGAGCCCCGTGTCTGCCCATTGTCTTATGCTATATGACGTAGTTATGCGTACCCCGACACCCATACCCACCAGACCCTTGTGTCTGCACATTGTCTGATGTCATATGACGCAGTTATGCGTACCCCGACACACATACCCACCAGAGCCCTTTGTCTGCACATTGTCTGATGTCATATGACGTAGTTATGCGTACCCCGACACCCATACCTACCAGAGCCCTGTGTCTACCCATTGTCTGATGTCATATGACGCAGTTATGCGTACCCCGACACACATACCCACCAGAGCCCTGTGCCTGCACATTGTCTGATGTCATATGACACAGTTATGCGTACCCCGACACACATACCCACCAGAGCCCTGTGTCTGCACATTGTCTGATGTCATATGACGTAGTTATGCGTACCCCGACACCCATACCCACCAGAGCCCTGTGTCTGCACATTGTCTGATGTCATATGACGCAGTTATGCGTACCCCGACACACATACCCACCAGAGCCCTGTGCCTGCCCATTGTCTGATGTCATATGACGCAGTTATGCGTACCCCGACACACATACCCACCAGAGCCCTGTGCCTGCCCATTGTCTTATGTTATATGACGCAGTTATGCGTACCCCGACACCCATACCTACCAGAGTCCTGTGTCTGCCCATTGTGTTATGCTATATGACGTAGTTATGCGTACCCCGACTCACATACCCACCAGAGCCCTGTGTCTGCACATTGTCTGATGTCATATGACGCAGTTGTGCGTACCCCGACACCCATACCCACCAGAGCCCTGTGTCTGCCCATTGCCTGATGTCGTATGACGCAGTTGTGCGTACCCAGACACCCATACCCACCAGAGCCCTGTGTCTGCCCATTGCCTGATGTCATGTGGTTGGTGCTTTATATACGTATCTCAGGCGGGACTGAGCGATGGATGAAGCGGTGCAAACGCAGCTATTAAATCATCGGTGGACACTATTTCAAGAATGCATTTTGATCGATAGTCTGTGGCATGGAGCATGGGCTTCGCTTGCTACATGACTGTACCGTGCTGTAACCAACCTTCGCTTGCTACATACTTTGCCGTGCTGTCTTTCTTCAGGATCGTCCCTCATATAGTGTTTCTTTGTTTGTATTCCACCTGGTAAAGCAAGTTATAAGACGTCCCTTTGAACACATGAAACTTTAAAGTGAATTAAGATTAAAGCAAAGTTCATATAAACGTGTGCTTGTGCCGCCGGTGTGAAAATAGAATCTTAGTTTCTGGTTTCGACCGATTGGTTTCGAATCGTCAGCCACACGTCAGGTCACACGTTCTTTACATCGGGAATTCCCGTGTGTGAACAAGGGAATTCTCGTGTTTAGCTCTTATCACTTCACGCAGCGAATGCTCAAATGGCGCTTTTGAGTAGTACTTCAAATGAGCACTGCTTTTTAGACATACATTAATACAGATAAATTCAGGAGCAGTTAGCCAGTAGCCAACTATCATGGGTGGGGTCGAAATGCTAACAGATGATGTTTGCGTACCATTTGGCGTTTAGAAACGCAACATCAGCGCCCCTGGGAATGTGCATTGCAGTATTACCTGGAATCCACAAGGCCTACAAAAATTTTCTTGTGTTTTTTAAGCAAATGCCACTGTGCCGGGAAGGTGGAGAAGATGCTGTATGTATGTATCAACGGATGCAGGACGGCCGACCACGTGTGACACGTATCGGAGCGGTCGCCGGTCGGACGTGGCTGCCGTATCGGAGCGGTCGCCGGTCGGACGTGGCTGCCGTGGCGGAGCGGTCGCCGGTCGGACGTGGCTGCCGTGGCGGAGCGGTCGCCGGTCGGACGTGGCTGCCGTGGCGGAGCGGTCGCCGGTCTGACGTGGCTGCCGTATCGGAGCGGTCGCCGGTCGGACGTGGCTGCCGTATCGGAGCGGTCGCCGGTCTGACGTGGCTGCCGTGGCGGAGCGGTCGCCGGTCGGACGTGGCTGCCGTGGCGGAGCGGTCACCGGTCGGACGTGGCTGCCGTGGCGGAGTGGTCGTCGGTCGGACGTGGCTGCCGTGGCGGAGTGGTCGTCGGTCGGACGTGGCTGCCGTGGCGGAGCGGTCGCCGGTCGGACGTGGCTGCCGTGGCGGAGCGGTCGCCGGTCGGACGTGGCTGCCGTGGCGGAGCGGTCGCCGGTCGGACGTGGCTGCCGTGGCGGAGTGGTCGCCGGTCGGACGTGGCTGCCGTGGCGGAGCGGTCGCCGGTCGGACGTGGCTGCCGTGGCGGAGCGGTCGCCGGTCGGACGTGGCTGCCGTGGCGGAGCGGTCGTCGGTCGGACGTGGCTGCCGTGGCGGAGTGGTCGTCGGTCGGACGTGGCTGCCGTGGCGGAGCGGTCGCCGGTCGGACGTGGCTGCCGTGGCGGGGCGGTCGCCGGTCGGACGTGGCTGCCGTGGCGGGGCCGTCGGACACCGCGGCAGGCACCACCTGCCGCGGTGTCAGCAGGCGAGCGCGGCCAATTAGCGGCGATCGAACACATTTCACGGCTGCTTCGACCACACACGGCCGAACTTCGCCAACCGGCTACGGACTCCCGCCAGCCGGCCAGGGACTCCTGTCAGCCTACCAAGGACTCCTGTCAGCATGCCACGGACTCCCGCCAGCCGGCCAGGGACCCCCGTTAGCCGACACGCATCCCAACCAGCCAGCTACGGACTACACCCAGTCGCCAACTCCCGAATAGCTAGTCACCAACTCCTAAGCAGCCAATCACCAACTACCGAACAGGCTGCCATTAAATCCTGGACAGGTTGTCACCAACTCCTGAACCGACTGTCACCAACTCCCGAACAGACTGTCACTAACTCCTGAACAGACTCTCACCAACT